>JBBPCZ010000019.1:2484602-2503680 GCA_037974445.1 Brycinus macrolepidotus | reverse complement strand
TATATATATATATATATATATATATATATATATACAGTGGTGCTTGAAAGTTTATGAAGCCCTTAGAATTGTCTATATTTATATTTTTGTATTATTTGTATAGTGTACTTTTTATACTATACTGTTGTGTTGTATAGCTTTTATTCTATTGCTTGTGGGACTAAGGAAGATTTATCTTATCTTATCTTAGCTTATCTTATCTTAGCTTATCTTATCTTATCTTTAAGGTTCTAAAAATCCCATCAGAACTTTGGAAGCATGCCTTGTTCAGCATAGTAAGGGAGAGGCTGAAAGGTATTAGAACCAGCAGGCATCCTCTTCTAATCGTTATAAAAGAGTTTTATTTCTGTGTTGCACCATACGGTGATTTGAATTCATGATATTGTGATAACTGATGTATGGCATCTTGATCCCTCACCATTGTTACAGCTTGTACTGCCCCTGCCCCTTTAATATTTCTATTAATATATTGAAAATGTATAGAACTGCAAAGATATGGCATAAAAAGACAAAATGACACGAACAAAATGGCATTCAAGGGACAAATGGTTCATTTTAAATGGTTTCGCTATTTATGATCCATTAATAATGCCTATACCATAAGAATATCTATTCATGTACATGAATTGAAATAGCAAGAGTTGGCACCAGACAATGAAGTAGCAGACTCCCAATAAACACAAACTGGATGACATTTTATAACAGTAACAAATGGGTAAAAAATTGTCATAGAACAGCATGCAGGCTCCACTCATTCATGACTGATGTAAAACAACCACTAGAAAACTGTTTTAAAGAATATTTTTTAATAAACCATGTTATGTGAGTCGTTTACTTTATACTCCTGGGAGTTTTCTTAACTGCACTTAAGATCAAAGAAACAGGACACAGAAAAGGCCTGATTTGCTGTTGAGTATTTTAGCAATTTTGGAATCCTCTACAAAAGACCAAAATATTCTTGTTAGGCTTGTACTTGAGACTTTCTGAGATGTGCTAAGCAGTGCACTGTTCTAAATTTAACCAGTGCTAATGTGTACCTCAAACATTCTCAGGGACGAACAGTGGCACTACAATACACTTGCATAGCCAGTAATATGAACTTAGGTGTTTGTACAGGGAAACAAGGTGTGCAAGTGGTATGTTTTAGATAAGGAACATTTTTCTTTTCCATGAGGATATGCAGAGTCATTTCCAGCCAAAATTTAATAATAAAAGTAGGGCTGGGTGATAAAAAAAAAATCAGATTTTTTTTAAACCTACACCCAATTTCTGATTTTTTCCCCTAAATTTCTTTATTTATTGAAAAAGCAAAGACCTCATTCAAGTAAGTGTTGTTTTTATTTTAACAATGTAAACACAAAACTGGATTTAACTGGTTAAGTGTAAAAAACAGAATGAAGACTGACAGCCTTCTTACAAACATCAATGGCACAGTTAATCTTTGGGTCCTTAACACCATTCTCTGTATAGAAATCAGTACTGAGACACCAAATACAATCACACACTGAATAGTCTAAACGTTTAACTGCTTAACACTCAATTATGCATATTAAAGACTCACATCCAACAGACATACACACAAGTACATGTGGACACATGCTCCATGTACACTGTATAAGTATGCATTTGAAATGTAAAATGAAATAAACATTTGTTTTAAACATGTTTTTTCCATTTACCTACTGTAAAATGTTGATTACAGTTTTATCATATCAATACAAAATTAATAAAGCATATTTTAGACAAATATACATGCCATTATAATTAGAATGAAACAATGCTTTGACATTGTCCCTCACCTATTGCGTTATGCATATCTGAAACACTGCAAGTGTGTCCACTTGTTCAGTCTAAGAGCTTTTGTCATGTTTGTGCTGCTGTCTGTAGTCATACACATGTGACTGTCTTCACAGTGAATCTTTGCAAATGCACGGTCAGACTCATGTAAGGCTGCAGCGTTCTGTTTGACCATAAGTCTGATGTAGGTGAGAAAACCAGCACATTCTCCAGTAGCTTTTTCATGAGTTCTGAAATGCCTATTTCAGAAAAGTGTTTTCAGATTGGTAGCTCATATCTGGGGTCAATTCTTTTTAGCATCCAGATGAACCTGTCTTTTTCCACTGTATAAATGGGCATATGAAATGCCACCGCATCTGTAATTTCTTTCCACCCAGACCCCTTCTTGTTGAACGGTATGCAACGTTGCACGGTATGTAAAGGTAGCACAGCTACCTTTAATTACTACAGACTTCAAACAAACTTTACGGTGAGGAGTGTTTTGTTCAATGTCAGACTTTGCATATTCTAACCACTTCCAAATGACAGAGGAGACGTAGCCAGTTTTCGAGACAAGCTCCTCACCTAACATGTGCGCTGCCATCATACAGTCTGCTGGTCTCGGAATGGGTGGGATGACTTGGCAGAGAGTGGTCCGCTGTGCAGTAATTTTATGAAGCTCAAATTTTTCAAATGTGCATATTTTTGGAACATTTTGAATAAGACGACATGAATCGCGGTTTATAAAGAATCTACAAGCACAGACTGAAAAATAGGGGGTATATATACTGACTAGGGAAATAACAACACCTGAGCAAGAGAGGAGACAGAAACAACAGACAGGTGAACAGGATAACAAGCAGGCAGTGTTAAGGCAGGGCTAAGACCAGAAAAACAACAAAACTCCCACTGAAGACAGACACATGGCTGGGGTAAATAAAACAAATGTACATGAAATGGAAGGACGTAAAAGACAAAGACAAAAATAGCGGGGGAAAAAGACAGAAAGGAAGTAAAAACAAATTGTTTGACTCAGTGAAGTATTTGAATATACTTAATTTAAAAGATACTATATACAAGGTTAACTATTTCCAAATATCATAAACATACACTATATGCCCAAAAGTATACAGACACCACTGTAGTTTCACACACATTGCTGACAAATGTATTAAGACATGCGCACACAGTCAGTAATCTCCACACCTGTGATCACCACATGCAATTGCAAGCATCATCGAGAAGAGTATAAAGCTCCCTGTAATTGGGCTGTGGAAGAGTAGAATCATGTTCTATGGAGTGATGATACACCTTTGGGATGACCAGGAGTAATGTTTGCAAACCAGATGTAATCAACCAACGTCAGTTCCTGACATCAGTAATGTTCTCAATGCAATCAAATTCCAGCAGCAATTTAAGTGGAAAGTTCTCTCAGAAGGGCAGAGGCTTTTATTGCAGCAATGGGGGGGAAACTCCTGTTCATCCCCCTTTCTTTGGAAGCTGAAGAAATATGTGTCTTGATTCCCTTGTAGTGTGTGAAAGTCAGGTGCCAGTTAAACTTGACCAGTTTTATTCAGAAAGATCTGCCTAACAAGATAGGTCTCGCTTGAAAGCAACTGAGTGATACATGTTAATGCTCACTTTTGACCCTGGCCAAAGGAACAGTCATAGCCTATTTACAGCAATGCTGAAAAGAGCAAGACACGTTTTTCCCAACACACATAGAGAAGCTGATGTTGCGACAGCAGACAATGGAGTTGCTGAGTTTGGATAATAAGAAGCACCAGGAGCCCTCATATTAAAGTCCCACAGACTAATTATTAAATTAAATGTTCTATTTATCAACCAGCAAGCAAAGTCTGTTTACAAAAATACTGAAATATAATAAAACAAGGCTTAAAAACCACATAACAGCCTTTTCAGCCCAACACTTTCAGTCTGTAACACCTTTGAAGCAGAAAAGAACCCAACAACATGAGAAAGGGAAAGTAAAACAGGCAGTACAGGTAAGCTTGTAGACCTGTGTCCATGCCTCACTGAAAGTACTATTCAGATCTTATATAGTGACTTCTTAAAGAAGTCAAGGTTCTTATTCACTTTACTTCATCATGTGCATCCAGAGAATGAAGGCTGGCTGAACAACTGGATGAACGAATGAAACAAGTGTTAAAATGGTTGATAGAATGAATGAATGAATGACAGAGCTAGTGTGATAGCTCAGTCAGGTTTGCTAGGTTAGTTTTTGCTCAGTCATTAGTTTTTCTGACTCACTCAGAAAGAGGCATTTGTGGACCCTTTTTATGTGGCATGGTTAATTTTTAGCAAAATTATTCACGTATCTTGGATTATCTGGATGCCCTGATTCATCCACACACCCAAAGACATGATATCAGACATGAAAAAGTGGTATCATGCCACCCCTAGTAAACATTGCCCCCTTGAACCGACATACAGAGGGGAAAGACGAAAAAAGGATGTCATGGAGGAGCAAAAGGTTGAGGGAAAAGAGCTGTAAGGAAAGGGCAACAGGCTGTTGAGCCACGGAGGAGGCGATACAAACCATATCTTCCCTCTGTCATTATGGGCAACGTGACATTGCTGGACAATAAGATGACCGAGCTTACGGCACGAGTCACAACAGAAAATGTTGTGAGTGCAGTTTGATGTGCTTTACTAAATCATGGCTGCATGAGGCTATTCCTGACTCTCCCATGGACGCTGCTTGCCTTTTGTGTATTCAGGTGGACAGAACTCGGCGAGATAGTGAAATGCCGGGGGGGGGGTCGCTCTTTTTTTAACAAGTGTTAGTGCCACCCAGGTTACATTGTAATTAAGGAACGCGTCTGCAGCCCGGACATTGAGCTGTTAGCAGTGGGGCTACATCTGTACTTTCTGCCCAGAGAGCTCTCAACTTGGTGCAGCTTCTTCCCTCCTACCTACCACTGGTGAAGAGGCAGCCAGCCACTGTCAGGACAGTGAGGGAGTGGTCAAAGGAGGCCAGTGCAGCCCCTGCAAGACTGTCTAGAGACTACGGACTGGGAGACATTTTAATGAGCCACATGGAGAGGACATTGATAACCTCACAGACTGTGTCACAGAGTACATCAGCTTCTGTGTTGATAACACTGTTCCAGTGAAATCCATATGCTGCTTCCCCAACAACAAGCCATGGATCACCAAAGACATCAAAGCCCTCCTAAATGAGGAGAAGGAAACATACAGGTCAGGCAGGCAGAGGTGCTTTTCTGTGAAGTTAAAGGAGAGAAGGGACAGTCACAGGACAAAGCTGGAACAAGAGCTGCAACAGAACAACAGCAGGTTTGTGTGGAGGCTTCAAGCTTCAGGCTTCAAGACCAGCACCCAGAGGACTGATGGCAATGGGGAGAGGGCCAATGAGTTTAACCTGTGTTTTAGCAGGTTTGACAGCAAGCCTCATCCCAGCATCTCCTCCAGCTCCAGCACGACCTTCATGGCACCCAGCACTCCTACTTCCTCCATCAGCGTCATGCCTAAATGCAGCTCTCCATCCTTCTCCCACCATCTTACCAGCTAGAGCCTGCACCCCCTCTCCAGCCAATTATGACTCCAACACTCATGGACCGTCCATCAGCAACAATAAGTACCAAGTAAGGAGAGAACTACACAGACTCCATCCTGCCAAGGTGCCGGGCCCAGGTGGCATAAGCCCACAAGTACTCAAATTGTGTACCTCCCAGCTATGTGGAGTACTGCTGAGGATCTTAAACCAGAGCCTCAGTACCATAAAAGTACCTGTGATATGGAAAACATTGTGTCTGGTTTCTGTACCAAAGAAGGCGTGCCTCAGTGCCCCACCAAACTACAGGCCAGTTGCACTCACCTCACACAGCATGAAGGTCTTCAAGAGACTGGTCCTGGACACTGATAGGCCACAGTACATGTGGCTACAGGAATGTAAGTCTGACACAGTGCTGTGTTGCACTGGAGCTCCTCAGGGAACAATTCTGTTCTTTTTCATCATGTACATCCTGAGTTCCAGTAAAACACAGAGAGCTGCTATCTGAAGAAATCCTCAGATGACTCAGTGATAGTTGAATGTATCAGGCTTGGGGATGACAAGACCAAAGAACTGGTGGTGGACCTGAGAAGATCTCGGTCTCCTGTCACTCCCTTGTCCATTAGGGGGGTGAATGTGGAGATTTTTCAGGACTACAAATACTATGGTGTGCACAGTGACAACAAACTGGACGGGTCTAAGAACTCTCTGGCCACATACAAGAGGGGTCAAAGTAGGCTGTACTTCCTATGTAGACTCTGACCTTTTAGAGTCTGCAACCCCATATTGTGGATGTTATTTGAGTCTGAAGTGGCACCATTTTCAATGCTGTGGTGGGCAGGGGTGGCAGACACTAAGAGACTTAACAAACTGATCATGAAAGCTGTCTCAGTGGTGGGTGAGGAACTTGACAGCTTGGAAACAGTGGCTGAAAGGAGAACATTGTCTAGACTTCAGTCCATCACGGACAATGCTGATCACCCACTCCACAGCGTGGTGGCCGTACTGAGAAGTACCTTTAGCCACAGACTCACCAGCATAAAGTGCTTCACTGAACACCACAGGAAATCCCTCCTTCCCACCGCCGTCTCATCAGGTGCTGAACATTATCATTATGTGCAATACCTTATTATGTGCAATAGTCTTATCATGTCCAGTATCATGTGAAGTTTTCTAAATGGGTTCTAAATAATTTCATTATGTGGAATATATTCATTTATTCATTTTCTGTAACCACTTATTCCTTCCTAGGGTCGCAGGTACCTGGACCCTATGCTGGGGCCAGTGAGCCCACCACAGGGTGCACACACACACCATTCACTCTCACACTCGCACCTACGGTCAATTTAGAATCCCCAGTTCACCTGATGCGCATATCTTTGGACTATGTGAGAAACCAGAGACCCTGGAGGAAACCCACGCCACCACGAGGAGAACATGCAAATTCCACACACACGGCCAGGACCCAGATTCAGTCTCCCAACCCTGGAGGTGTGAGGCAACCGTGCTTCCCACTGCGCCACTATTTATTATGAGTACGTTATTACACATAGTAGAAATAAGTTTTACATGAGTAATATTGACATAGGTCAAAATTATTTGGATGTAATATATTATGTGCAATAGTCTTATCATGTGAAATATCACTACTTATGTCAATAGATAGAAACTTACCTATAAATATTAATGAAATAACTTATGAAATATTACTTATATACAACTTATCTCTACTACGTGTAATAATGTACTCATTAACATCTGTGTCATTAGTAATTCACTTAACTGTATGTTAAATATCTAAAGTATGTATTTATACCCAGAATTTCTGTATATATCTTGTATATGTATTTCATATAGAGGTTTTTCCTACAGAAGCAATTACATTGTTGCTCATCTTGAGTTTCTGAAATATTGGCATTGATCCAATGTCATGTCATCAGTGCGTGTGTATTCAGATTTTTGATCAGCTGATTGTTTAAAAAAGCGAACAGTCGAGTTGCCTTAAAAAGGTGTGTCAGAGAAAGAGTCTGTGACATCCCGGGTAAGGTGGATGGACAGGGACAAAATGCAGAGAAATGAATCAATCTTGCAGAGCTAAACACACAGCAGACTCATAAACAGACTTCAAGAAACTAAAGCTCAAATAATTTATTGTAAAAAGACATGTGTTACATGTGTTTGTTTTGGTTTAATTACAGATAATCAGCCCATGAATGCGGCTGCACGTTCAGTCATCCTTGCCCATAAATGGCTTGGTAAGAGACAGCAAGTTAACAAGCAATACTGTCTTTATATTTGCACCTTAAAAAGACAAGAGTCCCTGACAAGCACCGATGAAGCTGGATGAGCTTAACTTTGTAGTGATGACATATCACTAGATTACTACACATTTTAAAGTCACAATGGAATTATGCAATATTTACCAGGAATTGCTGTTAAAGTTGTGAGCATTTTTTTAACTTAACTTAACTTAAATGGCTACATGCAACTGAGTCATATGTGTTTCTAAAGATCAACACAGCTGATCTTGTGAAACTCAACAGACAGAACCATAGTTCTGATTTACTGAAGTCATTAGTAATTAGCACCTTGAAATGGCCAGCACATGCCACTTGAGTGAACAAATCAGTGACTGGAGCTTGATGAATAACATGCACTGCTGGTTTTGCGCCAGCTGAGAAACATGGCACGTGCTAATCCTAAATAGACCACATCCCAAGTGAGCAAGAATAATGCGAACAATTACTCAGAGTAGGGCAATTCTCTTGTCATCTCCTGTGAATTAAATTCAAGTATGTAAAATGCAGCAGACAACTAGTTCTGGTCCTGGTGAGATATTTATGTTCCTTACATAATGTGCTTTAGGCGTCTGCTACAGCTGAGTGACCAGAGCCATTTTCTTCTGAAGGAAGCAGCCTTTGAAACAAAATCAGCGCACCACCCAGTCCTCAGGTGTAACAGTCCATAAACCACCATTAATATGCCCCTCATCTGTAGTTCCTGCATATTAGCATAATTTTTTTATACCACCAGCAAATCAGCCCATAATGCTGTGCACTGCTAGTGCAGATTCATTTCCCTTTTCTGCCTCTTCTGTTACTTCTCATTTCCTCATGAAGGGTTCAGGCTGTTGCATTGGAAAGGAGACAGAAATAACAGCAGCATGTGTTTGCCTTGACTCGCTTGTTTCTCCATTCCCTTAAACCTTGCAAAAAAAAGTCCAGTTGTTGCCCAAAGACAGAGCGAGAGAGAGACAAGTGCTTTCTTATAAATGGGGCATGACCCCTTCGAGGTACTGCACTGAAGCAAATTTAGCACAAATAGTGTTAGCATTAATGAGGAAAGAGCGTTGCAGTGCTACATGGCTGTCGCCTCTGTTGCTGCTACGCACATTGGCCTTATTTTTCTAATGCAAATAGGAGTTGCCATAGGAACCTTGGGCTCAAATACAGATATATTAAAAAGAGGGACAATAAATCAAGGATAGGACAGCCAGATCGGTCTGTAAATACAACAGCAACAGTAAGAAGGTCAAAGCTGAAAAGAAGCGAGCTCAGACAAATGACAACAGTTCTCTGAGACTCACTGTATCCAGATGTTAATCCCTGGTGGGAAATGTTCTTTGCTGACCCAACATGAATCATAATGTAACACAAGCACAAAAAATATCAAATGCCCATCGTTCGTCACAAAGGTCTCAAGATATTGGAATTCACACAGTAACAACTTGTGTTTAGCTGAGGCTGCAACAGGTAGAATGTGCAGATGAAGGCGACATTTGCAAAGCTTGCAACCAAGTCTTTGTTATAAACACTTTGGCCATTGTGAAAGGCAAAACATCTTCTTAAACTAATATAAATGTCTTTGGAAATTAAGAGCTGGCTCCAAAGCTATGGACTCAATTTTTTCTGAAAACTGAGAATTTGAGTTGTTATGATATTGTTATGCTATCAATATCTTGACAGCCTGTCTGAAAAATAAATCCTTTCACTACACATCACTAGACTGGTTGCATTTTGCTAAAGGAAGGTTTAAAACAAAGTTTTTAGAACACTGATATGGATGAACTAGCCCCACTACAGTCAGTTGAGTTCTTTTGGCCAGTGTTAGCTCTCCATGCTACCGTTAATATAGGTTCTATATTTAAATATCTTGGCTGTGTCCAGCACTGCATAAAACCACACTACATATAATGGCAAGAACAGTACACCACATTATGCAGTTTTGGACACAGCCCTTGTGTATATATATACATATATAGCTTAGCACTAACATACAACTGAACACCCATAGTAGCATTTTCTTTTACCGTGTTTGAGTCTATTCATGTCTGCATTTGTCTGTTGTTTATTTTGTTTATTTTTTCTACTTTTTTCTCAATTCATAGTTATTCATTTTACTGCTGATTGATTCAACATTCCACACATCCTTGCACTGACCAAGCTTGTGTTTTTTCATTCTTAATGACCTTATGTACATTTATTAAACTATACACGATAAAGATTGCCATCATTACAGTAAGGGTTCTGGTGTGTGTGAAAGGATTCTGGAGTGTGTGCTCCTGTCGGCACAGGGATGGCTGTTCACAGGAGGGGCATGCACTCACGTCGAATAACAGTCCTCATAAAGTCAGTCGGCCACTGCACACTGACCACAGAGTGGGGTCACCATCTGAACAACAGCTACTTCAGTCAACACGAAAGACCCAAGAGTCAAGATTAGAAGAAAACCAGCAGGGTATGTAAGTAGTACACTGAGATATGATTTCAGAATGGTAGTTAGCTCTGAATGTTGCTAATAAATCTGACCCGAGTGCAGTTAGCTTGTTTTAGCTAGCCTGTGGGGCTGCTTCATGTTCTTGGTGAGGAGTTTGGCCTGATTTTATGAGGCTGAGGCAAAAACACACGACGCTCCTGGGTAAGAAACATTAGCTAGTGGCTAATAAAGAAAGAAAAAAAACATAATGAATACTTTTAGAACTGACAGCTAGTTTGTAAGGACTAAATGGCTTGAGCAATGCCCATGCTGAGGTATTAGGCTACATTCCCATATGATGAGTAAAAAACGCCAAAGTGTGAAAGAAAACCTTTTTCTAAAGCCCAAAAGTATTGTCTCGACTGGGAGACTGCTTTTGAAAAGTAGCACGCAAGGCAATATGCTCGGAAGACGCAGTTGCCAAGGTAGGATGCTATTAATATCAACGCGGGAACGGAATCAATAGGGCAGAGCAAGGTTTTACATCAGCTGGCAAAGAGAGGGCGCCACTGAGTTTCATAAACTGCCTTCTCTGGCGTAATCCTGAGGAGTAAAAAACATCAAACCCTTGAAGGTTTTTGGGCGAAACCATTTTAAAAATGAGAAGAAACGACAGTGCTATTTTTGGTAATGTGTTCCAGAAGAAGTAAAAAGAAATAAAGTTTACGTTCAACAAATAAAAGGCGGAAATACTCGCAAAAAATCAATGTAGTTTTTAAGGGTTTTAAAAAATATATAATAATGATACAATAAATAACAGCAGCATCTTCTGGATTCACTTTAGTGTGTATAATTGCTACAGATTATGTAACGTAGCATCATCCTATGGTGAGCTGAATGCACGAATGCGATGTGCATACTGAGGAAAGAAAAAATTGTACTGAAATTGCACAAATGTCTATTCGCTTCTGAAGGTCTTTCCTTCTCAGCACGCGCTCTCAAGGACTGGAACTACAGCTGAGCCCATCAGTTCACCGTCAGCCTGAAATCCAACTTACTACTTTAGTACTTGGTGTTCTTGGCTGCGTCTGACCCACTTCACATGAAGTCCACGACCACCGCAAGTCGCCAGAAAGTTGGAAACCGCGCTTACCTGCTTCTCCAGGCACTCCTTGGCCGAGAGCGCGGGTTTGGGCGACGGCGACCGGTCACACACGCAGCCCTCCAACAGGTAGAGCCCCGAGGGCCGGGAGCTGGACTCGCTCTCGAAGTAAAAGAGCATGTTCTGCAGCAGGGCGAACCACTTGGTGTGCCATTTCGTGTTGTCCGAGCTCTTCTTGCTCAAGCAGCCTCGCCGCGTGCCATCCTTCTTCGCCAGGAGACCCAGGTAGGTGACATGGCCGTCATTGAGGCGGATTCCCTTCTGCATGTTTTCTGGCCGAGATGCTGGACAGCAGGAATGGGGGACGAGGAGAAGAGCCGGTGGCCCCGTTACATCTTGGAGAGAGAGATCTCCCCTCCCTGGAAATGGTGTTGGGTGGCTTTAGGAGCGGCGCGCGGTGCGGTATGCCCGTGCGCCAAGCAGCAGCAGCAGCCCGAGCAGGACATGAACGAAGCGCGGAGAGAGACGAGCCGTGCAAGCTTCTACCATCCTAAACGTCTACAGAGGCGCTTGCTAGAACAGTCGAGACAAAAGCAAAAAGCAAGAACAGAAAGAGAGAGAAAGATAGCTCCCCTCAGCGACAGCGGCAGCAGCGCGAGAACGAGGTGAACGCAGGACTACAGCGCGCGAGTGCTGCCTCAGTGGCGCTCACACGTGAAATCGCTCCAGCATATGGGCTGCGGAGAGGTTGACGAAGTCGTCACGTGACTCTCTCTCTCTCTTTCTCCCTCTTTCTCTCTCTCTCTCACTTTCTCTCTCTCCCTCCCTCTCGATCTCATTGTGGGCGACAACATTTCAGGACCTCGGACAGAGACTTCACTGCAACGCGCTGGTTGATGTCAGAACTTAGCTGAGCCTCTGAATGGTGACTTGTTGTATGGGCCTATGCTTTTAGTCCCACGCTGGTCCGCTGGCAAAGCTACGACAGTGGAGTATCCAGTTGTTGCTCTGCACTACTATTCCAGAGTTTGGAGCGATTCTTTTCATATAAACCCCGTCTAAAGAGGAGGGGGGATGCTAAAGATGCATAAACTGCCTCCATTACTACCATAACTCTAAATGCCTTGCAGGAGTACTCTGTGACCTAATTCATGCTGTGTGTTCACACTGATGATTTAAATGTGTCTGGAATGATGAACAGAGCTGCAGATTAGTCCGTAATGATGAATGAAAAAGCTGT
The DNA here is from genome assembly GCA_037974445.1 of Brycinus macrolepidotus. Taxonomy (NCBI): domain Eukaryota; kingdom Metazoa; phylum Chordata; class Actinopteri; order Characiformes; family Alestidae; genus Brycinus; species Brycinus macrolepidotus. Next base: position 2,491,332 of record JBBPCZ010000019.1, on the reverse strand, counting down.
ACAACAATCAGAATGAAGTTAAAATGAACAACTGCCTTGTACTTGAATCAAATCTTGGTAATTTACAGCAGATAACTCAGGAAATGACTGTGAATTTGTCTCCTTGATGTTATCTTAAAACACTTATTTATAGTGAATGAATATCTTAAATGTACTCATGTGGTTTATTTCAGTCTCCACTGTTTAAGTTTGCTGAATAAATTATTACAAACCTTTGCACATTAGTGTATGTTTGAGGTTCCCGATCCCAGGCCTGGAGACCCTACACTCATACATATTTGTGCTTTGTCTCGTCCAACACACTTGATTCAGCTCATTAGTTTTGACTGATATTGTCTTGTCAATTCTGTGTAGAACAGACAGTGGGTATTGCCGGAAAAGCTTTTCACTGTATGTTGTACTAAGTAGGACTGCATGTGACAAATTAAACTTTAACTTGAACCCGAACTATTCTGAGGGGCAATGTGAGGAGTAGGAAAACATCAAACTGCAGGACATGGAATTGCTAGCCCTGGCATTGGGAATTTCTGGTGCATTTTAAAATGTCAGGTTTTAAGTGTTTGCTGTAGTGTAGAGGGAAATTATATATAATACATATTGGAACAAAATATGTATATGTTAATAGGGTCTCAAAAGGTTAGTGTCATGCTCAGGTGAACTACAGGCCTGTTATTCAGCAACTAATTTGAATTATTCATTAACTACTATAAAGCTAAAACGTAAGCTATGTAGTCCTGTGGAATGGGAATTCGGGCCCAAATACAAGCCCTTGCAGTTGAAGGGGTTATGACTTTGTAAGCAGTAAATTAGGCAGAGAGAAAGCCTTGTTGGAAATTGACAGAAAATCACTGACAGAAGGCGTAAAGAGCTATGATTACCAAGAGCAGATTTAGCCTAAAACCCTTGAAATGGCTGCAAAGTAGACTATATACAGGAAGTTACTTCTTTCTCCTGTCATGCTGATATGATTTAAAGCTATATTGGTTTGTTTCATTTCTACATAATGACTTATTTGACATTTAATTGGCCAACAGTACCCCTTTTCTAAATACCATGAAGTCAGTTGCAGCCCACAACCTGGCAAGCCACATCTACATGGGAGAACAACATATACACTACAATTACTATTTTACTAAGAATAGATAGTATATGATTTATATACATTCTAGCTATAAAGTCCTTTAATGTGTGTTTAGTCTTTTTGGAGGATTGTCCACACTTTTATTGTACTTGCAGGAGACACAGGAACATTTTCTACTTAGCAGATGCTTGATTAGTTAACACATTCTGTAGCCAAAGGGAAACATGGGACCCTGCCATCTTTTTTGCTCTAAGGATGCGGCTGTGTCCTCCAGCTTCCCATCTGGAGGTTAAATCTCTGCAGTGCAAAGGTCTTGCTGAGTGGGCTCTTAGTTTGAATAGGAATGTTCTCCTTTTCATATTAAAACTTTGTATCTGCTGTCCTTTACACTGGATGAACATTTCATAACAAGTGGAGTAATACAAAATGTTTAAAAACTTTAACATATGTTAACAGTTGAAAACTCCTATGAAGTCACAGTTCCAAAGATGATGAAAGTTTTTTTGTGAAAGCAATTATATAAATGACTGGTCAGCCCATTTTCTCAGTCTGCTTCATGGCAGATGCACTCTAAGGGACCTAGCTATCATCCTTTGTTTACAAGACAAATAAACTCACCTTTGTTCCAAACAGAGAACAAAGGACTTGCTTAAGTTTCAGTAACTTAGCCAAAGTTTGATCAACTTGTGAGAGGCATTTATGCGGCTTTTAAGTAGGAGAGGCAACCAAGTCCTTCATTATCAACTGCAGAAAACTTTTTCCCTGGACCATGGCAGACCGGATGATTCCCAGTGGCGACTGGATGCAATTCCCATTCCGAATTTCCCACAAAACTTCCACAGGACGACAAACTGAACTTTAGGTGTTTGCTAAAATATCTGGGCACACCATAGTTTAGCATAACTTCAGAAACAAATGCTGTAAATTTGTTTATGTTTATGTTCATTTTCAGTTTAAAATGCATGTTTTAAACTCAGTCAGTACAAACTAGATAAGAGCTCATCTCTTTAACATACAGTGCAGTTCACTACAGTGTAGTGACACTGTATTTAGCCTCTGGGAAGCTAAGAGTCAGAGACAGAGATGGCAGGCTAGAGTTTTGGTTTCCTCCCATAGTCCATGGACATATCGGGTGAACTGGAAATGCTAAATTGCCCCTAGATGCGAGTGAGTGTGTTTGTCTGTGTGTCTGGGTGTTTCTCTGCCTGCTGGGATAGGCTTCATCACCACCTGCCACCCTGGTAGGCTAAGTGGCTCAGATAATGAGTAAATGAAATAATGAGCATATACATCAATCAGCCATGACATTAAAACCACCTGCCTAATAATGCGTAGGTTGTGCTTTCTGACTTGTTGGAGCATAGACTTCACAAGACCTGTGACGGTAGCAGCAATCCTTTAAATTCTGTAAGTTTTGAGGTGTTGCCTCCATAATTTGTACGAGTTTGTCCAGCACATCCCACAGATGTTTGATCAAATTTGGAGGCCAAGTCAACACACTCTTTTTCATGTTCATCAAACCATTCCTGAACACTGTTTGCAATGTGACAGGGTGTATTATTCTGTTGAAAGATGCCACTGCCTTTAGGGAATACTGTTGCCATGAGGGGTGTATTTGGTTTACCACAATGTTTAGATAGGTGATACTTGTCAATGTAACATACACATGAATGCCAGGACCCAAGGTTTCCAAGCAGAACATTGCCCAGAACATCACAGTGTCTCCTTCGGGCTTGATATCTTCTTATAGTGCATCCTGGTTCCATCTCTTCCCCAGGTAAGTGCTGCACGCACACATGGCTGTTTTAATGAGCTGGGTTAAGGAAGGACGTAGAGGGGACAATGTGCTCTTTGAAATATACAGGGCATTCAATGACAATGCACTCCCCAAATCACCAGAGGAAGCCAGCGACAAAGCACTCTCTGGAGCACCTGAGGGCATTCTCAAGCTCTGTGGGCTCATGAGGAAGGGCCATTTTTTTGCCTCGTGGCAGGGTGCCCCTGTCAAACTAAATCCTGTCACACCATTCCAGCCACCAGTAGAGCTAGGTTTTCTGCTTTGATGAGGGTGATGATGTCAACAGCCAATGACACCTCGTCATAATTGCAATCACCTATCAACTATAACTCAGTTTGAAATCGGTCCTCTGGAATTCTGGGGGGTGCTATGAGTCCAAGCACCTGCTAGGGGCCATTATCCGGGACGTCAGGGACATAGTGAGTCCTTGGTTGTGTTGTATTGTATAATGTATTCTATTACACAGGGAGTCATGAGGCACCCCGAGGCCCAGAGGACTTGAGAACAGCATCCCTAGCAGCAGCCCCTCTGCGGCGCTTTACACAGTGCCATTTTTGACGAGCCCTCTATCTTCTCAGCTCTTGTCCTTGGTCCAAGCTTCCATGAGATGTGCCTGGGAAAGCTGGCGCGACTAAACTCACCAGCCGGCTAAAATACCTCGCAGAGCAGCTATAGCCAGCTGCGTAGCTCATGGCTGCCCTGTGGAGTAGCCTCTCTCCCCAGCCTGGCCCAGTCACTTTCTTCCTCCAAACACTGGAAATAAATAAAAACATTGTTTGCTGAGTCCACTGTTTTCTGGTCGGTCCAAACTATAATAAGCTGGGTTAATGGAGGATATAGAGGGGATGGAACCTCACAGGGGTACATACACACAGGACAAGGAACCAGAAACACCTGGGGAAGAAGAGCAGGAAGACAAACAACAAATGGAACCACTAGGATTAACCAAAACAACAAATCTCACGGCAAACATAAAAACAATATCAGACTGGGGCAAACACAGGACAGGACGTGACAGATGTCCATGTGATGTAAAACAAAACAAAATTTATGAGGCCAGGCCTCATAAATTTTGGAAGACAAACAACAAATGGTTAACCACTAGGATTAACCAAAACAACAAATCTCACGGCAAACATAAAAACAATATCAGACTGGGGCAAACACAGGACAGGACGTGACAGATGTCCATGTGATGTAAAACAAAACAAAATTTATGAGGCCAGGCCACCTTCTTCCATTACTCGGTAGACCAGTTCTGATGCTCATGTATCCATTGTACGTGCTTTCTGCAGTAGATGGGGGTCAGCACCATACATTTCTATCATTGTCAGCATTAACTTTTTCAGCAGTTTGTGCTACAGTAGCTCTTCTGTTGAAAATCCTAAAACCAGACAGGTTAGAGATTAAGGTTAAAAGTGAGGTTGAAGAGGACATACATAAAGGAATTACTCTGAGAAAAAGAACAAATAACAATATAAACAATGGTAGGAAAAGACACTTCAGCCCGAAAATAAGTACAGTATAATTCCTCCAACCTCCAAGCCATATCTTATACACCCTTTTAATCAAGGACTTCTGAAGACACTCATTAGCTGGATTAGGTCTGTTGGAAAAGGGTTAACCTCTGTGGAAAGGTGGAAATATCACTGATGATCACTGAGCTAGATACAACTAGAGAGCTAATATTTAATCCTATGCTGTTGGAACAGGCATGTAGGAATCAGCTTCTGCTGTACTTCTGCTGGACCTTTGTTGCAGATCAAAGCTCGTACTCATAGAAATCACAGCAGAGGCCAAACAAGGTTGAAGTCATCCTCTCCAAATAGACTACAGTCTTCCTACAAGTGTATTCAAGTTTTGCTCATTCATCATTTCTTTGTGTGGCGCATCTCAGGTCACAGAGATCTCAAAGCCTCACCTACCAGATAAAAGTTATTCCATTTAGTGAGTACAGCACGAGACATGACTGGAGCTGCACAACACTTATTTTCGTCTCTCATATTTATGCTGAAGTGTTCTGTACACTAGGAATCCAGAGAAAGACATAGCAGACTAGCTAATAGGTTTAGCAGATTGTATATAATATTAATGGCCATAAGTTATTTTACTCACAATGGACTTAAACAACTAGATATAAATTAGCAATGGATCATGAACTATTAATTCAGCAAAGCATATAACTGACATTGAAAACACATTGTTGAAATGATTTACATCTTGGTCTTACTTCTGTATCACAGCAACTGCATAATAATGCCTATGGTTTTGGAACTGGATGTCCAACAAGCTCATACAGATGTGATAATCAGCTGTCCTGCTTCTTTTAGTCAGATGTATCAGTCTCCTTCTAAAATTGGAGTCTTTCACATCCATTGTATGCAAGTATGTATCAATGAGTAATTTTTTTTATTACAAAATAAGATTTTTTTCTATTATCATTAATAGCTATAAATATAATAGTTATAACTATTACACATCAATAGCTGATTATTTTTTTTATTAAAAACAATGAAATGATTTCTTGAACAGTGATTAATTAGGATATATAATATATATTTATGCTTTTAAGGTTAGTTTTGAGGAAGTTTGCTTGAGTACGCATTCAAACTTCTGGCTTACCCTTCTGGCTTGTCCACGTGACATTTAGCAAACTGCAGACGAGCACCAATGTTTGTTTTGGAGACCAGCGGCTTTCTCCCTGCAACCCTACTACTAAACTATAGTGGACTACTAATGCACTGATGTACGTCGTTCTGGATAAGAGCGTCTGCTAAATGCTGTAAACATAAACGTAAACGTAAAACTCTGCCAGGTTGTGAAGCATAATTCATAACTCCCAAGAACAAATTTTCATTGCTCCAGATTTCAGTGGCAACGTTCTTTACATCACTTTAGTCAACTGTTGGCACTGCACATACAGTAAGGGGCAACTTCACTTCACTTAAACAGATAGCAGTGCTTGCACTTTGTAGGCTTCCCAGTTATTAGTTTGTATCTCCATTGTTGTTTTTTTTGCGAGGACAGTAAAAAATGGCCTCTTTCCAAGTCTGTCTGTTGTCATGAAGATATTTTGACCAATCAAAAAGCAGTGACATAGTCAGCGGTCAAGCAGAGCCATGACAGCTCAGGTTCGGCTTGGGTACAGGTCACTTTATTTGTAATGGAAAAACATTTGCTCATGGTATGGCACAGTTCCTTATGCCAGTGGAAAAGTGCCTTTCTTTACAGACTATACAAGCAAAATAGGTCCTTTAGTTACTGCATACAAGACATTTTAGATTATATGCTTCCAATTTTGTGGCAACAGTTCAGGAAAGGCCATTTCATGTTACAGCATGACTTTACTTCTGTGTGCAGAGCGAGGCCCATAAAGACATAACAATAATAACGCCCATGGTTTCGGAATGGGATTTCCAACAAGCTCATATAGATGGGATAGTCGCTTGTCCTTATACTTACAGCCATAAAGAGTGTCTGGAACTGTGGTTGGTCACGATACTAACAGCACACAATAAAAACATTGTGACTGCCTGCAGGGCTAATTTGCATCTCATAGATTTTTGTTATATCAGAATTGCTATCATCATAATCAACAAACTACAAAATAGAGGACTTTTAAGGAAAACGAAAAAAAACCTTGGAACCTTTAATGGAACTTAATTCAATTCCTAATAATGTTTGACTGTTTCTGTTGGTACATTTTTCTTGAAATGTTGGCGCAATGTAAATCAGAATCAGAATCAGAATCGCGTTTATTGGCCAAGTATGTTTGAACACATATAAGGAATTTGATTCCGGTCGATGGTGTCTCTCAAGCACAACAGTATAAAAACAACAACAGTATGTAA
>JBBPCZ010000019.1:2457923-2468951 GCA_037974445.1 Brycinus macrolepidotus | reverse complement strand
AAGAATGTCAGATTTGGCGTGAGATTTCTTTCTTGAGCGTGAGAGCATGAGATTGAGGCTGAATGCGTGACTGTCACACCGGATGCATGAGAGTTGGCAACCCTGGGTTTAGACTTGGGTTAGTAGTTTGGGGTTAGGGGTTAGGGTTAGTGGTTCGGGTTAGGGTCTGGCAGAAAACATGTCTTGCCTGATTGAGTACATTTGAGTCAAATGGTGTAACTAAAATTATCACACTGGAAGTTTGGAAAAAGCAATGTGTTGAATATTGTGCTTTTGACACAAGATCACCTTTAAAAGGCAAGGACTTCGCAGTTAGAAGTCCGGACACTGAGCAGCATCAATTACAGACAGACGGAAAAATGCTAGCACCAACAGACAGTGCTAGTAGTGATCAGTGAGAGCAGTAAGAGCTGGCAGCCAGGAGAGAGTCTTCTGATTAGTTCTGCATTAGGAACAATTGTATCACAGACATGCTCATAGTCAGCCATGCATCACCCAATCTTATTGTGCTGCCTGCAATGATTTTTGCTGAACATCACTTCGACAGCTTACATCTCCTCCGACTTAGATGTGGGCACTTGTATCTTCGTGGTGGATCAAAGCTGAGCGTGGTTTTAAACCAGGAAAATAAAACTCCTGAATTTCTTTTCTAGGGTGACCCTAAAAGCGACACTTTGGACAAAAAGAAAATTTTATCACTACATCTGTTGTAAAAATGTGTACTCTAGTATCGTAGCAGTCCCTGGATTGAGTTCTACAATTTAAAGCCTGGGAAAAAATACTTCTGGAGATGTGATGAAGGTGAGACGGCCGTTTGAAAAACTACAAGTGTTTTGCAGTGGATTTTTGAAATGTTATTTTTGTTGTTTTATTTGTTAGTCCAGGTGAATGCAGAGGGAAGGCAGATAGTTAATGTTATTGCCAGGAAGCCGAATATCTTACAGGCATTAAAATGAACTGAATGAATTAAATGAACACACATCAGGGCTATCTTCACAGCTCCCCACAGTTGTTTTTTTTTCCTCTGGTGTCAATTTTGCGTTGGATAAAAATGAAATCACTTCTTTCTTTAAGTTAAGAGTTACAGTGATATTACTAATAGAACAACAAACCTAGTTGTATTAGCTAGGCTAGCAGTTAAGATTTGTTGACACCACAGGGAGTCCCAGCGATTGTATGATGTATTTGAATGATGCATGCTGAGTATTGTTATATGAACAAAAACACGAAAATTCACCACCCTTATTCAGCACCTTTCCAACTTTCGTGCATGGTTCCACACACACACACACACACACACACACACACACACACACACAAACACCACCCTTGCCCTGTTCTCAAGACTAATTCTCATATTCCCTTATGACCTCTATGAACAATATTATGGAAATGTCAAGAATTAGACCAGGAGAATGAATATAAGTTCCTAAGTGGGGCTTGCACTCCGTTCAAAAGACTGTCAACTATAATTATAAACCCTCAGTCAGTATCTTTCCAATTTTAAATTTCAAGAAATGCATTTGTACCACTATGAATAGAAATAACAGCTTCAGGCACTCTGTCGCAATCTGGCTTTAATTTCTTAAATAATGCAGACCTCAATCTGTCAGGCTGTTCTTGAACAGCAATGTGTGTTCACTGCTGCTTTAACAAGTTATACTTAGTTCTTGTCAAGGGGAACAACTGCGCTTTACAGTTTCACTGACCCAACAAATCTCATTCATTTCATCAGCAAATCATCAAGCCCATCCTGAGCTGTATCAAATGTACACAGAACACACTTGCAGTGCAAGTATAGCTCCAGAGTAGGACTGAGAATCATCAACTTCACTGCCCAGTCCAGTTCAAAGGACCATTAGTCAGTTCACTTCACTCTTTTGATTCTTAAATGATTCTTAATTGTACAGTTCTAAAATCCTTTATTTGACCTTTAAATGATCCATTAACTTTCTTCAAACTTTAAAGAGGTTCTGCATGCTCTCACATCTCATCTACAAAAAGTATTCTTTAAGTAACCATCCACTGAAACATTCTTCAGAAGACTAGCTTCGCTCTAAAGAACCTTGATGACACCTACATTTTTCTGAGTGTGTATTTGAGTGATCCGGTTTATAGGGATCGTAACTTTGTGGCCTAGATGTGCTTTGATGACAGAACAACTAGAATTAGCCAGAAACAATTCAGCGAATGCAGACTGACTGGAGCAAAATGACATTTAGATCAATGTGGTCAATTTTGAAAAGACTGAGCTGAACTTGTGATGTGGTGCTAATTTAGAGGTACTACTCCTCTGGCAGAATGGCATGCAGATCTATTAAAGCATTTTTGGCACAATGTTAGGGCTTGTTTGCTTTACTTTACTGTCATGCTTTATCATGAAAAACATGATCTGTAATGTTATAAATTCCAAATATAAGGGAATACTACAAACAAAGTTATTTTTCATTGAATGTGGAAGGATTTGTTGAGGTCCCATTTATTACTTTCAAGCAGATTTCCTTTTCTCTTGGGATCCAGTGGTTGGGGGGAAGGGTGATGGTGGCGACCACTTAAAGAACAAGATATGCATCAAAATGTGAAACAAACAGGCGATTGTGACCACCACAGATGACAGTATAAGTAAAAATCTGTTATTAGTGGTAAAGTGGGTGGAATTAAAGTGGAGGAATGCGAGCTAAATATTTTTGTCGAGTTTCTCTCACCGGGAGACAGCACTGCTCTCCAGGGCATGAGGATGAATAAACAGCTGACAGGTATGTGTGCTGGAATGTGCAGCTGAACCACACCTGTGTGAAAATGGCTTTTCGTTTTTTGTCTGTTCCACAGGAATCAGGACACCCCCCCCCGTCCCCACTGGCTATTCAGAGAATTTACAGAAAGCAGGAGGGGCATGGGTCAGCTGTGGACCAATGGAAGTTCTGATGAAGGCTGAAAAGGGCGGAGTGTGTCTGAAGAAAAAAAAACCCCCAAAAACTCAGCAACAGGGCGTGTCCACAGTTCCCTGTCTGTGGGGACGTTGTGGTGAAAACACCTTTAGTTGGTCAGCAGGTGAGGACTGTGAAGCAGAATAGTTCTGTTTGTTTCTGACCCTTTGAAAGGATGGTAAGAACACTTTTCCTGGCTGCTTTTTGCTTCTTTTGCACATTCTATCAATAGCATACTGCGTCTTTAAGGGAATGACTTGGACCTTGTCTTCTCGGTCATCTCTGCGTGCAGATGTTGACCCCCAGAGGGCTTTGTCTTGGGATTCTGGAGTGTAATTTATGTGAGTTCCTCCAAAATGAAGAGCAATATCTGAGAGCTGGTGTACCACTCCAGCCCCTGCCAGTGCTCAGTGCTTGGTCGACCACGTCTCCTTATCACTTTTCCAGCCCAGCTTTTCTTTTATTGCCCGTTGGACGGAGAACTGATAAGGGCATGTGCCCGATACACCCTGCCTCTCCACAGGGACATGCTGTACAAGAGACACAGTCACTTTTTTTTCCTTTCTGTTGTGTCCAGTGTTCCTGTCATCATAATCTAAATATGTACTAATGTACTGTGAGGCCTGTGTTTGCTCTTTAAACTGGTAATTAATGCTCCTTTGGTCTACCTAATTATCTGGACAAATGATGCCGTTTATGATTTAACTCTTCGTGTGCATGCTTTATTCCGAGTACTGGTACATACTCATTGACTTCCGTAATTTCTCGAATTCTTCTTATTGTTTTTTTTTTTTTTTTAAATAAATACAGACAAATGTACAAATTCTTACATGTGTTTTTTTTAATGAACAAACAAACAGGAAAAACAATCCCAGAATTCAGACATATTTAAAAATAAGCGCAAGTTGCGCGAGCATTCAAAAATTTGTCATATAATAATTACAAATCAGTTAAAAGCTTATACAGTCAAAAATGTTTCTATTTTGACACCAAAACACAACCTGCAGGTTTATTCTCAGCACTGAGTTTTTAGGGAACAATGAAAAGTTATTGGGGAAAAAATAGTAAATGATATTAAGAAATAAACTACAATAAGCCATCTATAGTAATTTCCTGACATACAATGTGATCAGGTTTGGTCAGTGCTTTTCGAGTGGATTTTATTTTAAGTTCATTCTCAATGCTATACAGCTTTCTCAGTCATTATAGAATCATCTGCAGCTCTGTTCCTCATCAAAAGGTTCTTCATTTTTACAGCTTCCTACAAATTCTCTGATATTTGATTTGATCTATAGAAAGTTAGGATATGAAAATGCTAGTGTAGATCCCCTCACAGATGCCTTTCTTGATATGGACGTCATTTAAATTCAGGTACAGAACTCAAAACCCTTCATTGTTTTCTTTTGTGGGCCGAACAGAAGGCAGGCAGTGTTCCTGACGTTCAAAAGCATTTTCCTGATGTTTTTACAGGGGGCGACGACTGGCTAATGCTTAGTTGTAAATCTAGATTAGTGGCTGCTTGTTCAAATGTGCTGTATACGGGGATGTGAAATGAGGGAGCTTATCTGGAAGTAATGTGGTGAATAACTTGGCAGCCTGAATAGCCGGTTAGATGTCTGTTGAAGCCTCCAGGCATGCAGTGAACATGCAAAGTGAACTGTGGAACGCTCATGAAACAAAATGCCAGATAAATATGCGTCTGCGTAATTGATGCAACTGTACCAAGCACATCACCATTCCAAAGAGATATTTATTCTTTGTAAATAAAATGACAAAAATGACAATTTATCATCCAATGGCACGCCTTAGAACAGGTTCTAGAGTTGTCTGGTTATAACTTTTCTTTGAAAGTTTGATGGTACTGAATATGATCTGCTTAGGGGGCCAAAATGAACCCCTTAAAACTTTCCCAAGTGGTTTTTGACCTGTTTTTTCATTTGATATTAAACCTTCATATTACTTTAAAAAAAGGGTCTCTACACTCACATCTCAATTGCAAAAAAAAAAAAAAAAAAACATTGAAAGGTTCCATAGGGTTAGTGCAGAACCCCTTTTGGGGCTTTTATTTTCTGTTTAGTATCATGAAATGCACATGAGAGTCGTCCTTATACATGGTTGCCATTTCTTCCCAAAACACCTCACAGTGCAGCTACATGTTAAGGCACAAGAGGGTGTCATCTCTCCATTTTCAGGTCTGTTTCCCTTTCTCTTCTTTTACGTCTGCACAGGCATTATTCTAGGCACTGAGTGCTCCCAATCACACAAAATCAAAATAAGTGCAGGGTTGAGTAGGGGGCCACCCGTCCATTTGGATCGAGCAAACGCAAAATGATTATGGCCCTTCGGAAGAGGTCAGTAATTGATATCGTTAAGACATGGAGGGCAGAGGAAGGTTACTGAGCTTTGGAAGATTCAGTGCATTTTGTGGTTTCTAGGGCTTATCCTCATGCTGTCCACCCTGTTGTTCCTTTTCAGTGATTTTACTTAGCCAAACATCAATTCTTATAGGTTTCGTGACTGATTTGGTTTGGAGGAGATTGATTTATTTGTAAATTTCTAGTGGGAGTTTTCGGCAAGGTAAACTTTAACATATATTTTAAAGGGCATGACTACAACTCTAAAGATCTTTTACAAACCACTACTTTTATATAAGTGTTTCTTACAGCAATTTCTGTTTCGTTAAGATGGTTGTTGAAAACGAATCCACAATTTTTTTGCGTTGTTTAGTAGCTTTGTGATGTTTTATCTCTAAAATTCCACAAGATGCTTCTATACTGCGATAAAACACGAGGGATGGTTAATCTGTTTAATACGTCGGAAAACATATTTATGCTGGTCACCAGTCTTTTCAAAAAGGTCAGATTGTCTAGAACATGATGTCTCATGAGTATGTCATCCAGTGTTATATAGCAAGGGTTCTCAATTCTGGCCCTGGACAATAACTTCTCTGCACTGCTGCAACACACCTAGTGTAAGTCAGAAAGGGTTTTTTTTAAGCAGGTAAACCCCTGCTAAACCCATGCAAGGGTATTCCATGGAAATGAACTGGTGAAGAGAAGAGGAGTGGTGACCTCTACTGGTCGGGCAGTGAGTGTGCACCACAAGACTGTAGTTCACCCCCCACCCCCCACTTAATTTATGATGCAACCATAGGAGCCTGTCACCATGACAACAGAATGCTAAGAAAAAAAGCGAGATGGGTCGGTAATCAAAAAAGCTGGTGGTAGGAGAATGGGGGTGTGTAGATGAAACACTGTAGATGGGTGGATATTGAAGAGCACACAATAATTGTAGTAAAGAACCATTCAATGGAACAATTCTGTTACTGCCAGGTGTCTGCGTCTATTTCCGAATAAGGTTCTAATACACATGCTGACCAGTGCAGCAGTATTCAATCAGCACAACAGTAAAACAAACTGTGACACAATACCTAGTCAATACAGCAGCAATACCTGAAATGTGCTGTACACAGTCAGCACATTTCAACACACAGCCACTGTTATATACATACCATTACATGCTTAATTAACTGGATGATTGAATATAAACAGGCTTGTGGCCTTATTGAAATCTACCATCGACAGACCTATAAGGTGAGAGTGCACCACCGACTGCCAGAAGCCCCTCTAGTCCAATCTGCTTCTTTTACATGAGCAACCACAAAGGGCCTGAAGGTTGCCAACTCACTAACCCGGCAGTCTGCGCTTCCCCTCTACCCTACACACTTCACTTGGCAGAAGGCCATGTGCTATCCTGGCAGTACATCCGCAGCTTATAGCCCTTAAATTTAGGCAAAGTGCTTAGCTAGTCTCAAACTACCACAGCATGAACAATCCTTTAACTCAGATCAACTAAATAGACTAGAAGAATCAGATGTGCCCGTTCTTGTTTCACAATGAAAACAAGCAGCCATTCTGGGCCTTTACAGATGGGCAAAGCCCCATGGATAGTGATACTTGGGGATCTTTAGAGGTATGTAGAAGAAGCTGTCTTTACCGATATAAACTAAATACCAGACATGGTCACAAGTTGATTCATGAGGGTCCAAATCGGTTTTCAAGTATCTGTGGTGTGATCCTAGTTGAGGCTTGAGTGTCTAGTTCAAGTCAAGTCTTATGTCTCTGGGGCCCAAATTTGCATCAGGTTTAGAATCTCTAAGGTGTCAATCTGAGTCGAGTATGAAGTGTCTGAAGTTCAAGCTCGAGTTGAGTCTCGATTCGGTACCTGGTGCAAATATGGACCCCAGACTCTCAAGGCTCAACTGGTAACACACCTCAGATACTTGAAACCAGTTCTGAACTCAACTTCTGACCATCTCTGAGTCTCTGAGGTGTGAGTTTGAGTCGAGTCTCAAGTGTCTGAGGTTCAAGCCAGACGTAATTCTGGAGTCTCCAAGGTGCGATCTCATGTTGAGTCTTAAGTCTCTTAGGTGCAATTCTGTGTAGAGTCTTGAATCTTTGGTAGAAAATTTTAGATTAGTCTTATGAGCTGCAGGCATTGCTTGTAAAAACTGCTATAAACCTGCCAGTTTGACACAGTTACAAAACACACACATTTTGTTAGGATTACCACTACGTGCAGTAAATGGGTAAACAACATGAAATGGTTGGCTAGCGTGTAGTTTGCACAACAGGTAAAGTAGCTAGCTGGTGTAGTAGCAAACCAACTGAGGTTTTAGTATGGTTCAAAGAAACCAGTGCCAGTCCGAACCGTGAGTCAACCACATGAGTTTGAAAATGAAAAGTTTTATTCATTTACTTTTTAAAGGTTGATGATCCTAATTTAATCAGTTATTTTTCTCAGGCTGAGCTTTTACGTCAGAGTTCATGTTGAGTCGTGACTTGGTTAAGGGAGTCGAGTCATGTGTTAGTCAACATGAAGTTCATGTGCTACTTGAGTCTGAGATGCTGACTTGAGTCAGAGAGGCTGACTTGAGTCAGAGAGACTGATTCAAGTCCCCATCTCTGCAAAATGCACACAAAAGTTAAAATAGTTCACGCTTCTCATATAAGCAGACTTGTGAAACAGACACGCATGGTGATCTCAAAAGGAAGTGGGAAAAACTGAGCTGGTAAAAGTTGTAAGTCTTGAATTATACTGGCTGATGCTTTACTGGAAAGTCAGAACAAAAGTAGAAAGTCTTGCAAAGATATTGTGTAGACATCCTCTATGTAGGCAAGACATCCAAATAATCTCAAACATCCTTCCACTTGTCATTCAGATCAATCAGACACAACAAATTCCTCTCAGCTCCAGCTACAGCAATAACTGCACTTCAGTGCTCTCCTTTATCTGTGAAGGAAGTGGACGGGCACTCAGAACAAGCACCTGCTGGTGACATCTTCATGTATCTTCAAGCTTCAGACTCTAACAGGAAGCCTGGCATTGCATTCATGCTAACAAGCCTCACTGTACTTCCCATCTCCTTCTGTTAATTTGATCCCGAATCCAATCAGCTAATCAGCACAGAGGGAAAGAGCGCTTATCGAATCCACAGGATGTGACACTCTTCCCCCTTTTTCACACTCCCCTGCCCCCCTATTTGCCCAATGAATCTTAAGAACAGGAGGCCATGCTAACACACAGTGCCTCTCTAATCACTGTTATTAGCTTGTTTAGCAGATTGATTGGTGCGAGTGTTGGTGTGTGGCTGCTCAGGCTGTGAATGAGACCCACCGAGGAGTCTGTTTGCAGCCAAAATTGAGAGAAGAAGAAAAATGGAAAACACTTTAAAGGCTCGGAAAGAGACTGGGGAGAAAATTCTTCACTGCAGAGTACATAGCTTATGGCCTTCTAGCACAGGCAGAGTGCTAAGGTAGTTCTAAACACATACAGCTGCTTAGTCCAGTAAACCCCTAAAAATAAAGGGGCAAAAATGGCTCTTTAGACCAACATCACTGAAGAACCACATTTGGTTCTCTAAAGAGCCTTTCAGTGGATGGTCTAAAGCAGTTTTTCTCAAGTGGCTCCTCACCGATCCCCAGATGGTCCAAATTTTTGCTCCAACCTAACTCACAATACTTAGGGAAAAAGCAAAAAACTGGACCATCTGTGGGTCCAGGAGGACCGATTTGAGAACTACTGGTTTAAAGAAATTATTTGGCAAAAACATCACATACACATTTTCCACTTACCTGAGATCCAATCTATCAGCCAAGACATGTCCAAATTGTGTTTCTTCAGTTTAGAACTACAAGGCTAATGTTGTTAACAACCACTAGAATGCAAATCATTTTTTAAATAAATCCCCAAGACTTCTCTCAACCTGCTCAGACCACAACTATGTCTTCCTTAAGGTGGCTCAGATGGGCATTAGATTCTTCTGTATTTATGGTGGTCATTATCACAAGAAATGATTCTAGATCAGCACTCCTACTCCTGAAGCATTGTCTACAATGTTTGACTACACTGTGAATCTTCATTAGATCACAGTAATCTGTCCTAAACCACCACACAAGTCTGCCCCACTTTAAATAAGAGCTTGAGGTTTAAACAGGTTGAGAGTTTTGGGGATGTATTTATGGAAAGGATATGGGGGAACATTGACTTACACTGTTTGTTAGCAATGTTAGCGCTCCAGTGCTACACAGCAAAATTTGTACATCAAGCATGTCTTGGATGACTGACCACATCTTGGGGAAATGGAAAATTGTGTACATTTGATTTTTAACTAGACCTTTTCTGCTATTTTGGTTGATGCCTTTGGTAAAGAACCTTTTTTGGTTTCCACAAATGCCTTTAAATTCAAGTAAATCTTAATCATTCTTTACAGCATTTAAAAAAAGGCTCTTCCAGCAGCCAAAAGTTACAAATTGTTTTGAAACCAAACCTACATACTCAGGGCTAGTTTCATGGGCACGGTTTAAGGTAAGTCTCAGATTAATCTGCAATGTCAGTAATGTTTCCCCACTAAAATACACCTTAGTCTAAATTTAAGCTCAGTCTGGTCCTGGAAAAGTGGCTTTACATGTAAAAGAAATGCATGATCTGGCCTGGCCATAGGTGCAATAACCTGGAAACATTTATGTAGTACTGGCTGATTATTTACTAATGAATTCAAATCATAATTATTCCTTAGCTCTGACTCTTAATCAGTTGTTCCAAATCCTGAACCTTACTACTAAAAAGGGAAAACTAGTGCGATAGGACAAACCCCCTGGGAGAAACTGAGCAGTGGCAGAGTATTTCCTCTCTCCAGCAGACACAAAGACAGAGCCATTTCTAACCTTTTCCAAGCCCCAAGCACAAATCAATTGACCTTTAGCACCACGCGAGACATACACAAGATGAGCCCAGCGCACCGAAACTCTGCGCGTGCAGTCGTGGAGAGGGCTGCAAGAGTGTCGAATCGGGCCCTTCGTGGAATTAAACCATTGTGCACCAACAATTAGTCTATGCCTGAATACAGCTTTTGCCATGCATGTCAGCCTGTTACTGGCCGTTCGTATCAGTATGGTGCATTCAATATTCAACTGACAATCTTTATAACCACTGAGCATGTGTGAGACAGAAACACGTTGTGCTAGACAAGGGTGTTTCCAGCAAAAACATTTTTATGTGAATTTCAGAGTCTGTTCCATTTTAGAATCAGTGAAGCAGAGAGCGGGGATCAATACTGGTACTGACAGCGTTCATACTATGTTAGTGTCCAGACATAGATCAATTAAAGGCAGCGCTTTTGGAGTGATTTTATCTTTTCTTTTAGTATTTATGAAGGCTGGAACTTGATTTTGGCTCATTTTAGATACTCAAAGTATATTGTAGTCCAGATGTGAAACAAAATGGAAATCATCAGATCAGATGGTCTTCTATTTGCTCCACAATCCAGTTCTGTAGCCATGTGCACACATTATGTGCATTCAGTGAAGGATAGGGGTAAGTGTGGGCACTCTTACTGGCCTGCAACTACACAGCTCCATACTCAGCAGGGTGCAATGCAGGGTGCAACACATTCTTCCAATAACCAGCATTAAAAAGACCTGGTTGATTTTGCAGTGATCAGTCAGGACAATCGGTCATTCTTAACATTTTCAAGTCAAGTCAAGTCAAGTAGGTTTTATTGTCATTTCGACCATACACACACAGTATACAGTGAAATGAG
>JBBPCZ010000019.1:2437569-2447984 GCA_037974445.1 Brycinus macrolepidotus | reverse complement strand
AAAGTTTACTGAGAGTTCAGTCTGTATTATTAAAAACAGTTAAAAGGTGTTGTGGCATGTCCGGAGCTTAAATCATTTATCCCAATTACACAACTTTATAATTCCCATTATACTATAATTTATTATGTTTGGTGTAAAAAGATACAATGTAAAAACACTGTTACACATTTGTAGAACGTTTTATTTATAACGAACATTGTAGTGACACAGGATATAAATAAGTAAGTAAGTAAATAAATAAATACAAAACAAACGGCTCTGAACAGAACCTGTTCCCTTCCTTCACTTAAGAGGTAACTCAGTGCGTGTGTGTATAGGTGTTGCGCCCCCAAATCAATTTTCAGTGTGGCAGGAAGTAATTTCATTGTAACCGGAAGGAGAAAAAAGTAAAAATATCCTCACTGTGGGCAACCACACTCAGCAACTGAACTTAAATGAGCACTCGCATCATTATTATTGTTAAAAGAGGCTAAAAGTCTTTCCTGCAGGCTGCAAAGAAAACTGCTTTACCTTCCTGTTACAATGAAATGACTTCCGGGCGCACTGAAAACTGTCTCGCGCACAATTACCTGCTCTCGCATTCATGTACAGGCAGTGCGTGCGTGTGCGCGAGTGTTTCGGTGGTGTGTGCAAGCGAGTGCGCGAGTGTTTCAGTGGTGTGCGCGAGTGTTCTAATGTATTTTGTCCTAAACGGCTACTCATAAGGAAGACTTAGGGACAGAGAGAGAGAGTGTTCTAGCCCCGCCTCCTTCCTCTCTGTGACGTGTCGGGCGGTGGGGGCTTATCGCGGCGCGCGGCGGGTCATTCAGCCCTTCCTCCGCTCCGAGCTCCGCTCCGTTGTGTCGGTAATGATGGCCGGTTACCTGAAGGTCCTCAGCTCCCTCTCCCGCTCTGCGGCTGCCCTGTCCAAGACCCCTGCGGTCCTCGCCCCGGCCACCTGCCAGAGCCTGCAGCAGAGGAACTGTGAGTGTTCAAAGCAACAGACCCATACAGTAGCAAAAAAAATATCGTTTCCTTTTCGTGTGAGGGGTGAAGTTATTTTCAGACTCGAAGCTTGACGACCGTTGGCCGTGTCTGAGGAGTCGGCATCCTTGTCTTCTCGCTCTTATTTACTGTCCTCGTCGCTGCTTTGCTCTCTTTTCATTCAGCATAAGCCGGCTAGCTGTGTTAGCAACTGAAAGTGATAGTTGTGGTTCATTTTCGAGCTTAACTTCCCGAGCAGAATGATCCAGAAACCGGTGCCGGAGCTGGGGAGGAGGAGGCTAGCTCGCCTCGCTAACTCCTTTGTCTGCCTGGGAGGCTGCTGGCACAAAAAGTCCTCGCTTTCTCCGACGAGAAAAAAAAAAAAAAACCCGGCTTCGCCATCATCCTTCAGTAGCCCAGAGTAACGGTTAAGCCCTGAGGAGATATACTTCCTTATTTTATGCTGGGAACCGGCTGTATTGTTAATTAATTTAGGGTCTTTTCTCTGCCTCCTGAAGTGAACTCGAGCAAATGGAGTAGAGGGATTGAATTGACTACCCCTGCTAGCTTAGCTACAGGACCTCTTTCTGCTCAGAAGTTAAATTTGGTGCATGATAGACTGTTCAGAATGGCTTATCTGTTTATATTCATTCAGAAAGTGTTCACAGGTTTAGCTTCTGCCCGGTTTGTGAGGTCTGATCTCAAGGTCAGCCGGTGGAGATGGGAGGTCGGCCCCAGACTTATGGCTGCCTTAGATCAGCCTCTGGCTTTTACTCCCACAGAGTCCTCACAGATCTGATTATATCTGCTTTAACTGCTCTTCTTAACCCCTTTCCTTCCTGAGAGAAACTGGGGTTAAAGGAGTCACGCATATGGTCCTTTTGATTGTTAGTTTGGATGAAAGCTAAGTGGAAAATGATCGATTTGCACTGCTGGGAGCAGTGCCCTCCTGATGCCAGTATAAATAAATACTCTCCTGGAATCCTTTTTCTGAAAGTCTTACAGACTTTGTCCTCAGCCTCTTTGACTTTGGAGTTGTGTGTGGCCAACTAGGACAGTTGAAGGGCGCACACTCACTCTGGGTCTGAGAAACTTCATTCACAGCTGCTGGAGGGTTGTCAGGTGTACTTGTGTGTTTGGAAATCAGTTTCCATAGAAGTCTCTATAGAGGGAGGCTTAGTTGGGCATTAAACCAGTTTTTGATTTGTCCTCCTCAACAAACTCTTACTGAAGTGTTGAAGCTGTTTAGATCTATGCAACATCAATCTCAAGTACATGCTGTGCTAAAAGCATTAAATCTTGTTTCCTCGGCAGTGTCTTTGCTCGTGTCTCTCCAGGTCAAAGGGACAGTTGTCCGAATGGAGGCCTAGCTCGCAGGGAAATGGGTTAAATGTGAAGAGACATGACAACAGTTTTGTATTATACGAAGCATGTTTTTTGCCCTCGGTTTCTGGCGGAGATACAAGCACTCTCGTGTTCCAGTCACAAGACAGGGTCTGACCTTGCCAGGCGGTTTTACTGCTGGTAATGAGAGGTGGGAATACTACTTCTTGGTTTTTGCTTTCTTGAAATTCAGTGCTGTCAGCTTTTGTTTTTTTTAATGTTAAACACACATTTGTCTTGGCTCAAATTAAAGGGTCTGTGTGCTCTAGTTAGGGTAGAACATTAAACCATACTATCTTCTTGTGCCAAATGTTGTACATTTTTAACTGCTGTCCTTCAAATGTAGAATGAGTGGATACGCTGTTTGTAAATGTCCCTGAGAATTGAAAAGTTAAGTTTAGTCAACAGAGCTGTGATGGTTTGCCTTGTTATATGGGCTTCACCCTCTGCACTCTGTTAGTTTGTGTTTAGCAGTTCCTCTTGTCCTTCTTTCCTTTCTTTTAAGTTATTAATGACAGTATTACATTATTCTTTGTGTTGGTACAAAAAGTTAAATGGTGCTTTCTGGTGTTGTGCTTGGTGTTAGTAGACTTAAAACGGTGGGCTTTAAGACTATGGGCCCACTACACACACAGCTGTTTTAATGATGCTCGTTGTGAACACCAGCATGTGAGTAGTTTCATTCATTTGTTTTCAGTCGTGGTCTGGCCCTGAATGGGTATTGGACTTGTGTCAGGGGTAAACAAACAAGTCCTTGTTTGTGGTTTTGCTAGCTCTTCATTGACGGAATTCCTGAAATCTGTATTGGGGAACAGGATTTGAACCTTCGGTGGTTCACCGAGCTCTCAGCTGCAAGTCAGCTCATGCCTGTAAGCCCGGCGCAGACAGCCTACGTGCAGAACACCAGGATTAGTTCCCTGCACTGCTGAATGCACTGAATTCACTGCTGGAGGGAGAGGGGACTGAAGCATTCTTACATAATCATGGCTGTTCTTCTGCCTCCCCCCTCGTCCTCTCCCTGCTGCGTCCAGCGTTCCTGATCAGCGAGAGGTTTCTTTTTCTTTTGATACCCTCCCTCTTTGTGTATTTATTTATTTATTTTTGTCTCCCCCCTCCTCTTATTTCTGACCGACACATGTTTTTGTATGAAAGACCCTACCCATAATGCTGTGCACATGGCACGGCTCTGTTAAAGGATAGCGCCGTGTGAAAGATGAGCTCGCTTGGCTGTCCTCTGCTGTGTTAACCTGAACATGGCTGCCTGCATGGTCAAGGAGATTAGTCTGTGCCTTTCAGACACATTCTAGAGGTCAAATGATATGTAACGCCCGCTGAGATAAAATGGTATTTGTGGTGATTTTGATATCGCTGTGTCTAGATATTTAAATAAAGTCTGACTTCTTTCTTGTAATATTTAAAACCGTGGTCTGAACTAGCATGGAGTGCTTGCCCTTCTCTGCGTTCTTTCTTTTTTCAGTTTTATTTGTGCCATTGCCACAAAAACTGTATTGACATTTTATTTCTGTAGGTTTGATGTTGTAGTGTTTAATATGAGGAGCAAGAGAAATTGAGAATTCTATACATTTTCACCAATTTTTGATCACCAATGATCAAAAATACTAGTATATGCAAGTGACCTTTTACTACAGGATACCAGTTATATTTTAAAACCATGTTTGTCTGTGATTGCCCTTTACTGTTTAGAACAGGCATTTTATTGGATTTCTGCTTTTATAGCTTAATAGGTAACCTATGTTTGTAGGCTGATTTGAAGTATCATTTCTCTAACGAATGTGCCAGTGACGCTGCATGTGAATAAGCCTTTTGTTTCCTTTCATGCCAGATGTTTTCCAGATACGTAAAATTAATATTGGCAGTGGAAATTGTCCCTAAAATCTCATCCTTTCCACCTGTCTCTCAACTACAGAACTATTCAGCCTTAAATTAATGAGTTGAAGTGAAACTGATCTGTTATGGGGCATCCAGAATGCCACTGTGAGAAGACTACTGATCTCTAAAGTGTGTCACGTTATTGTGTTAAATCAAATACATCAAATAAATCAATGTGCAAGACTCCATGCAGTGAACTGAACTTGCAAGTGTACTCTCCGGGATGCCAGATGTTGCTGAATAAGGCAAAGAAACTTCCCTTTAGTTTTAAGAACTTGGAAGCAGGCAAACCTTTGGTCTTTGTCTGTTCAACATTAAGCTGCTTACCACAACCATAAGCAGATTTTTTAAAACTTTAAAGACTCTTTCTTGTCTTTCCACCATATCAGGTCAGCGCTAGAGCCGGGAAATATGGCGATATTGTATAGTTGCATTGTTGCAATCTTTAAGTACGTCTAAATACCTTTTTCTGAGTTTAATGAACACCAAGCAACTACATGTCGCATTACAGAGAGTGTGAGACATTGGACAGATGTAAATACCCTCAAATTAAAGATGGCTTTCTGCATTTTGACCTCAGAGGCACAGTTCTGTTTCGGTTCTGTGTGTTGAGCCATGAAAAGTCACTGTCCAGTTGTCTTCAGACATGCACTGTA
This sequence comes from Brycinus macrolepidotus, assembly GCA_037974445.1. NCBI lineage: Eukaryota > Metazoa > Chordata > Actinopteri > Characiformes > Alestidae > Brycinus > Brycinus macrolepidotus. The sequence continues at coordinate 2,443,092 of JBBPCZ010000019.1, read as the reverse complement.
ATTCGATCATTTGGACAAGACTAGTCAAGCTCTGGTAAAACTCTTTGGCTGCTAGAAAGCTAACAGAAGTAGTGAACATGTCAATAGTAAGATCTATTTCATATCTGTGATAAGATAAGATAAACCTTTATTAGTCTCACAAGTGGGAAATCATTAAAATAAGAAATTGCTACTTCATATTAGTCGTTGACTTCAGATTTGCCCGTTTTATAGGCTAGGACTTCTTTATGATAAAATAAATGTTCATTTTTGTTACAGCAAAAGTATTTTTGTATTTGCATAACTATTATACTTATTTTGCTTAAATTAGCCTCAACTGCAGAACACATGCATCCTGTAATCATTCTTTTAAAGTCTTTATTCAGTGCTGTAATTTTTTTTTTTTTTAGGAGTAAAAGTGTTGGCGTGACTAGGTGTTGACAGTAATCTCTAGGGCTGCTCCTGGAGCTTTGACCTGAAAACTGAATCTGCCTTCCCTAATCCTGGAAAGTTCTTTGGTCACCGGTATTTGTATAGTCCTGAGGAGAGTCTTGTATCACTGTCCTTTCATGCACTGTCTGATTACTGCCACCAAGGCCATTCTACTAACTGTGTTGCATGTAGACACAATAATGTTTAATATATGTGAATGTATTTTCAGTGTACGCTTAAATATCTTAAATTACTCATTTTCATACAGACTTTATGGTTTCATGAATTTAAGTAATCTGAAGGAAGAATAGGTTGTCAGTAATAAACAAAATGGTTGGAAGTGTCCTAAATTTTGACTTTCATTATTATTATATTCACTGTGTTTCTTTATATTCACGAGTGCTGCTCTAGGATCTGCTCCTTTAAGTTAAGGTCGTAGTAAATGAGAGGAGTCTGATTGCTGATCAACACACCTGCACTGTGAAATGTAATGAGTCCTGGCCACTGAGTGCAACCTCTTGTTTTTGTAATCTGTTTTCTGTAATGATGTAATGCAGGATGTGTTGCTGTGCATACCATATAGCTGCTACAAAGATGGACAGATAAATTGACTTTGATGTGCTGGAGGAAAATGACATTTGAAATGTTCACGCAGGGTCATTCCAGTGTCTTGTGGCGTACTAATAAGATTTGATTGCTTCTATGTAAAGACTTTTTGATGTATGGAGAATATAGTTAATTTTTCCCCTCCCAACAGATGCCGACAAACGCATCAAGGTGGCTCAGCCAGTGGTGGAAATGGACGGAGATGAGATGACCAGGATCATCTGGGAGTTCATCAAAGAGAAGGTATTTAAACTGAGAGTGAAAGAATGAGAGTGGGGGAGGGAACATCGACTGCAAACTGCAGGGGAGGGGAGGCAGCCTCTCAGTGGTCTATTTTTATATCTGCGGCAGAGTGAGAGAGCGCCAGAGACAGAGCGTGAGCGATAGAGAAATGGCATTAGAGAGAAAAGGAGATGCTGAGAAAGAGAGCAACACAAAGGCGCACGCAGTGAAACGGGAAGGGAAAAAGCAGAGTACCAGAACTGGAGCAGGAAAAAAAAATTATGAACGTATGAAATGTCCAGACAGGGAGGGTTTAGGACGTGTTTGAATGTAACAGTGCTGCTGAGGACTCAGCGTGTGAGAGCCGAAGGATTATGGCTGCATGATAAAGCGGGCCGGGGCTATAGTCGATCACTGGCTGGCTGACTGCCCTTGAGAATCAGCCGATGGTGAACTGGCTCTGAACATGACGCGTCGCAGGCTGATATTGACCTGGCTCAGCTGTAGAAAGTAGAGTAGCTACAGGCACCTTTTTTAGTACAAGCAGAAGATTGTGCCATGAACCAGGAGATTGAAGTCCACATGAAAATCACAGCTATTCCACATTCCACTACCTGTATTCTGTCTTTAGATGAGCTCCATTTTCACTAAGATGCTGTTTGTTACATTGCATGACAGGTTTTGAGTACCGTTAACTTTATTCCCCTGTCTCCAAAAAATAAGTTGACCTTGAGTTGTGGCACAAAAATTAATCATTTTGTATGAAGAAAAGAAAGACTATAAAATCTGAACTGAAGAAAATGGGTAAATACTAACTTTCTACTTTTTCTTGAGTTGTCACATCGGTTGCTACTGTAGAATTCTGATATCTGCATGTAAAAGTTTGCATCTGAAGATATTTTGGATTTGTTAGTAAGCTTCATAAAATTGCCATGTAACTGTAATGCTAACATGCATAGTCTGCACCATAGACGTGCCATCAGCAAATGAACATGAATGAAACTGAACACCAAATTGATGTTTTTATAGGTTTTTTTTTGCCATCACTACAGGTGTGACATATTATGACAATTTTTTTTGTTGTAATGTCATTTAAATATTCCTGTTTTCTAGTACATGAAGGAGAAATAGTAGGCTGTCAGTGTTTTCAGGAAGATGCAATAACTGTCAGTCATACAGTCAAAATGACAGTGGAGCTGCTGTTAATTTATTTATTGGGTTAAATAAAAAAATTGATATAAACACCGGACGAGTGCAAATAAGGCAAAAATGTTGACGTATGCACAGTGCAAGAGGTGTGCATTTCAGAGGTTAATCTTTGTTTTTCTGACTAAACTTTTAACATTTTGAGCAGGATCTTTTTAAGCTTAAATATATACCTGAATGCTTCAAACCACAATGCTTGTTTTAGCGTTTAGGTACCTACAATAATGTAACATTGCATGACAGGCTGTGCTTTGTTTCTGTCTATGCTTTCCTCTTGTTGAAACATTTGTGCTCTGTCCAGCTCATCTTGTCCAACGTTGATGTGGAGCTGAAGTACTTTGACCTGGGTCTCCCCTACCGTGACCAGACTAATGACCAGGTCACCATCGACTCCGCTTTGGCCACCCAGAAGTACAGTGTTGCTGTGAAATGTGCCACAATCACTCCTGACGAAGCTAGGGTCGAAGGTGAGGTCCGTTTGTTGGTTTTTCAGAGTATTGGGGGGCTGGATTTTTAAATTCATGGCGGTAACTAACAGCCGTCCTCTTAATCTAGGACTGACCTGCAACGTTTTCATCGCATCCTTCTCATAAGAAAGATGGGGCATCCTGAGGTAGTTGTAGTACAACATTGAGCTGAAATAATGGTGTTAGGTGAGCTGTTTTTGGCTACCCAACAGTGACGGAAAGCGTTCTAGTGCATCCAGCCAAAGAAACGAATGGGATGGTCAATCTGCATGATTTATTACCTTTAGAATACTGTACACCATTGGCACATTTGTTATAGATAAACACTTGTGAATGCTAGTGTTTGATACTATATAATGAAGAAGAAAAATTGAGCTTCCATGTGGCACAGAGAAATTGTCTGAATCAGAAAAGTGTAATGGAGAATTCCAAAATGTTATTTTGAATCTGAAGCGCCAGTTATGATCGAGGCTCCAAGGTCTTGGTGGATAATGACTGTCCAAAGTGTTTTGAGCGTCCAGCTTCAGAATTGTAGTGGCTCTTGAATTCTACATTTCTGAATTCTATTTAGAAATGTAGCTTTGATTGCATTTATAATGATGACATGAGTAAAGGCTTAAACAAATTTTGAATAACTGTATTGCCCTCACTCAGAATTCAAGCTAAAGAAAATGTGGAAAAGCCCCAACGGTACTATCAGGAACATCCTGGGTGGCACTGTCTTCCGTGAGCCTATCATTTGCAAGAACATTCCCAGACTTGTTCCTGGTTGGACGCAGCCCATCACAATTGGCAGACATGCCTTTGGTGACCAGGTCTGCTATTCTTGCCTATTTTTATTTCTTTGAACCAGAAATTAAAATGGCTGCATTGTAATGACTGTCTTTCTTTATCACGTGTAATTATGTAATTTCGTCTGCAATTTTACAGTACAGAGCAACAGACTTTGTTATAAACAAACCAGGCAAGTTTAAGATCAGCTTCACCCCGGCTGATGGGAGCAAAGGCCAGGAGTGGGAAGTGTTTGATTTCCCTGGCGGAGGCTGTGGAATGGGCATGTACAACACTGACGAGGTCAGCAAACTTTTTTTTATTTTTTTATTTTGAGACTAAAACTATCTGGACTTTGTCTGTAGTCTGAAATAACTTTTTACTTCTAATCACCAAGGTTTCACATAGTTTCTTTTACACACTGCCTTTCCAGGTCCAATTTTTATTTGCAGTGAACACGTGGGTATTTGTTTATGGTTCTAAGAATGCCGTATTTGGCTTTAAAACACAAAGGTATCAACTACAGAAATGTTTTTCAAACTCTGGAAGCATGCTCTGTCAGATTTCTGAACCATCTTTAAGCAGGACAGGCTTCCAGTGACTCTAGCTTTAAGAAAAAATGGATCAGAGTGGCTCTTCCAGACCTGAATCCCGGAAAGACTAGGTCGTAGTTTTCTGGCTGCACAGAGGCGTAGCCCTCCTTCAAGGATAATGTATGTGACCTTCGGACCATACAATTTGAGGTCGTGATTATAATTAACTCTAGAATGAGTCTACATTATGATAGACGAGGAAGATTATCTCCAAGTGTTACTAAATTGGACAGTACTCTTCCACAGGACAGCGTCTCCCCCTCTCCTCAGTGCATGTTGAAATAATGGAGGCTGTAGTGGAAATTTTTAAGGCCAGCTGAAGAAGCATTTTACGGGCTTCAAATAATGGATGTTTCTAAATGAGTCCTTGAATACTTGCTCTGTGAGTACTCTCAATCACTCTATCAATAATAAATAAAAATTCGTATTTCATTCTTAACTCTAATTTTATATTTGTTACTGCATCACAAATATATCCACTAGGCAGCAGGTGTGCTAAGTGTACAGAAGTGATGGCACAAGTGAACTGAAATCAGCCATGGTGTGTCTACAAAGCTGTACGTGGAAAAGGCTCACAATGCTTACATACCTGAGTGATTTAGCAAAATTGTTGTGCCTCAATGGTGTACCAACCTGTTATTGAAAATTTTAAATTGAGAATTTTTTGTTGTCTAATGACTTGGTGGTGTCATTTATGTGGGTCAGAATTATTACGTAGGCCTAATTGTTTTGCTCCAAAGTTGGATAAAGGTGTTCTAATATTAGTGGAGATGGCAAAACCATTTGCTGTTTGACCTTGGAGGAATTCAGAGTTTGAGCTAGACTGGATAATTATAATATCATTTATAATGTCTGAGTATAAAATGTAGTTATTTTACTGCACAAAAACAGTATGCATGTAGGTACCAGTCATTTTTAGTATTTTTACACCAAAAATTGTCTCCATTTGGAAGACATGAAAGAGTTTTCTGTAAATGAATCCTGTTTTAGTATCCACTACTCAAAATATTAGACACATCTTTTCTAAGATTCACTCCCATTCACTCGGTTAAGTCTCTGCTCTGCCTGTTTTCACACTGTAATGCATTTTAGACCAGGGATTGCCATCAGCCTCTCGGACGCTACACCCACTTTGCGTTACCAACATGTGCTACCTTCAGTTGCTATATAATAGAGTGTGTGTGTGTGTGTGTGTGTGTGTGTGTGTGTGTGTGTGTGTGTGTGTGTGTGTGTGTGTGTGTGTGTGT
>JBBPCZ010000019.1:2375418-2390243 GCA_037974445.1 Brycinus macrolepidotus | reverse complement strand
CAGGACAGGTAGGAGTGAAATAGTAGAGCGGTGGTCAGCCCCTGCAGCTCGGTGGCCAGCCATGGCACATGGAGGAACTGCTGTGCTGGGAGAGCAGAGATAAAGCATACTCGCTGAGACACTGAAGGTGAAGCAAGGGCGACTGCACTGCCTGATGTTTACATGCATTAGATCCAGTTTTGCATTTTCTTTTATTCAGTTTTCCTTATACGTTACATCCACCAATTAACAAGCCTGTATTATCATGACCAGGTGTGCTAGAAAAGGGAAAATAGATCAAGATCAAGACAAACTTTGCTGTCATCCCAGCCAGAAACAAGAACACAGTGAAATGAGCAATATTCCTTCAGGGCCTGGGCCTATACATACGTAACAAGGCCACTATTTTCTGGACCACAAGTACAAGATATTAGACTGCGTGGGTTCCCCCAGTCCCAAAAGTAGTCGATCATCCAAGACTTGGCCTCTGCTGATTAAAAAATTTCATACCACGATAATTAGCCAACCTTTTATACAGTACCGAAGACAAGCAAGGGATATAGCAGTCATTTATTGAACCTCAAGTATTTTTTTTTAAAATAATAATCAAAAGTACACTATATGCACAAAAGTATTGGGATGACTGACCGTTCCACCAACAGGGACTTCAATGACATTGCATTTAATATGAAGCTGGTCCCCCCTTTGAAGCTATAACACCTTCCACTCTTCTTGGAAGGCTTTCCACAAGATTCTGGATTGCCCTGTGTCCCAATACTTTTGTCCATATAGGGTAGGTGTCAGCTGTACATATCATAATATAAGAGCCCTTATCTGTACTTTGTCGGTCGACTGCTGCAATAATGATAATGTCTATCAGTGCCCTATTGGATTTCCCATGTTAATGTGGCATCAGTAGTATAACGGTTTAGTGCCACACAGCTCCAGTCCACGCATGGACATTTGAAGCTTTGAACAGACCCTCAGGTGACAATTTCTTCATGTTTTTCAGTGAGTTTTAGGAAACTTTTAAACTGAAGGCCTGACTAATATTTCTGGATGCTGTCTGCCGAGTTCGCTGTTAAATTAAACTGCATTCTTATGTAGGATCATTTTACTATGATTTTTTTGACTCAGAAGTTGCGGCTGCAAAAATTGTGAAAGTAGAGCCGATCTGCACATCACAAACCTCTTTATAGAGCGTTCTCATAGTAAAGCGCGTGGTTTGCCTACTCTCTCGTGTTCACCCCGCAACTGGGTTTATCCACCACGCTACACTGGGCAAACAGTAAAAGACCAGTCCATGACACCTGCGGCTTGTTTGACTAAATTGCAGTGACAGTGTTTTATAAGGTCCACAATAATATTATTGTGCACGTCTAAGAATGTTCTTTGCTATTTTTTGCTGTAAACTATAACAATCTTGAATATATTTGGTTATGTGGGTAATGATAATGGCACTGTATGGCCTTCTGTTATCTATATATTGGTCAAAAGTGGTGGCTTGGAGCCACTGTTACTGTTTTTTTTCCTCCTTTAATTCCAAGCAATATGTGATACAGTGTCAGAAACTATACTCAGCATGGTCTGATATGAATGGTAAACATTTGATGATTTGACATTCATTTGCTTGGTGCTGAATAATTACATTATTAGCAATCTAGCCCCAGTACTAAATGCTGGACACCAACTATCTTCATTTGGGGTAAACAGAACAATTTTCCCAACAGTTTTAAATGCTAAAAGAACAATACTAACCCAACAAAGCCCAACAATAAATACAACTCAGTGAATATACAGGATAAACAGACAGCGAGACAGATAGCATCATGTACGAGAATGTGGATGTTGCAAATGAGGACAGACCTGAGCAGATGTGCTGCGCTATTATATGTAAACTGTACATTGCTTGTGTAATATAGAAGATAAGATAAACCTTTATTAGTCCCACAAGTGGGAAATTTCCCTTGCTACGGCAGAAAGTGGACAGTACAATGGTAAGAGCAGCAAAAACAATAGAATAATAAAAACAACAGTACAGTATAAAAGTTACACTATACAATACAAATAATCCAAAAATCTAAATATGGACTTGTATGTATTGAAAAAAAATATATATATGGAGTATATGAATGTATAAATGTACAGAATGGATATACATGTAAGAACGCTGTGGATATATATGCAGGTACATATTGGAGTGTACATTTGGTAGCAGCAGGCATTGACAAAAACAGTATTAATGCACCAGAAACAGTAATAATGCACCAAGACAAATTGCACATTTCACCCAGTAATATTTCACCCCAAAAATTGCACATATCGCATCAGAGAATATTCCAGTCAAGCGAAATATTGCACACAAGAGAAACTTCCACCTATCAATCCATGGTGTTTGGATGTGTGTGTTTGTTTGTGTGTGTGTGGTCAACTGCAAATTATTATTATTGATATTATTGATTATTATATAATTGATTTGCTTCTGTAAGTGCAGGATGCCGTGCTGCTGTTAATGAGCAGTCCTTGTGGGGTAAATGAGGACAGTCTACTTTGTCCAAAAATGGAAAAATGTGCATCGCATGGGTCCGCAGCCTAAAAAAGATAAATTCTGATCTCTGAGGGACTTTGTTTTGTACTTGTCACTCTTGAGCTTGGCTTAGCGTCTCATGATGATCTTGTCTGTGAAGTATGCTGAGATTTCCTCAAACGAGTTCCATCAAACAGTATTCAGTGTTCATGACCCGACTCCTTTGACTTGTGCCGTTTATGTGGGCTTTGCACGCCATCAAATGGTTACGCAAGCTTTTGGGGTGATGATGTAATGAAGATGAACGTATTTTCACGGCCAGAATCATAAAAGAGAGTCGTTCCACATGCTATTAATTTGTGTATGCTATTTATTTATTTTTTGCATTCTTTTTAATTTGCCAGCAAGAATTTGTAACAGAATAGAAACAGCCAGTTTGGTCTTAATATGACTGCTTCAGTTCTTTAATATGCTTCTTCTCATTCATTTGATTTGGCATATTAATTTGTTACATTAGATTGTTTGACCTTTATCATATGCAGCACTTTCATTTGGTCTTGCCATTCTTGTCGTTTCTTAAGCTAAGATGTGTGCCTATGCTTGTGTGTGTGTGTGTGTGTGTGTCTGTGTGTGCGCACGCACATTTTCCTTGATCATGTTATTGATCAAGAGAGATCTTTCATGGTTGACACGGAAACATAATCATTTACAATACAACCTTTCACAAAATATAACATTACACAAGGACTGCATTTTTCTATGAGTGCAAAAAATCCTCACTATGTATAGTTGAATGGGCTTGTTTGGAAGTGATGGAAGTCACATTAGCCTCATAGTATTTTCACTAACATAGATTATTTTTTTTTTTACCCCCTTTAATACGTTGGCCAGCCCATTCTTTTAAGATCATGACCTGAAGGCGAAGCTCCTTTCATAACTACGTAAGGCAGTTATCCTTCAGATTTCTATCCAAATTATTATTCATTTATTAAGGTTAATTGTATGGGAGAGAAGGTCACAACCTGACCCATTTTTTCGATAAATGTTTCAAAACATATTTTTAGCAAGATGAATATGATTTTTTCATACAAGCAACCTAGCAATAAACCTGCTATAAATGTAAGCTTTTTTTTTTTTTTTTTTTTTAAAAACCTACCATTTATGAACAGTGAAAAAGTGTTTTTTCAATACAGTTGTATGTATTGATGAGATTCTACAATTTCTGTACTGATGAATCTCTGTTGATGAATAAAAGTGAAAATAATGAACTGGGCTGGGGGGGCGGTGGACAACCTTTTAACCTTTTAACCTTTTAAAACAACCTTTTAAAACAAACTGTGCTGTGCGAAGGCCAACTTTTGCAGTGAATAGTTTATGTGCTTTAAAATTGTTCTTTACAGGCACCAAGAGAGTAATTAACGTCCGAGAGAATTCTGTGGCGCAACCCCCATGACTATTTACAAAGAACATGATTCTGGAAAGTGTGTTACATTAGGTTTTGCCCTTTATTCCCCTGCCACTGGGTCAGCTGGTGGTCTGGTGGTTAGGGAGTTGCCCCTGTGATCAGAAGGTCATGGGTTTGAATACCAGGACTGCTAGTGACACCACTGAGGTACCCTTTAGCAAGGTACCGTCCCCACACACACTGCTCCCTGGGTGCTCTGTCCCTGGCTGCCCGCTGCTTCACTTGGCGAATGGATTAAATGCAGAGAAAGAATTCCACACTGTTCACACTGTGTGCTGTGCTGTGGTATGTTCACAAATGACGAATAGACACTTTACACACACTTGCACTTTACACTTACTTAACATTTCTAACAATATTACACAACACAGCAAACGTCCAAAGACAGGGTGTAACGCTTAAAACTCAAGCCACTTCCGCGGCCCCCCCCACCCCGATCAGCGTGAAATGTTGCTCTGTGATTTGTCCGATCCTGGGAACCTAACCTCAGTGTTGACTCCAGATAGGACACTCCAAGCTGAGAGTCAGTCATCATTTAGCTTTAACCTCAGACTCACTGAGTTATCTGCGACTGAAGTCCAGCCAACAACGAGGCCCTATCTGCAGAAGCTTCACATCACTCCAAACGCTCTGACATTACAAGAAGCTGTTCATTGTGAGGAATGTCAGATGGCTCCTTTTGTCCATGTAAAGGAAATTATCCTTTGGTGGTGTTGGTAATAATATGCTGAGGACATTTCTCAGTTATCAGTATTTATGTAAGGATTAATGAGTGAATCTGAAGAATGCTAGGCGATAGGGATCCATGCATGGAAATCCTGGCTGAAAGAAGAAGCTGCTCCTCAGTTTGAACTTGTTTACACATTGTCTGTATGATTCCGGCACTAAAGACTATATGATTTAGTTACTTTCAACGCAGCACTGTATGCTAAATAGAGTTAGCCAGCCAGGAAAGCTTTAGCTGCATTTCCCACAGAGCTTGTTGAGATTTGCTCAATGTAATAAAGATGTTTTCATTTTGCTAGAATGCGCATGGGAGTCTTTCCTTCCTCTCCGAGCCTGTCTTCAGCCCCAGAGCCTCTCAGAGTGAAAAAAATGGTCAAAATAGAGAAGCAAAACGATCTGTTAATCAGTGCAGACCCTGCCATTTTTTTTTTATGTTGTTTTTTGTTTTTCTTCATCCTTATTTGAGCCTCTTCAGATTCGGAGTAATGCTGGCAGCCTTCGAACTCTGAGAAAACAAACAAAGGGTGAAAAGAGCCAAAGCAAACATGCGGCAAAAGTTTGGAGGTGATAGATTACATGAGACTTTGGCCGAGACAGTACAGAGTGGTATGTGCGGCTCTGCTTATTGTGAATTTATTGTGAGGTCAGGACTGTGGTTGCTTTAAAAGGGGTGCACATATGGTTGCTTTCCTGGTAAACTTTGAGCATTACGGAGAACTCAGGACTTGCTAAATGTCCTGATCTTGATTCAAAGAACCTGATCTGGGTTCATCTTCACAGAACAGCCCTGTTACTTCTGGACAACAGACAGTCTTGGGCTGCTTGACCTCCAGCCCCTGCTTAAGTAGCCTCATTGTTGCAGGCATTAGACTAAGTGTCTCATGTCTACTATTGGAGCTTGTCTCGATGATGAATATGACTAAAGAGATAACGGCACCTTCAAACAAGGCTCAACCCCCCACATCCTCTTCCTAAGATGACACAGACCGAATAGCTGGGCCTATTTGGCTAGGCTTTTTTTTTTTAATGAACACAGAGGCCAGTCCATGTCCTCTGACCCCATAATTAGTAAAGTGCTCTCTGGTGAGGGCAGTCCGGCTGCCCCTGCCCAGTGTGATCAATCAGTACCGCAAGTCAGTCCTGTCTCACATTGGGCTGTTGCATTTTTGTAATTACATTACTATTAAGAAGGCTTTAAAACACTCCAAGACTATTTAAATCACTGTTTGAGAATCATTACGGCACATTTCGCAGTACTGGATATGCTTTGAAAAACATTTTTGCGTGTTATGCCATTTGTTAGCGATTTTGTCCTGATTCTGCCGCAGCGTGGCTCTTCCTCCCACTTGAATAACTGGGTTTTCCTGCTCTAACTGCTGTTACTGAAAAATATCAAGCCTTCTTTTCTGCCCAAACATCTCAAGGCTACCCCTCCCTCTACAGGCGGGCCCCGCGCGGTCACTTTGGCACGATAAATCTGAGTGAAAGGGAGGTCAGTCTCTTCTGGAGTGGTGTTTGTGTTCATGGAGCGTCTTTCTTGCCCTGGGCCTTGCCCTCTGGAGAGGAATTCTTGGACGTGTCGGACAACAGCGCAGCTTCTCCTCCACATTCCAGTCAGCCTACTAGATGCAGCGTGGTCGGAATGTCATTCACTGGCTCCCAAAGACGGCAAGGGACTCACAAAAGAGCGCAGAGAGTGATTCTGTCGCATCACGGTCATACTTATTAAACCTCGTACGGAACAGACAAGGCTTCTTTCTTTTTCTCTCGTTTGGGCGTACACACACACAATGCTGTTCTTTGGCTGGTTTGATGTGGTGAAGGGCACATCTGCAATTTATGATGACTGTCACAAAAAGGTTGGCTGTTAATAAAACCCAATCAAGGTTATGTACTCATGGAATGGGGAATCACACAGACATGCTGTGATGGTTTGAAGTTATACATTTGACCAGACACAAGCAACTTCAAAGGGCAAATTAAAGAGTGATGTCATAAAAACCTTGTTGTAAAGTGTCCGTTTTTCTGTTTTGGCGAGATCCTTGTCAGTTTGATGTTAGCTCTAAAAGTTATAATTAGGGAGGCACCAAAGGCCTCGCATTGCTCCATAGGGCAAGCAGGTAACTATTTTACCTTTGAAAATACAGCTCGCATGTTTTCAAAAGCAAACTACTATTTAATCACATCCTGGTGATGCTTCTGTTTGCTCTAGACACACATTTCAGCCTGCAGTGAGTAATTTATTGCCACAGCAAGCTTCCTGATGAAGGTAAAATGGAAGTCTAGCAAGTGTGCGCAAAGAGAGTGCAAGATTTATAATATATTCATGCATAGTCCTTTATAACTGCATGGGCAGTGTTAATTACAGTACCCAATAACATTCACAGTTTTCATAATTATATTTATCCATCCATTCATTATCTGAACTGCATATTGCTTTATGTCATTATGTGCATAAGCAATAATGTGTTGGTGATTATAAATTTTGGGGAGTCCTTTTGTTTTTAATCCTGCTAATGGGTGTCATGTTATTTGGTGTCCCCTATTAGCCCCCCCCAGACCAGGTGGTAGACTCTTGGCACTCTAGATAGCACACAGAGCAAGAAAGGATAGCATTGCAACCTTTACTGTGAGCTTTGAAGGTGCTTAGATCATGATATGCACTAAAACAACTGTGTAAACATCAGATAAATCATGGCATTACGACGTGACAGTATACTCTGCACGTCTACAAAATCTCTAGTAAAACTGCAACTAGCTTGACCAAAAGGCAGTGATGCTGTTTGAAAGTGTCCAAGGTAATATATTTACACATCCCTAGTCTACAGTTACACAATGTAGCTGATCTTTTGTCACGCACAGTTTACCTTTTGGCCCATTCATTGTTGGTTAGTTACTGACCACAGGAATGCTTTGGACCAGATTGCTCAAAACAGCATTGAAGCTCACATGGTAGTGGCATAGTAGTGGGTGTTGTGCTGTTTTGTGTGGTTGGGAATTATACACTTCAGTGACACTACTAGGTTGATAGAGGTCCATCACCCCAAAAACATCCAGCCATGTACAGTTTAAACTGCACCACCGATGAAGCGTAGTTGGAGATGCAAGCCATCCACACCCTGCGTTTGGCATTTCTAATAAGAGTCATCTAATAATGTGTCGTTTTGTTTTACAGGTTTTTGCATATGTACAAATTTTTTTTGTAAAAATTAAGCATTTTTAGATGACCATCCATCCTGTGAGGTGAAAAAAAAAAAAGACAAGGTGCACTTGCAGTGTCTCACTCAGCATTCTTGGGGAAACGTCTGGTAATTTCTAAGTACAGCTGAAAGAGCAGCGCAACAAAAGGCTGCAATTGCTCCTGCACATTCCGATTGACCAACAGCTGCCACTATTGGGAAAAGTCACATCTTTGGCTTCAAGCGCCAGGGGAGACAGCAAGGGCCATTCATCAGAAATTGGCCTGCTCTATTTGTCTGGGAGATTTTGCTAGCCATGAATCAGTGGCTTTTTGCAAAGTGTCAAATTAGCGCAAATAAATCAGGACTGCCTAACTGGGTCTGCTCCGGAACAGAGACGACTCTGTCCTGCGTTTCCCTCCAGACAGCTGCTTGTGTTAGGATTGCTCCCTTGGATGGCCAGTGCCTGCATCTCATTAAGAAACCTGTTTAAAATGAAGGGAAAGTAAAAATGTGGCACAGTCATCCATGCCTACACAGAGACCAGCTTGGAACTTAAGGGACGATACTCCTTTTTTTTTTCCTTCATACCTGCATTTTGTCATCTTTCATTTGAGCCCCACCCTCCGTTTTGCACGTGTATCGATTTAGTCCTCCAATGGCTCTGCTCCTGTTGTGGATCAATGCGAGGCCGTGGGGAGAAGATATGAAGTAATGTGAGGGTGTCTGTGCTTTCCTGCGTCCAGAAGATAGTAAAGATTGTGCTTGTGGGAGGTTCGGAAGAATAGGGTCGCAGGGCCAATAGCGAGGAGGCTTCTCCAGCTGAGAGTTCTTGTGTTATGTGACAAAAGCTGCTGTGTCAGGGCCCTCACTATATCCACTGCCTTTCTCTCTGAGGTATTTGCAGCTCAGTTCAGGTGACATACATACAATAGCAAAACTAAATGGGAAATACCACCTCGGTGATGCCTGCATATATATATTTATTATATGATTCTCGCTCCAAAGGACAGAACCTTGCAGCGTATAGGGTGTGGAGGGTATCCTCAATCCTCCACGGTGCAGCCATGGCTCGAGTGCAGCCAGACACTGACATTGTTCTCTGCTTTTTTGAAAGGCTTGCACCTGAAGGAACCTGCTGAACTCCACTGTGCTGAGTGTTATAGTCTGGAACTAATAGGTAGGGAATAAACAGCAGTGTGCAGGGGAACGTCGCCATCACGTCTGTTCTTTTAACAGCCATCATCTCAGTCCTTGTGACCACAGTACTGCCAAATCATCCCTCACCGGTCACTCAGTTCCTTTGCGCGCCAACGTGACTAGGAGCAGACAGAACGAGGCTGCAGTTTTTTCTTAAATATTTTCCCCCTGTCCTGAGGTTGAGCATCAGTCGTAATCAATATGCAAGCGTTCATTTTCAAGGCATATTTTTCATACTTCCCACTGTTGATTACTGACTGCATCATGTCATGGAGATGAATTTGCATAGTTCAACAGGACGACATGACTGGCAGACTCCACCTGCAGTCATTCTGGATTGCTGTGCATCTCAATGTTGCTTGATTGACAGTCCAAGGTGCTTTTGGATGTGCTTTACGGTCTGGTGGAGCTGCAGCAGCAGCAGCAGCAGCCCCTGCGCTTTTCAGATGGAAGGTGTAGAAGGGGAGTGCCTTCTGCTCCCTCTCCCCAGCCCAACCTTCTTAGAAGCGCAAAGCAATGATGTAATGTTCCTGGCTGCCTCAGAATGAGCCCCCCCATTCTGCCTTTGCTACCTTCCTCTCTCTCTCTCTCTCTCTCTCCCTCTCTCTCTCCCTCTCTCTATCACGCTCTCTGTCCCTACCCCTCCCATCCCCTGCTACTGCTGCTGCTGCTGCTGCTGCTGTTCGTGCTGGTTGGTGTCTGTATGAGTGCTGGGCTGTGCCGTGTTAGCTGCAGCCCTGGGCGTCTCGGGGGGATCCCTACAGAGCCTGCTGTTCCTCTTCCTCTCTTTCGTGACGGAGCAGGAGAGACCCCGCTGTCCGTCATCCGCCACTAAGGTAAATGCTCTTGTGCAAGACAAAAGGCATGTGGTGCAGATCGCCAGAGAGAGGCAGGAATGGACTGAATGGACTGTTTTGGGGAGGGGTGAAGGGAGAGGGCAGGAGTTAAGGTCTGGGGGTCCTGAGCGTAAAGCCGAGAAGAATAGGACTGCCTGGGAAAAGCACAAGGCACTGCTGTCACCATAGCGGCAGGTGCCATGGCAATTGATTGAATTCGGGTTCCCTGTGGCTGCCTCTCTCTCTCTCTCTTTCTCTCTCTCTCTCTCTCTCTCTCTCTCTCTCTCTCTCTCTCTCTGTGCGTGCGCTGCGTTTAGCAAGGTGTTGGTTACCATGGTTAGGGATGGATTCCTGTGCTGCCTCAGAGCTGGTTCAGCAAGTCTCATGGAAAGAAGATGCTTCAGAAAAAGGTGATTCCCTCTTTGGATTCATCCTACAGTTTGGCAGCAGGGACTTCCTCCAGTCTTTTCTGGATGGTGGAACGAAGAAACTTGTAGGAAACTGTTATATTCTCATTTTCTTTTTTGCTTGGATTGTGGATTGAGGCTGCTGAATGTGTAGATGTGTAGATTGATTTTCCGGCTTGATGGCTTTGGGGGGTGGCAGCTGGTGTGTGTGTGTGTGTGTGTGTGTGTGTGTTTGTGCATGGACAGTGCTCCTCAGTAAGGACACGCGACCCTGTCATGCATGCGTTTTCTGTTTTCCTCCTCTCTGTGGTGGTCAGTATTTGAGCTTCAAATCATCAGTCCATTTAACAGCTGCATGTACAGTTTTAATTTGTAGCTCCTAATTGCTCCCACCACTGCATTTACGAGCTAATTCTCTGATTCAATTCCACTTCCAGAAATAGGAGGCGGATCTATATTTGTCAGTGGCAGTTCACTGTAAAGTCTGTCATAAATTGTCTTTTTGCGGTGTTAATATTTTATACGTCTGGCCTGCTGTAAGTGTGGCGATGTGGTCATGACTAATTTATCTATAGGATTTCCCTCTTCCAGCAGGGGAGGAGAATGCCTGTACCCAGTGCAGCAATTTTTCAGAGTTAATCACCTCACACTAAATAAGTAATTATCACACGCGGCACATGTAAGCATGGGCCCCTGTAGTTTGTGCAGTCTCGAAGGCAAGCTTATTTCTGATCTGGTATTTTGTCACTCTGGAAAACTCCCTTGGTCAATGTAAATTTCCACTGAACTAGTAGCTCCCGAACTACTGGCTCCGAATTAGTCTAGACAGTTCATGACGGAAAAGGAAACCTGTCGTTTATTTTGAGGGGCACAGACTGGTGAGGATCCTTTAAAGCTGTGAATCTTAGAGAAGAGAATGGCTGTGATTGGTGGGGTGTGACCGTGTGGGCTTGTCAGAGGTCAATTGATAGTACCCCAGTGGGGCGGAGGTTATGTTTACTCTGGCTGTCTGTGGCTGGCTCCTGCAGTCTCCATGCTTTATGTGTGGAGGTGCCACTGTTGTTCTTTTCTATTATCTTATATGCCAACAGACTGACTCTAAAGGAGGCAAACTGATCACAATCTGCCTTTATAAGATTAAGAGAGATCTCCTGTCACTGTGACCTTCAAGAACACAACCGGATAGGCAAGATAGTAAATGGGCGTGGACCCAAGGGCCTCAAAAATTTTGCTCACACAGCTTTTTTTTTGCTCTTTTGTTGTTTCCTTCATTGATTGCCTCTTGTCAGAATTAACTATTTAGTGCAGAGACGAAATAATTTCTGCTTTTAAGTAACTCTTTGTCTTTCATAACGGGATTTCTCAGAGAGTTGCTGTATGTAAAACGTAGATTTGATCTTGGGTCACAAACTACCATTTTACAGCAAGCAAACGACAACAAAGGAATATCTTTCACATTTCAAATAACCTTTTATTTTTTATAAAAAAATTTTTTTTAATGATTATGTATTAAACAAATAGCAATATCAGTTATACTATGAGTGAAAGCAGAGTGACACCCAGAAGACTCAAATTGCGCATATCTAACATGGACATACACGTGGCCCAACTACTATAAGCCATTGCTTGTCAATTCTGTCTCGTTATTGTGTTCATACTGCTTAAGCAAACAGCTCCCCTAACACACACACACACACACACACACACACACACACTACTTTTCAGCATTCCTAGACTACATTTACCAACATTCTCTTGTCCTCGCTTGCTTGGTATAGCTCTGGGACAGCAGGTGGTGTTCGACTTGTGATTGTGTTCTTGAAAGACTTAAAATAGGGGTATTCAAGGCAGAATCCTCCACTTAGAGTGCAGGAAGGGAGGCAGAACTGTCCCAGAGGGAAGCTACAGCAGGATCCTGTGTCCCCCAACACACAGCAAGGTCAAGAAGAGATGAAATGCAAGAGGAAACTCTTTCCTGCATGGAACTGCTACTTAACAGGCTAGGCATATAACAGCAGTTCAGTGAGCTTGATCCTGAGCATTTGTAAGATTAAACTTTTGTAAGGCTTAAATCCATCACGATCTTGAAAGTTAATCTGCCAATCGACAACATGTAAATACTTATGATAAATAATTTATTACTGTTTTTTATTTTATGCAGCTATTATACCAATAAACCTAAAATGACCCATGACTAATTAGTTGATGTGGTAAAATGAGGTGTGATGTCAATTCACAGTGCGGTTTAACAGATTCAGGGCTCATGGTTGGATGCATTCACGATAGGTTCAACAAAATTTAACCAAAAACACCTGGATATTCTCACAGTATTTTGAATGAAATTTGAATGAAGAAAAAGGACAATTGTATGCTAATGAAACTAGAGTTGGAAGACGGGAGGTGAGGTATGACGTGAATGTGCTGGATTGGGCTGTTGATTGGCACTAGTTGAACAATGCAGTTACAACATATATCATAACTGATAGAATGCTTATTCCCCAGTATTGCCAGACATTGTCTGGAGTTGCCATTTTACATGTAGTCACTTAGCGGAAGATTTTAAATTTCTGATGTATTCTCACCTGTTGGGAATACTCAGTGTTTCATAAACAAACGAGTCTCTTGTCCTGAATTGAATTTGTCTGATGATGTTGGCGTCGGCCTTTATCGACAGAAGTTCCTGAATCTCCAGTTCGATTTTCCTTTGCTTTGTGATGTAAATTACATTTTTCTAACATCCTTGGATGTTTGTTTTTTTTTCCACTTTTCACCAGTTGCATCATGAGCACGTCCACTCACTTACTGTAAAATCTCTTGGAAATGACCTGCTCCATAGACACATGGTTGCAATCAGACGTTAAATGGACTCAGTATTAGGGGGCTGGAAGGGTAAAGTCCATTTCATGTCCTGTCTGAATGATTTGGACATTTACGTTCACACATTTAGCTCCTCTGGGTAACATCTAAAAAAGTTCAGGGTTGCAGCGAATGTATGAAGGCTGCTCAAGGTTTTCAGGAGCAGTAGGAGAATGTGTGTTAGTGTCAGGTGGTGCAGCTCTCCAGGAGAGAGGATTGCTGATCTGAATGGTGCTAAAAGAGGATATGTTTTTGTTCTTTTTTTTGTTTTCGATTCGTTCTGCAGGAATATCAAATCTCGCGAATAAAAGGACTGAGGGATTTCCCCTGTTGCAAATGTGTTCTACTCAGATATGCAGTATAATGAGGAGAACGAGAGAAGCTTCAAACCCTCAGATTTTCCCAGACACTGATCCTCGTTCCTGGCATCACTTCTCTTATGGTTCGGTTATTGTGTCAGTATTACAGAGGACGCAAAATGAGTAAGTAAGCGACTTACTGAGACACTGAAGAATCTAAAAGACTTTTGCTTTTCTTTTGTTTCCGGGTTTTGCAGGTAATGCTGAGAACAGGTATTGACCTACTGCGGAATTTGTTTTAGCCATGGCTCGTGGTCTGTCCAGGTCTATTCCCAGTCATGCTGAAAAACCAGATGCTCCTTTTACATACGCAGCAGCAAAAGAAGAAGAAGAGAAAAAAAAGCCTGGCTCCACTTTTTTCCAAGAGATGTCCCAGTAATTGAAGCCTCTTTCTAAGTGGGGGAGTTTTATTTATTTATTTATTTTTGGCTTTTTGCTCTCGTTTTCTAGTATCAGAGGCACTGAGACTGAGAAGAAAGGAAGCAGTTAGTCATTTTAGTTTCATTAGTCAGAGTTAATTAGTTTTTCATTGGACAGCCCCCAGAGGCCTGCATTGAATGAGCCAATGAACGACTTCCGTTTGCTCTAGTAGCTACTGACTGCATGCTACTGACATTTTCTGGGGGGGAGGGAAAAGTGTGGTCCCCCCTTAGCACGAGTTTTAGATTCATCACTCGCCGGACACTAGCAGTCAGCCACAAAACTGCTCATGCAGTTGATTTCATGTAACCATGACCATTTAAGATTCCTGAGGAGACTGAATAAACTGTCATTGAATGGCGTATTATTATAAGGAAAGGTGAGTCTCAGCAAAAACCGTGTAGCTGATCATAAAACAAGAAAGATAGAACCTGACACTGGCGTTGTCTGCTTAATTATTTTTACCCTCTGTGTCAGCAGGGGGTGGGGTCGGTGGGTGTTAGGCGAACAGACGACAAATGATCCGACGCATACCGTTAGGGGGCTGGCGCAGCACAGACATGAAAGGAAGCTGCGGTTCCTTTGATATGGACATGGGGAGCCACCTGAGGAGCCAGCCAGGCTCTCTTCAGCACTCTTAAGCATGCTAAACACAGCACATTCATCCTCTACTTAAAACTGCAGTGTAGCCTGCAAGTATCGTGGATAGTGAAACGTTTTTCCTCTGTTCAGCACATTGGATTCAAAATGAAGCAATGACTATGAACTCAATGTACAGAATGTAAGCTTTATTTCAGGAATATATATATATATATATATATATATATATATATACACACACACACACACACTATATGGACAAAAGTATAGG
>JBBPCZ010000019.1:2350248-2369080 GCA_037974445.1 Brycinus macrolepidotus | reverse complement strand
GGGTGTCCCCCCCCCCCCCCCCCCCCCCCACCTCTCAAGCTCAGTATTCTTAGCAGCCAGAATCCTGCAGAAGTTGCCTGGTTCATTTGCATCTGGTAATATAAATATCTCAGCTCTTTTCAAACAGCACATATGACCTCTATGGTTCTGCTAATGTAAGTGTACAGATAAGGTGATGCCTCCATTCAACCTCTGCTAAATGCATTAAATCTACCTAAGTCTATTATCAGCTAATTACACTTTATGAACAAAAGAGAGATCCGAAATAAAGAGCTGCCTCACAAGTGCCTTTCAGTCACATCAGTGGCCCTGGCACAGTGACTTTTCCTTTGGTTCCAGCTCTTTTGAACCGACATGGTTTTGTGCACACAATATATATTAAGCAAACAGAAATTGTGCAAAAAAAAAAAAAAAAAAGAAATTCTGAAAAAATGCCATATATAGGTTTGTACTAATACTATGTGCATGCAGAATAGGACTGCTTGAATGGGTTGGATGAATTTTAAGAACACTGGCTACCTCCTTGGAAGCTGGAAGGTTCAGGCACCTCCAAGTATAGACACGGCTAGTGAAATTAGATCAGTGGAGTACTGCTCTAACAGATAACTGATCCAAATAATCAACTAATTAACAAGTAGCTCTGGAGCTGAGTTGGGTGTTTCAGACTGTGTTTACATTACAAGCCGTTCAAATTTTTTGATTCAGATCAGATCGAATGGGCAGCTGGTGGCCTAGTGGTTAGGGAGTTGCCTCTGCAATCGGAAGGTTATGGGTTTGAATCCCAGGACCACCAATGGCACCACTGAGGTACAATTTCCTCCGGGATCAGTGTAGTATGTAAAATAAAAATAACAAATAATAAATAAAACAAATCAAAATAGCCAAAGTAGCTTATCCAGTGTAACTTACAGCTGACTGGAAACGAGGTTTTTGCATTCATACATCACTGAAAACATCAGATCTGGGACACATCAGGGCAGAAGGCAGACAGACGTAAAAGACAGAAGTAAGAAGGTAAACGGTCTTTAATGAAGAAGACAAGAGTGGATCCATTGCTTGGCTGGCCAGTCGATGGTTTTGGTCAATGACGGTGGCAGCTGAGACTGATAAGATACTTCTTACAAGGAAAACAGCTGTGTTTGTAGTCAGGCTATTTATATTAAATGTCCAGATGCAGAATTTTTTGCAATATGCCAACTTTATTTATAGATACAGTTTCTGACGGCTAGCAGTCAGACCCTCGGGTTTGGGATTGTACCAGACGGTACCTGTCCTTTTTTTCACAAGAAGGAGGCCAACAGTCAATCCGACCCTAAGGGTCTTTTCACAGACCATTTATCCAGCGCGGTCCACAAGGAGAGCAGCAACAGACGGGCTGAATTGGCCGAATCAGTCCCACTCATGTGTAAAGCCGACAGAAATCCAAGTGGGAGTTAGATCACACTGAACTGTCCATTGCTTGCCTGGACAGTTAGAGATGAAGAATCATCATCATATCTCTTCATTTCAGGTTCAGATTACTGGCATCCACGTTGTGTTCGATACGAATGAGATTAGCAAATGGAGCTAGATTCTGGGTCCATCTGCGTTTCCATGTCGTGTATTATTTTGGTGGTGTATTTACCGTGTGACTGACGCCAACATGATTCAGATTCTGAGATGTTTTTTAAAAAATATGCTGGGTTCTACATTTGTAAAGCCAAAGCTGCCCTACCGAGCTGAACTAATTGGTGCTGTCATGTAAGGCTGTTTGGGCGTGTTTTTATATAAAAAAAAAAAAAGAAAGAAAACAACCCTTTCCACTCCAAGTGAAATGTTTTGTCGTTTTCCTCGTGCAGGGCCAAGGCACTGGACTGGAAATATTATAATGAGTGTGAGGCTCATTTATTTTGGAGAAGGTCTAAAAGAGAAGGATCAATACCCTTTATTTTTTATTTGTGTTCTCTCTTTGATGTAACTCTCAGCCACTTGTCTTCCATTTACCCTCCTTTCTCCTCACACCTCTCCTTCCTCTTCTTTTCTCCCTATCTTTTCTTAATCAGTCACTCTATCCACCCTGTTCTATTGTTTGTTCAGGTGTTTGGCATAAAAGGTTTCTGGAATAATGCCTGCTGTGGAATAATACGCATATGCTCCGGAAAACGAAGAATCTGTTTGTGTGATTCGTAGTGCAGCCCTGTTACTTGCGTCCCTAGGTTCATTATATCAGGTCTTATATCTAGTCTCTCTCTTTCTCTCTCTCTCTCTCTCCCTCTCTCTCGCTCACTCTTGCTCTCTGTAGGTCTGCCTCTTTTTTTTTATCAGTACAAAAAAGTAATATATTGAAAATATATCACATTACAGTCTATTTATATTTATATACACTGACAACTTGTAACAGCGCATTTAATTTTTATAGGGGCCCCCTCCACTCTCTGCCCCTTTTTCAGCCTTTGTACCTCTAAATAACCCCAACTTCATCACCAAAGTCCGCGCTGTCTCCTTCTGACCTCGTCTTGTTAAAGTAAAAGCGTGTCTTGGAGGCTTAACTTTTATGGGGCATTCAGAGGGGAAGCGTTACAGAGAGTTCTCCCTGCTCAGGTATTCGACGATAACAAGCTGCGGCTGGGGGAGGAGAGAGGGGCCGGGGATACGCTGCCCGGGTTAGCAAAGCAAGTAATTGCCTCAGAAACTTGAGCATTAGTCACGTGTCGTTTGGCTTGAAGTTCAGCAGCATCGTCCTCTCAGACGGAAACAGGGCCAAGGTGGACTCTGGAGAGAAAAAAACATGCTCAGACTCTTCTGCAGTTGAGTAGTGTATTCAAAAACAGGGTCTAGTGTAGCTTCTTCATCTTTTATGTAGATCGTAGATCTTCTTAGAAGAGCAGGTCTTTTCTCTTTCTTTACCTTTGACCATATTCTTGAATCTGAAATGCACCGAGGTTAAACTCTGACCATTATAATAGCCATCATAATTATTATTTATTTATTCTGTTTCCTCTTGTGTGGACATTCAAATGAGCTCCACACCAAAATTGCAGCGTATTTTTAATACAAATGGCAAAAAATGTAAACCTTATCTGATCTCCAAATGAACACAAACTGCTTTTCTGGGTGTATTTCTGCATAGTCCATCCTAAGCCAGAGTCACAGCAGTGTGTATTCAAGCCTACACTGCTGGTAAGTGGTCAGCCGTGGGCACTCATATGAAGTGCTGGAGTTAATGTGGTCTTATTCTTCGTGTGCAGAGCCCCTATCTCTTCAAATCGAAAAGCACTTGGCCCTTTGAATAACCTGTAGTGTTTTTCTTCTTTTGGCTGACTACACTTGTTTTCATGACCCAGAAGCACCCGTTTTAAAGCCCCCATAGCCTGAAGATAAACCCCACTCTCAAACACAGGCCTGATGCACAGCAAGCAGCTCCTCAGCTGCGTTTGCCTGCGATCACTGTGGGCCACATGCAAGTACTGATTTCAGATTGTTATGGATTCTGCCACTCTGCTGGCTGTGAGGATCAGTATGCTTCTCAGTATCCTCCAATTACTTCAGTACAGTTTTTTTTTTTCTCATTTTGACCAACCAATGCCACAGTGAGTGAACTTGTCGCCCTCTAGTGAATGTGAGGGTGAACAGCAGGCCTTTACACACACACTACCAGGCTACATCTACCTTGCATCTACACAAATTGGCCATTTGATCAGGTGCACATACATTGTAGGTGCACATTATAGGTATACAAATACTAACTGTTGCCTGTCTGTTCTGCTTTGTCCATCAGTGGGTAGAGGCCAGCATAAGATCACCACTTACCAGATTTATTGATGGGCCATACTTAGCACAGCAGTGACCCCACCATGGCAATTCTGGTTTATGTTGAGCTGGAACAAGTGTATCCGCAATCTGTGGTGCTGCAGTTAGAAACTGACCGCTGATAAAATTGTGGATGGAAAAGAATGATACTTATAGTTTTATAGTTATGGTCTACTGAAGCAGCCAGTAAGTGTATTCTGATTAAAATGCTTCTGTTTTTATTTCTGTGTCTGTGTGTGTGTGCAGGGTGATAAGGGTGGCGAGAGGGTCTTGCAGAAGAAGTGGACCACGTTTCTGAAAGCCCAGCTGCTGTGCACTCTGCCTGACGATGGCTTCCCTTTCAATATCATTCAGGACATGTTCGTCCTGACCCCCAGCAAAGAGGACTGGAAGAGCACCATGTTTTATGGAGTTTTCACTTCTCAGTGGTAGGAAAACTGTTTTGGTGGTGTACGAGATCAAATCTTCATTACAATGATGTGAATGAATGACGCACATTTTACAGCTGTATATTATAATATGGCGTATGAAATTTGTATGTCCAGTCAGATTTGTTCTGGCGTGTTTGTGAATACAGCAGGACGTGAGACGTTGAGTTGAGGAGCCTATGCAAACAGAGAGCTTTTCAAAACAAAGCCTTCAGTTCACTCCCAGTTCATATTGCATTGTTATTGACCTATTGCAGCTTGGCTGCGTTTGGCGTGGGTGGCTTGGTTATTGATTGAATGTGTTAACGCAGGGTGAAGCACAGGTCATAAAAAGCTGCCGAGTAGTCTGAGAAAGCAGAAAATGTCTCATAACGAAAGAAAACCTGCAGAGAATGAAAACTGAATGTTAGGCGAGGGGTGTGTCGAGTGTAACGATTTGTAAGATAGCTACAGGTTTAGTGTCCACAGCCTGAGGGGACTGTGCTGTCGTGTTTCCAGGGTGTGAAGTAGTAAAGCTGCGTGTTTATTAGCTGTGAGAAGCGGGTGTCACATTAGCAACAATACTAAAGTGTGTATTTGTGCGTGTTCACAGGTACAAAGGTGCGTCTGGCAGCTCAGCGGTGTGCGCCTTCACCATGGACCAGGTGGAGCAAGCGTTTAATGGCCGTTATCGAGAGGTTAACAGGGAGACACAGCAGTGGTACACTTATAACCAGCTTGTCCCAGAGCCCAGACCTGGAGCGGTACGTTCTACACTCCGTTACCACCATACTGTCAAAATATACTGTCCACTCATCTGGGCCGACTGGGTAACACTGAACCAGACTTTTCAGAGCCATAACAGTCAGATATAATACAGATCTACAGAACACGCAGAACCCTAACTTACATTAGCTAGCATCCTGCATCCTGTTTTTGTGTTTCTGCCAGTAGGTTAAATTGAGCCAATAAACAGCAATTGTGCATTAAAGCATGTAGAAGGATGATCTCTGTGCTTGTTATCATAAAAATGAGATAAATATAAGATAAATATGAGAACCAAAAACGCACATCAGAACATCAGACCAAACAGTCCAAGCTGGAACAGTGTCAGTATCTCAAAAATTGCAGGATGAGTTAGTTTTCAAAAGTCCGTCAGGAAATGAAGAAATAAGAAACAAATAGCTGCTCATTACTTTGCATTCATAGTTGGTCGTAGCCAGTTGCAAATTATTGCAGCTCTGTTAAAGACCAGCTACAGGCCTTCCCTTCTGCACTATAGCTACCAGTTTGGAAGTATAAGGACTAACATCTGCTTCCAGGTACACACACCACAGGCAGGAAGTTTGGGCCCACCCTCAGATAAACAAAAAAACAATACGCTGCTTTTTCAGAATGTTATTACAACCTTAGAAACATTTAAATGTAACTGACTGGTTTTCCATATTTTATAGTCTGTAGTAACACATTATTTAGCCACAAAGGCTCAAGCCATTGGTTTTGAAGAAGACAGATCATGTCTGTCTTTAGAGCACTGCCATTCACTTTGTGTGGATAATAAAAAAATGTATCCCTCAATTCTTCATCATCACACAATTATTTCTGGTTTATGTATTACTGGACAAAATTTCATTCTTCAACAGGTTAATGATCCCAAGCATTTTTCAAAATTGTGTCAAATTTATATCCAGTCGAAAGGAAAGCCAAACGTTTTGAGAATTATGTCTTGGCCTCCACACACTCCAGATCTTTCTCCCATTGAGCTAGCATGGGACGAACATGACCAACAAGTTTGAAATAAACATCCAGCAAATGAGACAGAACTATTTGCAGGCTTGAAAAGGTGCTGGGAGGGTTTGGACACAAGTTATTTCCAAAAATTTCCAAAAACGTGCTGCCTTTATACGTGCTGCTTTGATAAAGGCAAGAGGTGCTTATTTTGATGAAACTTGTACAAAAGCTTTCACGTGTACAAAAGCTTTCACGTAAACTACACTTACAGTGTATATTACATTACACTTCAAAACTAGTCAGTTCCATTTGTTTTAAGTATTGTTGTAAAAGTTTTCTTGTAAGAAAATTTTGCAGTAGCAGTGTATCTTTTTTTTTTTTTAATCTGAGGGTGGGACTTCTGGCCTGTAGTGTATATCCCAGTCCCGGCATTTTAACAGGATTAGAGCAGACAACATTGTAACTACATATATTATAGCAATGATGCAGTACTCTCATAGATCTATAACGACACAAGTCTTAGAGACCAGGGGTGTGCATGAAACTTGACCCTCAGACACTGTCTGGACTGAGCATATGTCTGGCTCGTCGGAACACCAGGCAGCTATTCAGTCTGAGCCGCAGTCTCTGCAGGACATTAGTGCTCAAACTGATATCTGCTCCGTGCTGGCACACTCAGCCCACTACCCACCGGCTCCGATTCTTATCGCTGTTCTCCTCCACACTCATTTCCTGCCTTTCTGTCACAGACTGATGAGGAGCATCTGTGGCACAGTTCACAATGAAGACTAATCACATGCTTGTGTGTGTTGATACTCTTGATAAACCCGTTGTTTAAAAACCAGTAGGCGAGCACGCTGGAGGGTTTGTGCGAGAGGAAAAGAAAGATTGTTTGTGGATATTCAGCAGACTTTTGTGCGCTGTAAAACCAGTAAATATCTTCATTGATGTAGATTCTGATTGCAATATGCCCGTATGTATATTAGGGATGTAATCGAATACAACTACTGTATTCAGAAAGAACAGGGCCAAAATGCACAAAGTGCGTACCCAGCAGAGTAGCAAGTTATGCACTTCATTTTTTGCTAGGAAACAGCTGCATTTCGTGTATTCACCCTTCTCTTAATTCACAATGTCAAATTTATAGGCTACACAAAACAAAAAAAAGAAAATAAGTGATATGGGCCCATATACAATACCCGTATCATGCAGGTTTTAAAACGTATCATTCACTTCCCAGTCCATAAACAAACCCTCCAAAAATATCACAAGTGGACCTCATGGAAAAACAAGAAAATGCTAGAAAAGTGTTTGGTATGAGTCCTTTTTAATACACAGTTACATTACAGGGGTACAGCTGTGCCAATTAATACGTAATTGTAGCATCACTATTATTTGAGATAATCACATGAGGGTAGAGAAACGTGGTGATTGTTTATTTGTTTGATAAGTAGCTAATGCCAGCACACTCTCAAGAGAAACATATAAGCTTAATTTGGCCTCTTCAGACTCATTTAGTAGTTGCATGCAGTGAACATAAAAGGGCAATTAAATAGTAACTTGGAATTATTTGTATGGGAATGACTTGTCAGCTGATAGTGACAGGTCTATGTCTGTTTTAAACCTGAATACAGATGAACACTGTATACATACAGTTAGTGGCATTATGTTACACCCCTGATTGATTAAATCTCTGCCCGTGTTGACCTCTCCTGTCCCTCTTTTTATCTTTCTGCAGTGCGTTACTAACGCAGCGCGGGCCCACAACATCTCCTCCTCTCTGCACATGCCTGATAAAGTGTTGAACTTTATGAAGGATCATTTCCTGATGGACACCGTGATCCGGAGTCAGCCTCTGCTGCTCAAACGCAGCGTGAGCTACACCCAGATCGCCGTGCACCAGGTCCAGGCGGTCCACAAGGCCTACAGGGTGCTTTTTGTTGGTACAGGTGAGGCCATAGCAGACATGTTCACCCAGGAATTTCAAAAACGACTGCGTAATGCCAGTAATGATGCTAAGTTTAGCGACTCCAATTATAAACAGAAGCGTTTCTGTGAGAAAATGCGAAGTGTGATTGCGTGGTTGCTATAAAACCAGTGTTTGGAGACACCCAAACTTTGGTTTTATGGGCAAAAAAAAAGTTTGTGTTGAAAAAAAACATCCACTCGCAACGTGGATTCAATGCGGCCCCTCTTCTGACTCTTTTCATTCAGTGCCCATTACCGCTAACCAACGAGGGGGTCTCTTACCAAGCCTTTTATGGTTAAGGATGGCCGCCATAGCCGTGACATCACAGACCCTCTCTCTGACACACATTTTTAAGGCGACTCGACCGTCCACTCTCTCTCCCTATCCATTACACAGGCAACTCGACCACAAAAATTGATTTTTTTTAAACAATCAGTACTCGGCCCCTGATCAACCGATCAAGAATCTGAATACACATGCACTACACTTTATTTCTAATATACAGTCATTGTAGGTCAAAGGAATGATCCTCATTACAACAGTTTTTGCAAATAAATGCATATACATTGAATAGATGTCAGCTAGATGTTGGCATGAGGCTTGCCTCAAAATAACTGCCCAGGCATTTGACCAAATGTTGACCTCAGTGTTGGGCAGTAGGTCCCATATGAACTGTTACGTTTCTAAACATGCCTGACTGGTATCTTGGAGACTAGAATCTAGTCTAGATGAAATGTGTGTGAAGACTTTTCCCTTTAAACCATCCAAGATTAGTTTGAGAACAAGCACAGTGTAAAAAAAGCATCTTCAGACAGGGCTGCTGGTTCTTTCTTTGTCAGTTTGCAGTAACAACATCATTGTTAGAAAGCTTAGACAGATAGAACCACTCAGGAGTAACACCTGCTCTTAACATGAACCCAGAATGTAGCAAAAGTATCAGTAAATAGCAAAAGCTTCCAGATGGGTGGTGTAAATGACACGACACGACATGCACAGTGGCAGCATTACTCGATTGTGCACTCCAACTGAGGTCAATATAACTTAGAGCCTAATCGGACTCGAGATCAGTATCATTGCCTATAGGCTTTGTGATCCCAGGCCTAGTCCTTGACATGTCTCATTTTTTCCAGATGACGGCAAACTTCATAAAGCCATCAATGCCAAGGGCAAGATGCACATCATTGAGGAGTTGGAGGTGTTCCCCAAGCCCCAGCCTGTGCAGCACATCGAGCTGGAAGCTGAAAAGGTATGGCGACGTCTTCAGGAAGGAGAGTTAGAGCATGAATTGGAGAAGTGAAGGCGCAGCAGGCTTAGAATTCCCTTCTGCTGTGGAGAGCTGTTTTCTGTTATAATTACATCTCTTCATCTACTCTGGGGGGTGATGGGACGAATGGGAAATAAACAGTACACTGTCTGTCTCTTTCTGTGCTGCTGGAGCATTTTTATACATTGAGTCACCAAAACAGTGTCACTTTCTGTATGGTATTACGCTGAGCTGGCCTTAGGTCACCTGATAAATGTATATTTAAAGCTAACGATTCAATTCAGTTCCATTCAATTTTATTTATAAAGCACTTTTTACAGCCAATGTTGTCACAAAGCAGCTTCAGAGAGTCCAAGTCATCTGGGCTATAAACATTTTTACTTCAGAATAAATGCAAATAAACACTGAATACATTAGTGTGATTAATGTCTTGCCAGTGTGTTAGTTTAATTTTTTCTTAGCAGTGTGCATTTCTGAGCCTCTCCTAAAGGCAACCCAGTATTTGGAGTTGGCTGGATCAAGAATAGTAATGAAACCTTATATAGATTCTTCGTATCTATAACAATTCCTTCAACCAAGAAATTCCTCATCTTTTTACTGTATTAATGTTTATTTGTATTTATTGTACATGAATGTAATGACCTTTAATTTCATATATTTTGAAACAATTTCTTTGGCTGGCCTCAGACTTTTGCACAGTACTGTAACTGTTAGATTGATATAATGCTAGTAGAACCAATATATTGATCTGTACACACACTTCTGTGGACATCTCACTGATGTAGACCTTTCTATAAACATCCTCATTTCTTACCTCTTCTTGTTTAGGGTCTGTTATTTGTGTCTTCCTACTCCGGACTGGTGGAGATCCCTGTGGCCAGCTGCTCCAGTTACCAGAGCTGTGGGGAGTGTATCCTCTCCAGAGACCCTTACTGTGGCTGGGCAGGGAGACAGTGTGTCGATGTCAGGCACTCTCCATCTAAAAGGTTAGCAAAGTCACATCAGTTGGTTGAGCGTTCTGTAAAAATGTGTGTACGTGCAGCATAGTTGTGGTCTACCAGTACCTGCATACAGGCATTTTGGAGAAATACTTCCAACAAGCCTGTAGAATATGGTCTATTTATTATTTTTTTCAGCCAATAATAAGCCATAGCATATTCTTTCCGTCAACAACAAAGCTTTAGTAGCATGGCCAGTACCTAGGTAGCCTACTTAGCGAGTTTATACTGGCCTTTAACAATAATTAAAATTAATAAGTAAAAGCAACATGCTGTCAAGCCAGCTCCTATGCAGGCTTTAATATTTAATGTATTATATTTATTGATTATGTCTGAAAAGTCCTGGCAGGCGACTACACACTTTAACAAAAAAATTCGATTACAGGCTACAAAAGACTGTTTCCATTAATGATAAAAAGCCTTTTTTCCTGCTGGACAAGGTTGAGGTAACATATCATGGTAAAAACATCATGCAGGTCACTGAAATATTCTTTTGTTAACAAGATGTGTGCGTGTAGGTGAGATTACTCTGGTACTCATTTGGGTCTAATGGCTCGTTTGTTCTTATTCTCACAGTAAACTGCTGCAAGATGTGGAAGATGGCAACACAGCATTGTGTGATAAAGCCCCTCCCAGCCCCCGCTTCGCAAGACTTCCCTCCACACGTGAGTTCCAGTCCTACTCCACAACCCAGGCAGATTAAGTCAAGTCTTTGTCATCGTGGTACTTTCATCATAGCACTTTCAGTGATTTTCCACTGAAATTTATTTTTAGCTCTGGACGAGGCTTAATCCATGTCCAGGAAATGACCCCTGTGATAAAGTAACTGCTGCTGAGATTTTAGGCATTTATTCTGTTCAGGCTACTTTGAAAGTGCAATAGGAGGAACAGTCTGGAGCACAGATAAGCAAAACACATAATGTGCAAGTTTAGTAGTGTATAGGTTTATTGTTTAGTATTGTATAGGTTAATTGCAGATTCAGTCATTTCAGCAGGGGACCTTGACTTGATATAAGCAGCTGCTTTAAATTGTGATATAACTCCATAAAAAGATTTGAATTATTAATAATTACGCTTCTGTTCACCCACAGGCACCCCCCCCTGTCAGGTGATCATAATTCCAGCAAACACGTTTCAAGTGTTGCCCTGTAAGCTGCGTTCCAACTTGGCCGAGAGGCGATGGGAGTACAGCGAGAGTGCTGGCCGTTTTCTCTACCCCAGCACTGATGGGGGGCTAGTTGTGGTGGCCCAGGTGGACAGAGAGGAGTCCTACGAATGCTGGTCGGTGGAGAAGGGCTTCCGGCAACTCTTGGCCAATTACTGCGTCAAGGCGGAGCCGCTGCATGAGAGCACCACCCTCATTGGCCGATCCCGCACACCCATGGTGACCAAACAGGAGTCCATTATCCTGCCAGGTGAGGCTCGCTCCCCGCAGACTGAAACCAAAACCTACTGGAATGAGCTGATTGTAGTGTGCTCCCTGCTGGGCTTCTCCCTGGTGGTCTTCTCCTTGTTCGTGGTGTACCGGAACCGAGACCATATGAAGTCGATGCTGAAGGAGGGTGAGTGCCCTAACATGCAACAGAAGAAGGCCCGCATGGCACATGGGAAGCCCACCGAGAGCTTGCCACTGAATGGCAACAATATCCCGCCCTCCGTCTCAGACCATAAGGGATATCAGACGCTCCACGACAACTACTTCTGCAGCACGCCCACCCAAGAGTGCTCCTCACCTGAGAACAGCAAGAGCTTCTCTGAATCGGAGAAGCGGCCGCTGAACCTGAAGGAGAGCCACGTGGAGATATCGCCCACCTGCCCGCGACCCCGAGTCCGTCTGGGCTCTGAGATTAAAGACTCCATCGTCTGAGACACTGTTCTCAAATGACGACAGTGTCAATCGTTGTGGCACAGAAAGGACTGCTGGGGAATGGACAGCACCGTGAGAGGGGCACACTGAAAAGACTCCAAACTCATCACCACTGGACCATTTCATACCATCTTTGGTTTACTTTTTTTGCACTTTGTCCCCTCGTTTCGTCTCGGTGGTCTGACTGCCTTTTCCTCACAGTCACTTGTAGTTCTGGAATGCATCAAAGGCACAACAGCCTTCAGACTCTTAGAGCTGTGCTTAGATGCACCCAGAATGAAAGCAGGCAATATGGCAAGCTTATCGAAAACACTGACATTATGGCCAATAGTAAGTCAGCCATGTTCCTGCCCATTCCGTCCTAATCATCCATTGGCATCACTGTTTCGCATTCGAATGCCTCAGGGGTCACCCGACACCCTCACAGCTACTTCATTGGTCGTACCATTGGAGGATCATTAACTTCTCTCTTACACCTTACCTCTCCATGGCATTGATCCAGTGTGACAACAGGTTGAAAGGTTGAAGTGTGGACCACAAAGCAGTGGAGCACTTACTGCCAAGTAAGGTGCCTAGGATCAGAGGACGAGTTCAGAAATCTGGAATGCCAGAGTAGATAGCAGAAATTGTACAATGTGAACAACCTTTGATTAAAAAAGCCTCTTGATAGAATATATATATATATATATATATGTGTATATATATATATATCTATATCTAAATATATATATATATATATATATAGATGTACAGCCTCTAGATCATGGCCTCAACACAAGGCAGGCGTACTATGCAAAGCACTGGGATTTTAGCAACGAGGAATTCCATCTAGTAAAGCTAACATAGGGCACATAGCAGTCTTGCAACGTTAAGCAAGGCAAGGAGCCACGTCTTCAGTATTGCTTCTCAGAGATACACACATACCATCAAGTATGCAAGTGAGATTGAGGTGCTGCTGGGCAGTGGGATGTGACGAGTCCAAAGCTGAGGCCGCGTGCAAACAAGGCCCAGAGTGCAGGTGGTGTAAAGAGAACATTATAAAAAATGAAGGCAGGCACAGAGAAAAGACCAGATCCAGTCCAAAGGGCCAGCTGGTATTAGGAAGAAACGGAGAACGCTCGCGAGAAGTAAGAGATGCAGACAATAATGAAAGTGACCAACACCAATAATCTTCTCCTTGTTTACAGAACCAAATCTATCAACTATTGTGCCAAATTTTCAGACAATAAATGGCTAAATCTCTCATTGGCTTGCAATATTGCACAACGGGTCGAAAAGTTTCAAAAAGTGTGAAGTGTACTTCTTATATGCTGAAAAGAATAGCTTTCGTTTTTTGCCCACTCAAATAAAATAATGGGGAAACTTCTTTCCATTCGGGCTACATGAGAATCATCCTGTAACTCACTCTTCAAACGAACATGTGTAGCTTGTGCTTCACGTTTCTTTCTCCTTCATTACGAAGTGCCACGTTTACCATCCAGGAGCCAAGGATAGTCTAACACAGTTATTTTGGATGGACGTATGGACAAATTTCTCTTATTAACTCCGTCGCTCGGGTGGTTAGATCAGTTCATTTCAAAACTTGGACCACAGCCTGGCTGCTAGAGAATCATGAGCGACCGAACTGCCTAATAACAGCATATTGTAATAATAATATATTAACAGCATATTTTATGTGCAAAAAAAAAAATACATGTAGAGTTAATAACACAAAATGTCTTCAAGGTTTTAATTATTAGTTTTTTTTTAAAATGCGATTTCAGTGATTATTCTTGAACATTGTGACCTAATAATTTTCCAAAGATGGACGTCGCACCACTTTGATGGTATTAATGTACACTGCTCTCGTAGGAGCATGCAAACATTTATTTTGTGGAATGTAGTGACAAATTCATTGAAAGTATTCCAAAACTATTCTTTAAGTGAAAAAAAAAGTGTCTTATTTAAGTTTTAGCTTAGATGTTTCTATATGAGAGATCTAATTTGACATGTTTTTGACAAAGTAGCCATGCAGTACATACGCTACTGTGCTACTGACAGACTGCCATTGTGGTCATCGTGTGTACATATGTATATTTCTACGACATTTGCGTGGGGCTGGTTCACAGGTGTTTTGTTCAGGAGACGAAAACAAACGGCACATTTGCTGCTTTTCTTTCACCGAATGTTAAAAAAAAAGGCCTTAGCTCGAGTTCAGTGGGGCTGCCGTGATTTTGTTGACTATTGTCAGTTCTGGTTTAGAGATTTTTTTTTGTGTTAAATTGCCTTTAAGCTACATGTATCTTCAACCACCGGACCCATCATTATAGCCTTTTGGTGTCAACACGCAAAAACGCAAATAGACTGCAGACGTCACGCGCATGCCTCCTCTAATGGATGACACAGAGTTCCCACTGGCATGCTTGTGTAAAGAAAAAAACGAAAAGAGAAATAAATAAAAGATTAATTCTGAATTCATCGGAGCATATGCCTTATGATTGTGGCCAGTAATTGCAAAATATCTTCGTCCGAAATGGCACGTTGCGTCATTTTGTCGTTTGCAGTACCCGCATATGTCGAAAACCACTGTATTATGAACGGTCATCTGTACAACAGTCCGCCGCCGGGCCGCGTCACTCCTGTGGATAGAATATCTACATAGCCAATAATCTCTCTCTTACTCACACAGCAATGTAACGTTTTAAGCACAAGACAGTTTTAATGTATTTATATTTCAGATATATCTCTATTTTACATAAAACGCCGAGCTTCTTCTAGAAGTCATCCTCAGATGTACAGCAGAGAATAACGATCGCTATAAACACGCTCACTCCTCTCCAGTGCTTTTTTGAGTAGCGCTTGTATTTCGTCTCAGTGCCGGAGTTAGAGAGCTGCAGTCCACTTCGATCTTCTAAACGCTCAATCCAAATCCACTCTTTATAACAGTGCACCGAGTCGCTCGCTCGGACTTATTGTAAGTTAACGTCTTGTAAACTTTGTTGTAAAGGTGTATTTGTAAATTTCGCTGCCAATGTAAGAAAAGAACAACTGTTGTGAATTGTACTTTTTGTATTATACATCAACTACTGTTTCTGTTGTTTTTATTATACTGTACATAAAAGCGCACTTTATTTTAATTTTTTAAATAAAAGAGTTAAAACACTGAATGCTTTTTTCGATGTCCCGAATCGTCTTGGACCACCACATTAGCGAGGGTTACACTGAGATGGCCTCAATCACTGCTCTGCTTTTGACCCTCTAGTATAAACATAAGCTTGTTTCTTTGTGTTTCTTCCCAAGATATTCAGCCTTTTGAAGTAAAATGGCACATGTAGATGTCAGGAGGTATATTCTCAACACATCTGGAGGCAGAAGAACTTTCAGTATACTTTTGAAATATGCATGAAAGAACTGCATTTGACCTGAAGTTTTTCTTGGGCCTTGAGAAAGTGTTGTTCTCAAGACAATTTAGATTAAAAACAAAAATAATGTAGCAGCTAAAGTTAGTGTGGTACAGATGAAAAGCCATAGAGCAGAAGTTTTGATTCGTCTGAAGTGATGAATTTTTCAACAGTTTTACTTTGAAGGAACATCTAAAACTGTGTGAATTTTTTGATGACCTTTTTTTCTAGTTGTAATAAATATTAAGGGTGCTGCAGGGGGTAGCACTGTTGCCTCACACCTCCAGGGTTGGGGGTTTGAATCCGGGACCTGGCCTCGTGTGTGTGTGGAGTTTCCCCCGGGGTCTCCGGTTTCTCCCACAGTCCAAAGACATGCGCATCAGGTAAATTGGGGATTCTAAATTGACTGTGTGTGTGTGTATGTGTGTGTGTGTGTGTGTGTGTGGCCTGCGGTGGGCTGGCGCCCCGCCCAAGGTGAGTCCCTGCTTAGCGCCTGTAGACCCCGGGATAGGCTCCGGGTACCCGCGACCCTAGTAAGGATTAAGCGGTTACAGAAAATGGATGAAGTATTCATTGTTTTAGTAAAAATAAGTAATCCTGTGTGACCAAAGACTGAATTTACTATATACTACTGTTTGATCAACCTGAATCACTTGTGTACAGGCAAGCTTAGAGAACACATGGACCAGAAAATATGGACACTAATGAGTTGAGCATTAATAGTTTTTTTTTTTTTTTTATTAATTCAAGTTTTGCATATGACTGTTGTAAACAAATCAACAGCAACTGAACGAAATGCAAAGTTACAGCATGTTCGTGATTTTACAATCAATTTAAGTTTTATATTTTTATGAAGTTGATATCCGGTGAAATTCAGAGTAGCTGGTATAAGAGCTGGTTTCCAAGACACAAAGTAAACCAAAACCTGGACTAAAATGATTCCAGTGGTGATTCCACCATTAACACTGGGGGTTAGACCAAGGCTCTTTTTAATTCATGTCTCTAGATTCAATTCAATTCGGTTTGACTTATTTAGCGCTTTTTACAACCAAGTTGTCAAAAAAGCAGCTTTACAGAGTCCAGGTCCGAGCCCCTAGTGAGCCAAAGGCAACAGAGGCGAGGAAAAACTCCCTAAAGCTGGAGGAAGAAACCTTGGGAGGAACCAAGACTCAAAAGGGGAACCCATCCTTCTCTATTCAACCCAGAGAGAAAGAAAAGAGAGTCTCTAAGGGGATGCCTAACAAGAGAAGGCCTTCACACTGGATCAGGCCTCCATGGCCTCCTGGTTTATACATCACAAATGACATTAGACTAAAAAAAGTCAAATGATAAGTTAGATCTGGAATGTGGGTGCGTTTGTTTTTGCGTCGTGCCTACATGATGACCCGCACAGTTCGTATGAATCTCACTTCACATTTTCTGTTTCGTAGCAAAAAAACAGAGAATTCCTAGACCACCTGAATTTAGCTACAAAGTGTGTGTGTAGCCTAGATCCATCAAATACAAGCGTTGCTATGTCGGTGGAATGATGACTATTGTAAAAGTGGTCTACCTGAAACATTAGTAGAAGTACAAAATTGGAAGATCCCAAAAAAACGACTTAAAGAGCTCATATCATGACCGTAAGATTTCTAAACATGTCGTTCACTTCTTAGTGCATACAGTCCATATGTAAAAATAAGCTGCTAAAACAGCCTGTTTTGAATGTAATATTTCTGTGAAGTCATTTACATATTTTTAAAGTGAAGTGGCCCCTTATAGTCACACGTTAACACACCACAGCACACAGTGTGAAATTCTCTCTCTGCATTTAACCCATTCACCAAGTGAAGCAGGGGGCTGCCACCAACGAGGGGCGCCCGGGGAGCAGTGTGTGGGGATGGTACCTTGCTTAAGGGTACCTTAGTGGTGCCACTAGCAGTCCTAGGATTCGAACTCACAGCCTTCTGATCGCAGGAGCAAAGCCCCAACCACTAGGCCACCAGCTGCCCATATGTTCACTTATTCAGCTTTTAGTAGTTTAACTCTGCCCATTCATGTGTTTCAGCCTAAGGTGATTTTTGAATAAAGCACAGTACAGTGCCTGGTGGTTAGGGAGTTGTCCCTGCGGTTGGAAGGCCGTGGGTTTGAATCCCAGGACCACCAGTGGCACCACTGAGCTACCCTTGAGCAAGGTACCGTCCCCACACACTGCTCTCCAGGCACTGCTTCGCTGTCTGCCCACTGCTTCACTTGGTGAATGGGTTAAATGCAGAGAGAGAATTTCACACTGTTCACACCGTGTGCTGTGGTGTGGTGTGTTCACATGTAACAAAAATGGCCAATTTACACTTCAGACCAAAGGTTATTTGCAGATATGGGTCTTAAAAGCCCTGTAACAGAAACTGCCTGTCTAATAATAAAGAGATTATTTTTACTGTCATAAAATTGTTTGTTTCTGGTTCACAAAACCACACAAATATCATAAATGGATCTCAGGGGTAAAAGGAAATGTAGGATATGTGCCTTTTACGCACTGTGTAACTTACAGAACTGCATTAGGAGCCTATCAGCATGAAAAGTTTACTAGATGCTATTCTTGTCTTTTTGGCCCCTTTTTGTCCTTAAAAAATTAACAAAGCTCCAAAGTGAGAGATTTCAACAGCAAGGCAATTTCAAAGCTTCTAGTGGCTCGAATAGTATCCGTGTATATCAGAAAATGAAGAACTGTGCTGAAAGAACTGTTCCAATCCTGTTTCTGAACAGAGATGGCCTGTAACTAGTTCCATTATCTCAGAAACATCCAACATTTGAACTTCAAGTGAGTAATTCTGGATACCTTAAAGTTTTACCTTCAGATTATAAGTCAACAAATGAATTACAGATTATTGGTCTGTTAATTTACTATTACAAGCTCAATAAATGTGGATGCAACTAGGATTACTTATATTACTAAATTGAAATCTACTCACTTTTGTTAATTAACACATGAGCATATTTGCGAAGAAAGCAAATCTACATTTTACTCTTTCACATTTTAGCCATTAACACTGAGCTATTAGTTTATTTTCAGTTTATTTTTATTCTGCATCTGTTATCTGGATTCTCTCTCTCTTGAGTAAGTCGACGGAAACTTTTCCATCTCATCGGTCTGCTCCAGAGTCTACAGCACAAACATGAGTCTGTTTTCTTGAAGAATTCTTATTCAAAGCACGGCTTAGTCACAGTTTAATCTTTTTACTGCTGACTACTCCACTGACTACAGGTAGGCCTACTGCCGCCTTCTTTTACATTATATGGACAAAAGTATTGGGACACACGTCTTCGTTCTTGAATTCAGGAGGCCCCCTTACTTCCAGTGAAGCTCAATCTTAATGCTTCAGCATACCAAGACATTTTGGACAACGCCATGCTTCCAACTTCGTGGACACAGTTTGGGGAAGAACCT
>JBBPCZ010000019.1:2323519-2340401 GCA_037974445.1 Brycinus macrolepidotus | reverse complement strand
TCTTCCCCAAACTGTGTCCACAAAGTTGGAAGCATGGCGTTGTTCAAAATGTCTTGGTCTGCTGAAGCATTAAGATTGCCCTTCACTGGAAGTAAGGGGGCCTCCTGAATTCAATAATTAAGAAGTGTGTCCTAATACTTTTGTCCATATAGTTTAACTTCTATTGTATTGCATTTGATTTGTATTAATTTTAAACCCCTGCAGATGGCAGTATAGCACTGGTTACAAGGTTCAGTTCAGGAGAGGTTTTCATTGGTCATCAGTTACAGGAGTTGCACAGTAGAAGACCCACTGCATGACTGAGCATTTATCCTGACTGCGAAATGTTTGAAAAAAAAAAAAAAAAAAAAACTTCATGAGGGTTTAAAAATGGTGGCTGGTGGTAGTGATGCATCCCTAAATTGTTGCTACATATCAGGGTAGACAAAGTAAAATACGTAGTACTGTAAAAGAAGATGTACATTAGGCGAACCATTGTTCTGGGTAAATGTACTCTATGCATACTGAGTAGAAATACAGTATTCTATCTACAATTTCTACTAGAGTAAAAGTACAAAGCGGTTATTTGCAAATATTCGTAGGTATCAAAAGTAAAAGCACTTTAGATGGAACAGTTCTATTAAAGAGAGCTGTGTGGTTTGTTCATCCAAACAATATTAAATAATATCTTTTATAACACCAAGTACTTTTAGTGCTTAAGTACATTCACATACAAGTACTTTTACTCAAGTCACAATATATATTGAATAATATTGGATACCATGAGTTAGTGCTGTCACAATACTTCGAAAAGTGACAATGTTCAATGGCAGATGAAAAATTAAGTATTTTTTCTATCATATCAAAAAGCGTTTTTTTCAGATCATTACACTTCTAAAGCCCAACACAGTGTGGCTACCAACTGCAAACTGAATAATAAATCCTTTTGTTGGAAAAAAAAAAAAAAAAAAAAAACAAAACCCCCCCCCCAAAAAAACTAGTGAGCTAGTACAGTTGTTTGAAAGAATCTTACGCTGCCACGTTCAGAAGTCAGGAGAAGGCTCGTCCAGTCTAAAGTGAGGCTCATGTTCACACAAGCGGTGCAGACAGAGCGGCATGAGAGAAAACGGCCTTAATCAGCAAATTCTTTATTTGTGGCAAAGTGCAGCAAAAGAAATAGAAAACAGGAAAGAGTATTTGATCTGAATAGTATTAATACTGCAGGGAGTGAGTATTGTACAGTTTCAAAATGTTTAGTCTATGCATGTATCTATCTATCTATCTATCTATCTATCTACATATATCTATCTATCTATCTATCTATCTACATATATCTATCTATCTATCTATCTATTTATCTATCTATATATATGTGTGTGTGTGTGTGTGTATGTGTGTGGTGTGTATACATATGTACATACATGTGTGTGTATATGTGTATATATATATACATATATAAATATACATACATGCATGCATATATATGTACATACTGTATATATCCTTTTTTATTTGTGCACGTTATGACTGCTCCGTGTCTCGTCTTCGCATTTTAGTATTTCTTAACTTTCTTCAGTTATTTCAGTATATTTAGTGTTAATAGGCTGTGCCCTCTCTAACCATTAAGGTTGAGAGAGTTATTTCTGTTATTTCTGCGTTTTTGCTTTTTCTGGCTCTTCATTTGGGCTGCCTGCATGCCGCTAACGCTAACGCAGCTAGCA
This sequence comes from Brycinus macrolepidotus, assembly GCA_037974445.1. NCBI lineage: Eukaryota > Metazoa > Chordata > Actinopteri > Characiformes > Alestidae > Brycinus > Brycinus macrolepidotus. Next base: position 2,338,701 of record JBBPCZ010000019.1, on the reverse strand, counting down.
GCAGCGACATTATTTAAGCAGTTTCCTCTGGGATAAAAAAAAAAAAAAAGGTTTCTGATTCCTGTTTTTGACAAGACTACCATCAGTACATCTACTTTTACAGAAGTACATGGGGGCTTACTTTGAGGTAGGGGTTGGCAACAATGCAAAAAAGAATTCAGAATACTAAAAACAAAGTCACAGTACATGATATGTCACAATCTATTTCTTTTTTCCTGATATCTTTTAAGTTGGAACAGACACGAACATGTACAACTGATTTTTATTTTTTTGGCATTTCACATGCTGGGCTGCACTAAATTAAGTTGAACGGTACTTATTGTGCTCTCTGTAATGAAACATGCACTCGGTCAGTGTTCTATAATTACTGACGATCCATCATATGTTCAGAAAAGCACATTGTGGTGAATTTGATCTCGGTTGATGTTAAATATTGTCATGTTGCTCTAGCCCAGTGGTTCCCAAACTTTCTCTGCAGGGCCCCCCTTTTCTAGAGAGGAACATTGTTGAGGACCCCCCCTCCCCCCCCCCCCCCATTCAAACTACACAGGTTCAGATTCAAACTTTAATCCAAGTTTAAACCATTGGTGCACCCCTCTGCAATACCTCTGCGCCCCCCAGTCTGTATTATACAAATTAATGGCTTCCAAACATATAATAATATTAATGGCTGGGTGCTTGGAACACTTTGGTGCTTTTGGGTTTCATAGGTTTTATTAGGTATCATTTTTTTAAGCAGCATGCAACAAAAATAAGTTGTACTGTTTATTTGTTCTTTACTCAAATCTTTTGCTGGGCAGACGAATGCACCAGCCAATAGACTGGTGGGTAGCACTGACACATGGATAAAGAATTTCTGCCATAATAAAATGAAAATAAGGTCGACTGATCCCATGTTGGTAGTGAATATCAGCTGAATACGATCCTGATTGATGCATCTATCACAGCTCAGCGTGATCAGTGACTCATCACTATAAAGAAAGAGGCCTACAGTGTGAACACTGTTGGATTAATGTCTCTGTTTGTAGTTCACCATTTTTGAACAAGTCACAGCAATGCAGTTTTAATCGAATGATGCTACCTGAATGATATTATGTAACAGCGGTTATCCAACTCATCTGAAATTCATAACATCACAAATTCCGACCCAGAAAGTTTCATAACATTCGCGTTTCATGACCTTTCACGCCCACCCCCCCCCATTGAAAAATGTTTTTTTAAGCGCTTTTTTCTTCCCTCTTGTCCATCAGAAACAGCTCTTCAGTAAGGCAACACCCACCAACGAGGATACACAATGCACTGTTGTCACAGTAACCGATTCACGATTGCACAGGTCACATAGGTATAAAGGTGAATTTAGATGAAAGGTGAGAAATTTGCATCTCTGTACCATAAAATGACTTTTTGTTAACTTTTACATTCCTTTCTGAAACATGGGGCGCATACATATTTCATTTTTGTTTCTATTCATTTTTATCACTTACAAAATGATTAAAACATTAAGTACATAGTCCTAAAGATTTTCTAATTTGATAAAACGACCAGTGTTTAGAGCAGGCGATGACTGACTCCTCTACTCATTTTGCACTAGCTTCTTATGAGATGTGTTAAATGCCTTAATAAACCAGGTCCAAAGTTGCAGGGCGCTCATATTGTATATTAATAAAGGTGAATAACGCTTATGGTTAAGGCTGTAAACGCTGGGGTCGGTCTGCTGTTGTTTATTGCTGAGTGGTTTTATGGTAGTGCGAATAAGAAGCTTTCTAATGCACGGCCAAAGAGTGAGCTTATAGTGTGCTATTGCACATAATGCATGCAATAATTCTTCTTATGGTGCGATAATCCTGTCTGCAGACTGTGCCGTCTTCACCTGTTGACTTTGTTGTTGAATTCTGTCAAGATAGATGCTGCTGATACCCCCCCCCCCCCACCCGCCAGATGGAGTTTTGCTTGCTTATAAGCCACTAAATGCATTGCATTGGGCATGGGATTCGGAATCTGTGTTCAATAAAACTATTTCACGGGCATGGACTCGGGATTGGCGTCTCCTGGACATCACTAAAGCCCGTTTAATGAGGAACACACTATAAACACGTGGGCTACTTCAAAACAGTCTGCAAGTGCAATATACAACAACAGCCCTGCCTCGTTTTTTTTGTGTTTTTTTTTTTTCCCTTAAATCCAGACACTCTTTCTCTGTCTGTCTCGTTCTCTGTCTCTGTCTCGGGAAAGTTTCTCTCTTTTTGTGCCATCCAGGCAAGGCTACCATTAGACCAACAGCAGATATTTTCAGTTTTGTCTAGACACGGTTCACTCGCCACCACAGGGAGACTATGCGGAGGGGGTCAGAGCGAGGTGGGAGTGGAACTGAGGTTACCCAACACTGAGGGCCTTTGAAAGTTCATTCGCTTAAACGAGCTGTTTGGTGGCGCTTTTAATAAAGAATCTGGCACGAGAGAGATGTTGAGAGGAGAAGATTCCACTGGCTGTATTAAGTGCTTCAGGATCATTTTAAAGTGGCTACTCTTGGAGAGCCTAAATAGAGTGTAGAGTAGCAGTGCCAGAGGCATTACTTCATGTAATTCTACTTCACTACAGGCTTAGACCAGACTAGCAGTTGAACCTAGTGTCCGCGCCCTCCATCATCCTGTACATTTTGCCTTGTAGAGACTGTTGGGGTCATTTCACTGAAGAGGTACGGTATTGATTCCAACCCCTCCCTCCCCCACGCCCCCTTGGCAGCACCACAATGATGTGTATGTGACTCTGTGTGTGTGTGTGTGTGTCTGTGTGTGTGTGTGTGTGTGTGTGTGTGTGTGTTGGCTCCAGACAGCTCTAATCTGTGTGGCTGCACTGAGGATTTGCTAGGCTGTGCTCTCCACAGAGGCATGACAGGACAGGTTTCAGCCCTGTCAGTAGCAACTGTAGAGGTAACTTAACACAAGCCCGTGTTATTCCCCATCACCTTATTCTAACAATATGCAAATAATACTCATATAAGCGTCCTCTTTTGATGTGTTCGTAACTAATCCACATGGGGAAAACCATGTATTAATGTCTGAGCTGCGCCCACAGTGTGTGTGTGTGTGTGTGTGTATGTGTGTGTGTGTGTGTGTGTGTGTGTGTGAAGTCCCAGGGAACTTTCAGTCTCTGAGTTATCTCATCTGCAGGGCTTGTGCTGTAAACAAGTCTCATAACTAGGGGTGGGCAGTATGGTGATACTGATCATTATTGTGATACATTGTGCCACAGTGTACTTTAAAAAAGAGCTGTGGAATGAAAATCATAGCTTTTGATAGTATTTCTAGTAACATTTTACTGAAGGGGCAGCAATTGTAAGATGACTGGGCACCTACCTTGTATGACACCTGAAAACAACCTTGATCAACTTTTATGAAGGCTTATTCCAACAAGCATTAGTTATCATAAAGTTGTCCACCTTTGTCCATTTTGCCAGTGTTATGACAATAAGTGCAGCATCGGTTGTGAAGACGTAATGAACGACCAGGTGTGTAGGTGAAGTAAAGTCTTATCTTTTTTTGGCATCACCCACCCCCACATATGACTTGTCTAGATGTAAGACATGAGAGAAAATCTTCTGATCAGTCCTAAGGATGTCAAAGGAATAGTTTGAGTATTTGAAGGTTCTTGTGCACGAATGAATACTAGTAGGCATCTGTAGGCTTTATAAAACTGAGGTTAAGCCAACTAGTCTTTTATTGATTGTTAGTTGTAATTCAGTTTAGTTGCATTAAATCTTACGAACTGGTGGTTTGACAGTTTGAATTCTGCCAGCCCCTCGGGCCCTTTCTTGCCAAGGCTGACACTGAATGAGCTGTGAGTCATTCTTCATTTGAAGACCCCTTTTAACAGCCTGTTGAAAATAGCTCCAGCTAATGAAAGTTTTATGTAAACAGAATCATGAATATTTCACCACCATGAGCTCACAGCATTAATTAAAGAGCACTCATTGCATGGTAGGTATCTGACATTGAGTATAGACAGCAGCTCAGAGGTCCGCTAATTAGTCGAGGCATTTGTATACCAATCAGTCCATGCCTGGCCCGAGAACAGCTCATGGGGTGCTTGACTTTACCTCGCAGGGCTGGAAAGGAAAGACAGGAGAGGAGTTCTCACCTTAGTAGACGGCTCCAGTTTTAAAGCCTTCTTCAAGGTCTCCATGGCTTCCTCATAATCACCCTTGTCTGACAGAAGCTGCAAATACATTTCAACATACTTATATTAATTGAACTGGCCGGAGACCATCCGTTGACCGGAGAGTTTCTAAGATTACCAGATTAGTTTTATTGACCACATAAGATGAGGGCAAGGACCTGTACCCACAGAGGACTGTAGAGTAGGCTTTTCGAGTTCGAGGTGAGCTCTTATGTATCAAGCATTTCAGCGTAAGAACTGAAAATCCTCCACCTACAGTATTGTATCCAGATTATGAAAGATAATAACACATTCTTGCCGGGCACTCAAGAAGCATGATGCATCCGACCCTGGGCGTCCTCCGCTCTGCACTGAGTCACCACATTTCATTAACCTTTCAGCGCACGCCCCAGGACGGCAGCAAACCATGTCCTCGTAACCCCCCACCTCCCCAGCCCAGTGCCCCCTTTCTTTCTTACCAAAAATGATTTTATTATAAAATGATTATATTACAATGGTAATAGATTCTATGAGTCATGACTGATATAAGTAACAAATACATTAACACACACACACACACATATATATATATATACGTGTGTGTGTGTGTGTGCATAGAAATGTATGTATATGAGTATTAACATCTGAAATGTCTTGTATTTGAAAAGTAGAGACTGAATCTCAAAGAAGATTTACAAACTTAAAAACAATTACTGTAAATAGATTGTTAAGTTAGTCAAAATCATTACAGCACATGATGTTTTGTTTAATCATTTCTTGAATGCCTTAAAATGTTTTTCTAGTCTTTTCTGGGCAGTATTTGAACCTGCCCTCTATTAATTATTTACATTAATTATGTTAGTTGTTATTAATATGACTAATGGAGTGATGAGTGATTCCAAACTTTTGAATGGTAGTATATAACAAAATGTATTATATTTTTGAATTAATGTCAATACAGTACTCTGACAGCTTTATACTAGTTTGGAGATTCATTTGTGTTAGCTATTAGCTAAGTGCCTACTTGCTATTAGCTGCTATCTATTACAGATATCACACCATATTGTGATCGCAATATATTTTAGAATGCATTGGTTCTTTGACTAAGACTCTAAAGGTTAAAGATTGACCTGCATTATTTTGAGCAAAATAACGTATCCGTACACGAACGCCTTGATTCATCAAAACACCCATCAGAAACACTTATCTAGAACGGTCATTGGTCATGATGCCCTCGGGATTCAGTAAAAAAAAAAAACAAACAAAAAAAAAAACATGATTTGGGCTCATTTGCATACTGCAACCCTTGTTGCAGTAATAAATAAGATACCGTACAGGCCTGTGAGACATGTACAAACTGTGAAACAGCTCGCTAACTCTGAGATGCTCTGCAAACATGGCCTGGGGAAAAAAAAAACAAAAAAAAACGGTGCCCCTCACCTTCCCTTTCCGGAAGAGTGCTTTGACGTTGTTGGGGTCGAGGAAGAGCACGTCCTGGCTGGAGTGCAGCGCCTCGCTGTACTGCTCCAGCTTGAGCTGCGTCGCCGCCAGGTTGTTCAGACACTTCACTCGGTAGTCATTGACCTCCTCCTCTTCCTCCAGCGTGCAGCCTTGATTGTCTGCGGCCACACACACACACACACACACACAGCCATGTTGCATCTATTGTTATGCGTGATGCTAGTCGTCCCTGCTCCAGGTCCAATCAACAGCCCTCCCAGACCAACCATATGCACAACAAAAGTTGCATTCTACAAGCCCGCAGTAAAACCATTACAGTACATCCGAGACCCGACACCTTTCTGGAGTCACTTGCGTCTCCTTTGTTGCTCCCACCTGAGCTCGGCCTTGTTGGTCCAGGCAGTAAAGCCTTGTCGTTAGCAGCCTTGGGAAAGGTCCGTATGCATAGAAAAGCTTTATGTGAGGTCTTTCAGTATGTCGGAGGAATTCTCCAATCTATTCACTTGCCATCGGTTATAAAGGCCGCAGTTAATCTCCCTCCAGCTGTACCACATTGTCTACAGCTGTGGCAGCAGAGTATTAAGTCACCATTTCTTATGTATTAAAATGGATAAAAATATGTCGCATGGTTAAAAATAGTAGAAGAGTCTGAGCTTCCATCACTTGTTAGTTACATTAGGCTCGCAACTCCAGCGCTAAAGTGAAGAAGCAGACTTTGGACACCAAACAAGTCTTGGCCGAACATTTAGGGGAAAGCATTTTCATTTCATGACTAATTCTGAGTGAAACACAGTCTGAAGGAGGGTCTCTGAGCCGTAAATGGGATATTTCAGGGTTTTTTAAATTTGTAATCATTGAACAAAACACTGGAAACGCCTGTTTTTGCTTCGTCAGTGTGGAGTATTGTGTGTAGACTGATTATAGAAAATATGAATGTGATTCTTTTTAAGGATGAGTATTAGACGTAACAAAATGAAGACGACTTGAAGGGGTCTGAAAACTTTCCGTATGCACTGTATGATATTATTGGTTAATGCGGTCAGTGAAGTGTCTGCTGTGAAGCGGCGCGCTGCACTTCACTCTCTCAATACTGTCAAATGTTCCTCTCGAGGTCAGAGCGGATTCCCTGGCAATTATCATGATTAAGGAGGTGGAAATAACATGTAGATTTCTTACGTTTGATTAGCCGAAGCTTTAATAAGAGCATTACTCACATCTTGTGGACGTGACTGAGCACTCAAATGACACCATTATTGTTCAGACATGCTATCAGGCTGCCTAGCTTGGATGACAGCAGAGTGGGCAATAAATGAAGTCTTCTGGATCTGGAATTCTGTTTCTTTATCGTTCTGAGATTTTTCTTTGGGAACAAACCACAGTGACAGAAAATCCGGGTTTCGAATTGTGAAGATTTTGTTCATGTATGTGTTTGCGTGTGTGTGTGTGTGTGTGTGGGAGCTAATTCTACTTCAGTCATACACTCACATGTGTGTGCATTGTGTCCTGGTATAAGGATTAACAGGTGACCCCTAGAGTTGCCAGTGCAGAACTGTAAAAAAGATTGGGAGCTTTAACTTGAACGAGTCACCTGACTGTCTTAAAAATGGATTTGTATTACATTTTATAACAACTGTGTGTGGTCTTATTTTAATTTTAAGTTGTTTTAAAGCTAAAACTTTAAATCTTACAGTAGGGGGAGACATAACGATCTTATATTGTTATGACAATGTCACGATGAGCGTATTTTGGGTATTGTCAGGACTTCTATAGCACCGGCAAATCAAAACTAAAATGGTGAATCGAAATGGAAAACTGTATCACTGCTATGCCCCTTAGTCTCTTCCAAGGGTCTTTCATTAGTCATCTCTTGCAGAAACTACTGTAGGTGATCCAAACTCTGTATCTGAAAATATCCTATCAGAATTAAGTGGGCAGGGAGGTGGGAGGGGCTTAGTTATACAACCATTCCATTCAAAAAATGGCTTTTTGTCTTGGCGTCAAAAGATTAGTTAAGATTTTAACCTAAACATGTCCACATATGGCACTTCTTCAGGCCATTCAGGCACATGCATTTTTTGTTATATTGAAATAATGTGTCATATTTTCATATAGAGACAATGGGTACCACTTTACAACAAGACTACTCTTATAAAGGGTTTATAAATGATTTATAATCAGGTTGTTAATTAGGTTGTCAACAGTTTATAAATAATTAATAAGCAGTTATAAACAAGTTACAGCAGTTGTCATGCATTGACGCAGACTCACTATTTGGCAAGATCTGGCGTTTGAGTGGTAGTAACATGTTAACAAAGACCTGATGAAGCTGACAGTTTAACATTCCGCCTGAGAAAGGGACAAGATAAGCTAAGCCACCGGTAAGATCTGAGATCTTGCCAAATAGTGAGTCAGCATCAGTGTATAACAACTGTTATAACTTGTTTATCACTGCTTATTCATGAGTTATAAACTGTCTACAACCTAATGAACAGCCTGATGATAAATCATTCAGAACCCATCATTCCTAAGTGTTACCCAACAATGTATCATATCGAATTGAATTTCAAATTTTCTCAGGAGGTTGAGTTTGGATCCTAACATTGCATGAATGGTTGCGAAATGATGAATACAAACTTTGTGTTTATTTCCTTCCATGGCATGTTTTAAGTCCTTAAACTCTAACCATATGTGGGTCTACAGTTCCTCTTCTCAGATTGGGTTTCATGGTTAATCTTGAGCTTCCTCACTCTCGTAACTGCGTAAGTTGTGTATTGGTTACTGATCAAGTCATAGTAGTTACACAATAATAAGGAAAATAGCTGAATAATTAGCTTGGAGGTTAGATGTAGCACCACTGGTGGACCTGTTCCAACTTACCAAACCTCCGAAACAAAAAACTACCAAGCCAAGATACAAGTCTAAGTTACCGTGTGCGCGTGTGGTCAGCACGTCCAGGGCCATGCAGTAGGCCTGTGCGGCCATGCTGTACTCCTCTCTCTGAAAGTAAAAGTTCCCCCGCTCTCGTTTCTGGTTGCCGATGCGGATCCGGTCAGAAATGGGCAGAGACAGGGGGTCTGCTTTGTCTCTGATTTCCACCAGCTGCAGCTGGTAGAGGATAGGGGTCCAGGCTGGTATATCTGGCTCTCTGCAGATGACATACACACACACATATAGACACACACACACACACATTATCTTGACTGGTAATATTCACATGACCTCAATCCACAGCTATCTTTTCTCTGCATCTCCTCATTACATTCTCTGTTGGCTGTTCTCGGGAAAAGTTGTCAGACGTAGTCTCTGCACCACTAGCTCCTTTGCCAGCCCTGGAGACTTGGTAAATATATCTGGGCCACTTCAAACAACACAGGCTTTATTTGTTATCCACCAATGTAAACCCTCTTTTAATCTCTTGGTGTGTTTATTCCGTACTGCAGTTACTTTAGCAGGGGTTTGAGAGCTTTAGTGGACACAGCAGCTCATTTGTGCCGGTGTGTGTTTTTCCTCTCCCTTTTTGCAGTATCCCAAACTCTTGGGAGGAGTCTCTTATCTTTGTAGCGATGTGTGTTTGTGTATGGTTGAAGTTAGTGATGCAGTTCTTTTATAGATGGAGTCTGTTAGACGTGCATGTGAATGTACCCATTGACTCAGGTCAAAGTGTTTTTGAATTACAAATTTTGCTGGGAATTCTGGTTACATACCAGTCAGAATCATCACACACCACAAATGAATAATGGACCAGAGCCACAGGTTGGTTTAAACATAACTCTTGCGAAAAAGATAGTAGCATTAATAGTAACACAACAAAGGATTTCTATAGAGCTTTACTTACTCTGTATCGTTTTCCTGTAGTATCTTACACTATATGGACAAAAGTATTAGGACAGGGTTTGGGCTAGGCCCCTTACTCCGTGTTAAAGGTTATGTATTTGAATGCAGTGTCATTAAAGTCCCTGTTGGTATGAAGGTCAGGCGTCCCAATACTTTTGTCCATGTGATGTATAATCTATAGTAATAATAATCTATAGGGATGTAACTGTTAACCCTTTTCACGGTTAGGTTCAGTCTATGGTTACTGAGCCACGGTTCAGCTTGTATCATGGATCGGCATTGAAAGAAATAACTTTTTGAATGAAACATGAGAGATGCGCAAAACACAAATCACGAGAATTTTTAAAAATCCTATTTTTTCCCTCCCGTGTGGGGTGAAAATCAGGATATGTGAACTGCATTAACAATGTTTCTTTGCATCATCAGTGGTGGAAGGAATTTTCATTCAACGACAGCATCTTTCAGCACATCAGCCAATTACTCACTCTTGTGCTTCATAATTGTGTCTGGAGAGCTAGTTCATTTCCCGTGTATCAGTCATGCCGTGTGCTGTTACCATATCAAACCTGTCTGTTGCTCAAGACTTCCAGCCATCTTTCGTAATTGCCGTGAATTGTACCTCACTCAGTTCTTCAAAAAGGTTTGCTTTTAGTCCCTCATTCATCTTTAACACCATGTGTGCCGTGACTCAAGCACATTTAACCTCAGTCGGAATCCTGTGGCTCAAGCATTGTTAACAGTGATCAGAATCTGTAATGTAAAGCTGCATACGTCCATCCACTATATGGACAAAAGTATTGGGACACACCTGTTTTTCAGTGTTTGGGCTGGGCTCCTTACTTCCATTGAAGGGTTTGAAGTTGATGCTTCAGCAAACCAAGACATTTTGGACAACACCATGCTTCCAGCTTTGTGAACACAGTTTGGGGAAGAACCTTTTCTATTCCAGCATGACTGTGTCCCAGTGCACAAAGCAAGGTCCATAAAGACGTGGTTGGATGAGTTGGGTGGGGAAAAACCTGACTGGCCTCAGAGCCCTGACCTCTACCCCATCCAACACCTTTAGGATGAACTGGAATGGAGATTGCGAGCTTGTGGAAAGACTTCCAAGAAGAGTGGAAGCTGTTATAGCTGTAAAAGGGGGACCAACTCCATATTGAAGTCTATGTATTTGAATTCAATGCCATTAAAGTCCCTGTGGGTGTAATGGTCAGGCGTCCCAATACTTTTGTCCATAGTGTATGTAGCCTGCTAGCTATGTCACTGTGTGTCACTGAGACACCTAAAAAGTCCATGGTTCACATCACACATACTGTGAGCTGATCCTTAGAATGTCGATTTCAATTTTGGTTCCGAAATGTTACATGACTAGTGATCTTTGGCACACTTGGTGACTTAATGTATCTCGTATCTGGACTGTATCTTGATCAGATTTAAGCCACGTACATTTAGATTTGGTAGTCAAATGCGTCTCCGTTCAGCGAGATTGAAATCTGATCACCATGTGGCGAGTAACATGCAAATCAACTCATATACAAAAACCACCTGTGCTGCTCCTCATTTTTATGTTCTATTCGAAATAAAAGCACAGTTTTGCATGACACAGTCAATGTTTACAAGTAAAGGCTGTTAAGAATAATTCTACTCCTTCGCCCTTGACATCATGAACCATGTGCATTAAAACACGAAGTGCTGTAGTGAGGCGAAGGAGATTAAGATTAAACTCACGTCAGGAGGTGCTATGAAAACGCATCGATACTGCATTAAGTGCTGGACTTTAAGTGACAGTAGTGAGAAAGGTTTTAGTTGAATGTGTCTTGGGGAGACGGATGTGTTTACACTGCTGTAGCATGTGGCTCTAATGCGTCTCGGACCACCTCATGAAGTGGTTTGAGTGGCTGGATTTATATCTGTTTTGAATCTGTCTTGGGTGTATTTGCACTCACATTTTTATGAGGCTAGTCCTTATCCAGATATAATCCTGAGACTCAATATGCTTGAAGTGACCTGGTGTAAACAGGCTCCTTAATACCTGTGCAGTATCCCCTCATGAGCTGTAGTACATGTCCGATTCTTATAGGAATCCTGAAGAAATTCCTCTTGTATTACTGCTGATCTTTTTCATAACGGACGCACGTATGAAACAGGCTGTTTTAAGCACATACTGAACAGAAGACGCGAAGTGAGACAGAACACTCGGGTCAGGCCGTTCTCAAGTGAAAGTGGTGCCATTCCCAAAATCCTCACAAAGTACAAAATCTGGACAAGTTAAGAACAATGAAGAGCACGTAATCCGTTGCTTTCCATCAGTGGGGTTGATGGAGAGGCTGAACTCTTACTATGAACCATAGCTGGCAGCCTGTTGCTTGTTTGGAGGGAACGAGCTTGCGTGCACTGTGTGTGTGTGTGTGTGTGTGTGTGTGTGTGATGTCCTCACATCGCCCAGGTCTGAACTCAGTTGTTGGCACAGGCTTCATAAGAAGACCATCTGCTCTGGCAGGCGGTTTCTTGTGTGTTGGGAGAGAAAGAGACTCCCAGTGAGCTGAGGATTCACTGATAAAAGAATAGTCTTTCAAAAAACGCTGATCCTGCAAATGTGAACAAAACATACTGGGTGCCAGTTAGCACCTTATAGATAAACCAGCAGATGCTACCTTGCATCCAGTGGCTTCGTTTCTTTTTTAGCAACAGTTTACCTTTGGGTAAAGAATTCCTTAGAAGGAAAGTTCCAGGACCTCTGGGACCATATGGCTGGCTAAAGCAACTGCCCAGTGCAATTTATTATATTATCATTTATTATAAGTTTTGAGTCAGCAGGTTATATTTTTAATGCTAATGCATGGAAAAGCACCGAAATAACCCATACTCTATTGTGTGGTACAGATGTGTCTGATGGAGACTGGGTGAAACACTGAAGTACTCCTTTAAGGTGGACAGGAGAAGAGTGAAAGTAAAGTGGCTCCTTATAGTCATGCGTGAACACACCACAGTGTGAAATTCTTTCTCTGCATTTGACCCATTCACCAAGTAAAGCAGTCGGCAGCCACCAATGGGGCGCCCGGGGAGCAGTGTGTGGGGACGGTACCTTGCTCAAGGGGACCTCAGTGGTGCCACTAGGATTCGAACCCACAACCTTCTGATCACAGGGGCAACTCCCTAACCGCTAGGCCACCAGCCGCCCCAAATAAAGCTAATCTGGCAGTGGTGGGAAAGTGTGACAAGGCAGGTGCATTTCAAAATGACCCAGCTGTTTAAGGATAGCTAATACAAACACGCATGCAAATGTGAGGTAGGTTATTTGAGGCAGAGACTGTTTTGTGCGATGCTTGAGAAGTCTTTTATCCTTCTTTTCCTACGGTTCAAAAGGTACGAATGCTCAGGAAACGCTGTCGACAGGCAAGCATGCTGTGAATACTAGTGTAATAGTATCACTTTAATTCTCTCCACTGCGAGTGCACTTTGATTGACTTTGATTGGCTATTCAATACGTTATTTCTACAGGCCTCTCTCGCACCTCTCGGAGCATCAATAATCTGCCAATACTGCACGTCCACGGTGACGATGTCAAACCGGCTCCATGTGTAACCAGTCCAATGTTTTGTGACCGATGTTCTGCACAGCTCATTTCCAGAGCACTTACAAGCATCGACGAGGCCGCACAGCAGCCATTGATCTAGTTCCCTGCTTCTAGCTGAGTTATGGAGTGTGGCCTGAAGAGGCCTTTGTGCATTTTTGCGAGTGCTTTTGCACTGCATGGGAACACAGTGGGCTGGATTACTTCTACCACCTTTACTGTGCAACAAAATTGGACACTGGTGGTGTTTACTTGCATTACCTCTCATCACACTGCCTGGTATATCTAAGTGGATTAAACCATTCATGTTAACAGAGGCGGGTTGTAACTAGTTTAAGTGTAAAATGTTCATTTGTCACACATGAACACACCACAGCACAGCGCACAGTGTGAGCAGCGTGAAATTCTTCCCTGCATTTAATCCATTCACCAAGTGAAGCAGCGGGCAGCCAGCGACGCAGTGACCTGGGAGCAGTGTGTGGGAACGGTACCTTGCTCAAGACTACCTCAGTGGTGCCACTGGCAGTCCTGGGATTCAAACCCATGAACTTCTGATCACAGGGGCAACTCTCTAACCCCCAGGCCACCAGTTATACCTACTTGGAATACATTGGATTTAACTTAAATTGAAAGGTTTGTACTTCTATGGGTTCAGCACCAGCACCTTTTTTTTTTAGCATTTGCTCCTCTCACTTTTGAGCTTTACCATTTTATTTCAGGCCAAAAGTCTCACAAAAAAGCACGGGCATTCCGATCAGTGATCTGAAACTCCAGTCTTGGCTTTACTTCGTTTACACACACAGTGGGTCGCCTGCCAGTGACAACAGGAGGAATTAGCATTTTTCCTTCTTAATGTTAGCTTAATGTTCAGACGTTATCAGGTCTTTTCACACTCAAGCGATTTTCACGGATTAGAAAAGCAGATGTGAAGTTTTGATGGGCTTTTATTAAACACTCGCGTGTGGAAGATAAAGATGAACAAATGGGTCCATTGAGCAGTAATGAAGTTATCTCAGTGACGCAGCTAAAATCTAAAATACCACAAATGAAAAACTTCATCACTGAAACTCCATGACCCCTGATGTTAGAGAAAAGGTGCTACAGTTGGTTTGGCCAGACACGTCAACAATGCCTTTATATATATATATATTCCTCAGGGATTTCCAGATGGTCCACATTTTTGCTCCACCCCAACTCACAACATGAAGGGATGGAGGAAAAATGTGTGCCTGAACCAATGGTTTATGGCTACCCTGCCCACGTCTACGTGTTAATTGCTGCGAGTAATATGTAGCCATTTTGGACTGTGAGCAAAGTCACTGGGGTTTGCTGATACAAGATTAAACCCAATTTAAAGCAGCTGTCAATCTGTTCTGGAGTCTCTGCAGTGGAGGCGAAGCGAGCTTGTTTGTACAGCTGCACTCATCTCAGGGCAGCCAGTGGTGCTGCTGCTGTAAATCGGAGTCTTAATATCAAAGTAATCTGGGGAGCCGGGGTCTGAGGGCTATCCCAAGCTGTTCTAAATGAAACTGGATCTGGTACAGCTGGGCTTTAGTAGTGGCTGCGCTGGGATATCTGAAAGGACAGTTCATTGGTTCACGATCTGCTGACCTCCATGAACCCGCAGGGCATGACAGAATCGTTATCGGTTATAATGCGTCCTTTCCGACAGCAGCTGTGCGTGTGTGTCTGAGTGTGTGTGGTTTGTCAAGACACCTTTTAGGCCTCACTAAACTTAATTAAGTGTGTGTGAGAGAGAGAGAGAGAGAAAGAGAGAGAGAGAGAGAGAGAGAGAGAGAGAGTGAGAGAGAGAGAGAAAATTGAATTTGATATGATCCTGCCTGACCAGATATGGCTGGAAACTTTTATCTGTTCCATAAAGCTTACATCTGTATTGGTGACCTCTGGCCATTTTCACATCTGGACAGCCGAGAAAACACAAACCAACAGATACAGAAAGAGAGAATATATCCTGTACGCATGATTGAATGGGGTTAAAACAGTGCATTAAAACATGTCGGTAGCAAAAAATGTGACAGTGTGCACTGTGGAAAATGGATATTCTATTAATTACGAAACAATTGTGTGTGTGTGTGTGTGTGTGTGTGTGTGTGTGTGTGTGTGTGTGTATATATATATATATATATATATATATATA
>JBBPCZ010000019.1:2288464-2323419 GCA_037974445.1 Brycinus macrolepidotus | reverse complement strand
ATGTCTTGCTATGCTGAAGTATTAAAATTACCCTTCATTGGAAGTAAGAGGCCTACCCCAAACTCGGGTAAACAGGTTTGTCTGAATACTTTTGTTCATATAGTGTATGTCCTTTTATTCTTGAAAAGTTACCCAAGCTTCATGGACATACTAACTGTGAAATAGCAGAAGGCTGTTTTTAACTTGGCTGCCCTGAGTTCCCTTTGTCCTACTGACAGAAAGAAGGCCCAGTGCACTGCAAACAATCAAGTATGGTGATCAAAAACAGCCAGTTTGCTTGAATTTTCACAAGGTTCTGAGGACTGTTTTTTGACTGTGGGCTGGAGCCACAACAGTTCACCAGTCATCATGGAGAACACGACTCCAGCAAGGCTGCACACGCCTACCCTAATTCCATATGAAGCATTTACTGGTCCCTCCTTTTGGAAGTGCCTACGCCAGCCTGGTTAAATACAGCCACTGTGGTCAGTGTGCGAGGAATAGTGGTGGCTGGCTTTCCGGTACATGAGACGTTGTGGAGCTGTCTCACTGGGCTTTGGTTGTACAATATGGTCAAGACTTGCAACAGGGTTTGCTGCCTGTTCAAGCACCATTTCAGTGACATTATCAATCGCCGCGCTCTTGCTCTTCTGCTCCAGAGAAACCGCTGTGCATATGTACTAAGTGCTTCAGTAAATCAGTCTCCGCCGTCTGCCAGGAACTTGAACCGGCCCTCTCCGTCTCGTCACTATAGCAACTGCTGAAGCTCTGGCCGAAAGGCTTGGGAGACAGCGTGCTATGACAGAGGCAGGGAGGGTTTCAGGTGATGTCCGCTCACCCCTGGAAAGCCATTAAAAGTGGCAGTGGCATTCAGGTCACGTCCGAAGGCCTTTTTTTTTTAACGCCCTAGTCCAGGCTGTTTTCAACATACGTAATACGCTAAGGGGTCATTTAGTGCAAGATCACTTTGAGGTATCTTTTAGAGACTGTAGAAAATGCAACCATGCTTCTCAGAAATGAGACAGTTTGAAGACATTCAAGCTCCCAATTAACACTCCTCAAACCAGAAGACATTCTCAAGGTCCTGATCAGGGCATTTCCTCTTGTTCTTATTGCAAGCTTTGTCATGCTTCCACACTTGTTATCTAATTCCTGTCTCAGTTCCAAGCCTAATGCACTTTCACGGTTAACCGAGCAGAATTGTGAGCTCCCAGACATAACGTGTATTCCCGCGCCTTCCTCGTCGAAAAGATTACTTAATTGATGCCAAATATAGCAATGGAATCAGTGAGAGTACAAATCAATCCCTGTGTCATCCCTGTAGGGACTGATTGTTTTCACTGGTGACTTCATCCAGTTGTCTGAGGAGTAGTTATGGTCTTAGTGTACTTTCCCCGCTGGGTTGACAGCCCCCCAGCCTCTGCTGATTCACCATACAGCCCACTTTGTCAGGCCACATTAACAGACTGAGACGACAACAGAGGACGGGCAAGGCAGGAACAAAGGGATAGCAGTTTTTACGTCACGGCCTCAGTTTTATAGCGTGATCACATAAAGGATGGAGATGCTCAGTATGTTCTTCAGGTAGTTGCCATAGCAATAACCTGCCACTGTACACATCATAAGAAAAGGGCGGGGGGGGGGAGATCCACAACTAATTGTATGAAACAATACTATAACATAGTAGCAAGGCTTCTTGTGGAAAGTGGTAGCCTGTTCAAATTGGCCTTCCACTCATTTCTGTTCAGACAGACTTTTTCTTTCATTCAAGACGCACCACGTCGTCAGAAACAGACAAAAGGAAGCTTAGCTTTAATCCGCAATTCAGTGCAGTGTCACAGCTGTTTTTCCTTTCACCAGACCTCATTTACTGCAAGTGGGACAGTCTGTTGTAGACAGCGGTGTACAGGCCGGCCCAGCCTTTTGCGTTGTCAATTACATGTGGAAGGCACGTTTACTAGTTCAGTATTGTCTGTTTTTTATTTGCTCGCTATGCTCAGGCAGTGGGAGAACAAACGGGAAGGATTAAGGCTGCAAAGAGAGTAGTGCCTCTGGGACAGCTCGTCAGAAGTGCTCATATAATGTGGAGCAGGCTTCCTCAGCCCTTTAAATCCAGCCCAAACTCAGCCCTGTGGCCACTGGCGCCAGATCCTCCAGCTGCTTTATGGGCTGCTGCTGCTGCTACTGCTGTTGTTGTGTGTGTACTTTTGTGCTTGAGGGTGGCTGGGGGGGATATTTAAGATGGTTTTGCAGGTGTGAGGGCTGCATACACATATGTGTTGCCTGTTCAAGGGGACCCTTTGAGGGGCTAACAAGTCTATGGCCGCATCACTGAGTCTGATCACAGAGAGTCAAGGATGTTTGGCTGAACCTTGCAAGCCTCTGCACAGCTATAATGCTGTATAGGCAAAGACACCGGAACCAGTGCAAATGTGACTATTATGATATAGGATGGTTTTTAAATGCAAATATATTTTCCAGGCTTTGAATTTCAGATGGTTAGAACTGTAACTAACTTGATGACAATGTATTCGTAACTGTCATTGGACTGTGTATGGTAGTTTTATCAGTTTCTGCAAAAGAACATGTATAATTTGTCCTGTTTTATAGAAGACAGTTTAAATCTAATGACATGCTACAAAAAGATTTTTTTTGCTGAAAATAATAGAAACATCTTTTAAATACACATTACTTTGTGCTGTTTGAAAAGACTAATTCAAAGCTGGAGATAAAGTGGAGATGACTGTAGAAAATATGTTTTAATTTTGGATTCATTAATAGTCTGTACATAATACTGTGTCTTCCACATTGCCTTGCTGTTTATGATTAAGGTCTGCTTTTAGCTGAAGGCCAGTTTAACAGAACCAGATGATTTGATTACAAAACAAGGTGCAGTTCTCGGAAGTCCAGAGGCCTTTGTGTGAATTCTGGGAAGAAACAGTGGCCTAGTCCTCAATTTATAAACTGTAATCTTCTTCCAGCAAAACTCCATTTTGGAATAAGCTGCAGAAACGTGCGGATTCGATGAAGACTGAGGGGAAGGGAGTGAAAAATCATCACAAGAATATTATGTCTCCAAAAGAAAATGAATCATCCATTCTCCACAGTTACACGCTGTCTCTTCAAAGTAACACTAAACCTCCATTTACTTTCTCCGTCTGTCTGGAAAAAGGAGAAGTTTTCTCTCCCCTATTAAAGAAGATGGAAATTTAGGGGCAGAAATGCGCAGTCTGTCTTATTAATCTGGCTGGGTACTATCTCTGAGAACACTCTGTGAAGGAAGTAAAAGTCTCATATGTGTCTCAAGCATATGCATTAGGTATGCGTTATGAGAGACACATCACGTACACATAGAAAGATACAAGTTCGATCCTTGGTGATGCCGCAGCCACCCGTGGCCAGGAGTCCGAGAGAGCACTATTGGCTTTGCTCTCTGCCTCCCTTTTCCCCCTTTACTCAGCACAATGCTAGCCAAGACGGGCATCTGCTAGCTGATATAACAGAATTAGGAGTTTGTCAGGTGTTCAGACCCTCCTAGCACCACCAGCTGAAGCCAGACCATCTGCACCCTCAGTCCCTCCCACTTTCATTACTGACAGGACAAGCTATGGAGTGGGCACCAGCAGTATGGGGGGAAAGGAGAAACAGAGAACTCTTCTTACTGAAGACTTTTTGTCTAAGTTCAAAGCAATGTTTGATCATCCCCAGAAAGAAAAAGAGAACGGAGAAAAACGCCTTCAGCTCCGCAAAGCTAACCGTCTCAATTTGCGTGTACTCTGTCCTTCAGAACACTTCTGCAGCAAGCAGACAGAATGAGCCCCCATTTTGCACATTTCGAAAGGGTTTAGCAGAGGAAGTACAAACTGAGATGGTGTGCTGGGATGACAACTTTTCACTACATTCTCTTATTAGTTTGGCTATCCAGTGTGACAAACTCCTGAGGGAATGAAAACAAACACCTCGGAAGCTCGCACCTCCACCAGCACCGGAGCCATATCCTGAACCAATGCAAATGGGTTGTACTCATCTTCATTAGAAAACAAATGACGTAGTCGACTGGGTTTGTGCCGCTACTGTGGCGAAGCAGGACATCGTGTCACCAAGTGTCCAAATAAACCTGCAATCCCCATCTAGCAAAGACCTCTGGTTCTAGGTTAAGCCTTGATAATTCTTCATCCCTTTTTACAAAAC
Source organism: Brycinus macrolepidotus (assembly GCA_037974445.1). Lineage (NCBI taxonomy): Eukaryota > Metazoa > Chordata > Actinopteri > Characiformes > Alestidae > Brycinus > Brycinus macrolepidotus. The sequence continues at coordinate 2,319,249 of JBBPCZ010000019.1, read as the reverse complement.
CCCTGTATCTTTCCAATGCCGTCTTTTCATATCTTTTCTGATTTCGGAGCTTCAGGCAACTTAGTGGATGGAGATTTAGCTATTTCCCTCAAAGTCCCAATTAAACCATTGCAGACACCTATTTCAGTATATGCCCTAAATGGTGGAGAAACAGGAGTCGGTTTACAAACACAAATCTCTGTGAGCCATTTACAGAGAAAAACTGGCCTTTTTTATTATAATCGCACCAGCTCACAAAGAAATTCTTGATCTCCCTTGGTTAAAGACATACAATTTAGAAATTATTTCCTGGTCCTCTGTAGAAATACCTCCACTTACTTTTAACTGCCACTTGTATCGCAGTCCAGAAGTAAATCAATGCCCTGAGATCCCACTGGTTTACCATGATTGGATTGAAGTATTTAGCAAGAAGAGGGCTAGCTGTCTCTCTCCTCACCACCCCAGTGATTGCACTCTTGAACTTCTGACAGGTGAATCTCCCACAGTCAAGTATATTTGCTTACTCCTGCTAAGAACCAATGGGGGACTACACTACTGAGCCACTGCTAAATGCCCCCTTCTCCCTTCATCATCACCAGCCTCTGCTGGCTTCTTCTTCATACAAAAAAGATGGAGGTTTAAGCCCATGCATTGATTATAAGGGTCATAGTGAAATATTGCTATCCTCTATCCTTGGTCCCAGCAGCATTAGTGGAATTGCGTCAAGCAAAATTAATCACAAAACTAGATCTCAGGAGTGCATAATATTGGATCCAACATTGTGAAAGAGACACCATCCAGATAGCACCCTGATAAAAAACTTAACCCTCTGTTAGAGAACCTGTCAGTGACCACCAGAATAACAGTGGTACCATTGGAAAAGGGGAAGGTCAATGACAAAAACCAAAGACAAATGAGACCAGGGCCATTCTGGAACAAGTTCTGCAAATCATACCAATTAACTCCTTTACATTGTCTGCCTACAGCCTTCCAAGTTACAGTTTCTCTTTCAGCAAGTGTTGCAGGGAATCCCAAAGGATGTTGTCTCTGACTGAGGTCCACAGTTCCGTTCCTCTGTATGTTGACGGCTAATCAAAAAAATGGGCAGGCTCCTGCATAGTTATTGCCAAGATCAACAGATGAACTGGGCTAAGTCTCTCCCTTGGGCTGAATGTGCCCTAAATTCCTTGAGGCACTCACCTACTGGTTTAACCCCATTTCAGTGTGAATTTGGTTATCAGCTACTGTTGTTTCCCTGGAATGCCTGTTAAGCTGGGACTGCAGCAGTGGATGACTGATTCTGAAGGGCAGAGGTGGTTGGATTAAAGAGGCTGCAAGCAGGCAGAAAGAGCAAGCTGACTGCCAATGAGTTGAACAAGTCAAGCAGGTTTGTCATTTCAGCATTGTAAACAGTATAGAATGAAATGAAAAACGCAAATATAAAGGTAGACAGCAATAAATAATAATTGTGCAAATAACAGCAGCAGCAGGACCGAGAATGTGCAGTATATAATGAATCATTTACAGTGGTAGGTGGTGTGTAAGTTGTTTTGTTTAAGGCAGAACAGTTCAGCATGTACCTGCATTGTATGAGGAGAAGGAAGAAGTTCAGGGGTGTGTTTATTTGTGTGTGTGCGTGTGTGTGTGTGGGTACAGTTTATGATTCAGTTCTGATTGAGGAATCTGAGGGCCTGAGGGAAAAAACTGTTTCCTGTTCTGTCAGTGGAAGCCTGTATGCTATGGGAGAGGAGAGTATGTGAGGGTTGTGTGGGGTCATCCACAGTGCTTTGCGGATGCAGAATGTGGTGTAAACGTCCATGAGGGCAGAGGGGGGACAGAGGGGAGCGAGACCCCGATGATCTTGGCAGCTGTCCCCACTATCCTGTGGGATCTTCCAGTCCAAATGGAACAATTTCTGTACCAAGCCATGATGCAGCTACAGAGAATGCTATCTATAGTCCCTCTGTAGAATGTGGTGAGGGTTGAGAGGAGGTGCACTCTCCTTGGTCTCTACAGGAAGTGGAGACGGTGCTTGGCCTTCTTAGCAATGCAGCTAGTGTTGAGGGTCCATGTGACATTCTCCACAATGTGAACACCAAGGAACATGGTGCTCTGGATGATCTCCACTGAAGAGCCATTGATGTTCAGTAGAGAGTAATCACACAGTGCCCTCGTACAGTCAATTAAATCTCTTTTATTTTGTCCACATTCAGAGAAAGTTTGTTGGCTCTGCACTCTCTCTACATCGCCTCATCATTCCCACCGAAACCATTACAGTTGTGTCTTCAGCAAACTTGATGTTGTGGTTTGAGCTGTGCATTGCTGCACAGTCGTGGATCAACAGCATGAACAGCAGAGGGCTGAGCACACAGCCCTGGGGGGCACCTGTGCTCAGTGTGGTGGTGCTGGAGATGTTGCTCCTGATCCTGACTGACTGAGGTCTCCCAGTCAGGAAGTCCAGGATCCAGTTGCAGAGGGAAGTGTTCAGACCCAGTCCCAGCCTCCCAGTCAGATGCAGAGGACTGATATTGTTGAATGCCGAATTGAAGTTGATGAACAGCATTCTCACATAAGTGTCCTTTTTGTCCAGGTGGGGAAGGCGAGGTGAAGGGTGGTAGTGATTGCAGCATCTGTTGAGTGGTTGGGACGATACAGAAACTGCAGGGAGTCCAGTGAATGGGGAAGCTGTGATTTTATGTGCCTTATGACAAGTCTTTTGAAGCACTTCACAGTAACTGGTGTGAGTGTGATGGGACAATAGTCATTGCGGCATGACACTGATGACTCCTTTGGCACAGTGGCTTTGAAGCACGTTGGAACACTGTTCTCTTGTGATGGTCTGGGATAGGGTGGCCCTTACTGTTCTCAGAGCAATTTTATCACCTGATCTGAAGGCAGTGTCGTAGGATCTCAGCAGTGCACACCCTTCTGCAGTTCTTTACGACTTCTGGTTGGTGGGTGTGGTGATAGTCTTGGAGACAGTAATGTCATTGATGCACTTTTTAATATAGTCAGTTACAGACACCATGTACTCCTTTAGGTTGGTAAAGCCATCATAGGTTGCAGCCTCTCTAAACATGTCCCAGTCAGTACACTCAAAACAGAAGAGCAGATTTTCATCTGCTTCAGAACAGGCTTGGCACGTCTGACGAGCGGTCTGTATGCTGGATTCAGCATAACAGAGATGTGGACTGAGTAGCTTTGGAACTCACTGATGGCTTCATAAAGTTCGGTCAGTGCTGGGTGGGATGTACACTGTGACTGTACCATGGTGGTGAATTCATGTGGTAACAGTGGTCAGCAGTAACTAGAGGCCAGAGTTGATGTAAGCACACAAACATTGGCTAGTAGGATTGATGGGATAACTGCCTTCCCCCGACCAGTGGCATCAGGCGATACTCCGGTCTGAGGGCCTGGTCCTCATAGTAAGCTGAGGTCTCTGAGCTTTGAGTATCTTCTGTATTCTCTGCTTAGGCCAGTGATTCCTGGTCCACTAGCTGATGCAGAGTTGCTGTCACCAGCACTGGACACGTATGGCATGCCTGCCGTACATGTCCCCTCTACTGGCGATGGCATGTGACAAGACTACAGTACCTAATTAATTGTGAGGTCCCTGGGCTGGAGGCAGGATGCTAGGTATCAACAACAGCATTGTTGATCCAGAGTTGATCACTGGTTCAATTCCTGGGCTAAGATAGTTCTACATCAGGAGCAGTGCTGTACACCATACCTTCGACCCCTCCCCCCTTCTGCGAGACGCCAGTTTATATCACCAGAGTATTGAGTAAGCCACGCCCCCCCCAACCCAGGTCCCATGCAGCACAGTTGGTCCTCATTAGCATCCATATTTATACTGGTCTAAACACTCAGTTCCTTGCAAAGTCTTTTGTGCTGTGTGCTTTGATTGCTGCCCTGGTTTTTGGTATTATTGCTTGTGCCCTCAACCCTGACCCTTGTCTCTGCCCTGGATTTGCTTGCTTGCCCAGTCTGTCCTTTTGCCTGTTTTTAATGCTTATTTTTGGATTGTGTATACTTTTGTGACTGTTATTAAAATTCCTCTTTTTCATCATGCACCTTTATCCACCCTTCCTCATTCAAACATCACGCATGCTAGTCATTCTAGATGGTTTGTCAGTTTTTGTAATGTACCGTCTCTCCAGCAAATTCTCATGAAGACTGAACAACTACAAGATGACATGGGGAATTCCACCTTTACAGTGTACTGGAAAACAAGATCATTCAATGAATAATCTGTTAAGACTAAGACCATATAAACGTGCTGACTCATCACAACAGTACTCAGAAAGCCTCAAACATCTGCATCTATGCGGTCACTTTTCAGATTTTTCTTTTTTAAGCAACTGATTTCAGCATAGGTAGAATCATGCTCCTGTTCATGACTGACAACAAAGAAGTTCCACCTAGCCGTGTATATTCTTAAAATAATTCAAATGGTAGTTTCCACTGAACTTTTGTTGTATTAGTCAGAATCTTTTAAAAACAATATACACTGTCGAACTGATACCAAATTTGTTACACTAGCTGGCTGAATTGCAGCCAACTGGTTGTACAGTTCAGTCGATTTATTAAATATATTTATCAGCTCACTGGTTTTAAAGAACGGCAAAACAGACGCAGACATCTGATTCGATTAAAAAAAAAGGTGTCAGATGTGTCAACGAGTGCAAAAAGCTAATATTTAAAGCCATGTGACTGTACTGAAACACAGCAGTGCAGTGACCACCTGTCCTACTTAAATATCATAATGCAGCATAATAATACACACAAAGTGATACAAAGTGAAGTCCTGTCTGAACAAATGTACAAAATGTGCATGTTGATTCTGCAATGAATCGGAATCAGAGTAGTTATCGTATTAGACATGGTCATCACTGGTCATTTCACTGGTACATGTATGTGTTTCGACACATATGATTGATTTTGTCAGAACAAAAGGCCACAGAGTAAAGACAATTATTGATTAAAGCTTTAATAAAGACTACACAACCTGGTGTTGATGAAAGCATGTTGGTTAGATAACTAGCAGTGAGTAGAAAAATTGTCAGAGCAATTACAAAACTACTCAAAATGATTACGTGGCTGTTATGCCAGTTTGAATGGGTTGTCCCTCATGCCCTCTCTTCCTCTGTCTGTCTGTCTCTCTCTCTGTCTCTCTCTTACCCTTGAGACCCTGTCTCAATGCGGGCTGCGAGCTCTGCCCTGCACACTCTGCTGCTAATGAGACAGACACGTCTGGGTTGTCATAGAAGAGCTCTCCACATCTGGGAGGCTAATTATAGCTTGGCTATTAGCCTGACCCTTCACATTGCACGTCTTCGGATCCCTCTTGGGTGGATAAAGGCCGACACGGCTGGCTGTTGGGAGCTCGGATTCATTCACAGCTCGCACAGACAGACCTGCGCAGCCCCAGAGCCACTGGGGTCATGGTCAGCTTTAATAACAGTCACAGCGATTGGCTCAAATGGCAAGGAGACCTACGTTTGAGGGGATGGTCGGGGGTGTGTAGGAAGTACTGATGTCACAGTCGCAGTTTTGTAACGGCATTTTTTTTGTGACAGAAATAATCACAGTGCCTACATTACAGGTGCTTAATTGTTCAGATACAGCTGCTGATCCTGCAGCTGCATTACCACCTACACAAAACATTTAGTGCTTTTGTATTTTTTTTTTTTGTTTGTTTGTGTTTTTTTGACCTAGAGATATCCTGGCTGTCATCTGGAAAACACACGTTTTGCTTTTATAATAACTTACGTAGTGCAAAAACAGGATTTGAAATTATTTCGTTATTTATTTTACCCAATTTCTCCCCTGTTTTAGTCACAGTACATTTACCCACTAGTTAAGTCTCTCCAGGCTGTCAGGCTGGGTGAAGGATAGCACATGCTTTCCCCAGCCACCTCGTCAGTGGAATGCCATTGGACAGCACAAAACGCTTGGATGAGAACACTAGGGCCAACGGACTAACGGTGAAACACTTGGGAACCCATTTACAACAGTTTTTAAATCATTTTAGCATATTTATTTAGGCTGTCATGGAATTTTTTTGTTTTTCCTTTTTGTTTTGTAACTTTTTAGTGTTCTTGTGTTATTGCTGCAAATGACACAAACATACAGTTGCTTGCAAAAGTTAGAATCTTGGTTAAATTACATTTTATTGATTCTCTCTCCCTCTTCAGGGAGCCAATGTAAGTTCTCTTAACTTTTCTGCCAATGTACAATTTCTGAGCTTAACATATTGAAACGAAAAGAATGATAAAATATTAAATGTGCCACCCCTTTTGCAAAGGTCATGTTTATGCTTTGTCTTTCCAGTAGGTTACATTCAGCAAAGAAATGGTAACTGTGCATTAGGATATGCAGAAGCGTGTCCTCTGTAGAGCATGTGTACTTACTTTCACTTAGAAAATGAACCAAAACATGTCAATTGACCAGCGGCTCCCAAACTTCAGTATATGACTGTATGTTTATTTTGTGAAGACCCTTCAGGCACCCATTAAGAAGCTCTTGGAACCAGAAGCTAATTAGCGAAATTATTCTCAGCAGTAGGTGTACAGTTTAAAGCGTTTTCACTTGTGGCTGTTTTGTTTTCATTTTTGCTTAAACAGGTGATCAATAACTAGCAATGTATGTGTGTGTGTCTGTCTGTGTGTGTGTTTGTGTGTGTGTGTGTGTGTTTGAAGAAGTCAGACGCATACTGATGCTGTGGGCTAGTGACGAAGATCTGACGTCTCTCTCTCTCTGACTCACCGCCTGTGTGCGTGCGTGTGTGTGTGTGTGTGGGTGTGCGTGTGTGTGTGTGTGTGTGTGTGTTGGCTCCGTGTGGAAGAGTGTGTCCTGCCACGGGTCCACCCTGTCAGCTTAGAGGCTTCAGAAACAGCATACACTCGGTCTCACTTGCTCACTGGCTCCACCAGGCTGCTCAGCTTTCAAAGGGAGACTGGTGTGTGACGCATACAAACACACATACACACACACATACACATACACATACACACACACACACACACACACTCAGGTGGAGCTATCTGACCAATAGCACAGCAGCCCTAACCACATTCTTGTTGCGTGCTGGACACGTGCTGCGTGCTGGGCACAGCTGGTGCGTGTGTGTGTGTGTGTGTGTGTGTGTGTGTGTCTGTGTGCATGTGTGTGATGCATTATAACCCTCTGGTCTGTGCTTGTGCATACAAAGTAGTGTGAACAGGTCGGCTGTTTGAGTGTGAGACCTAATCAAACACGTCTCGAGAATGGAAAATCACAGCCGGTATCAAGGCCAGCTATGAAAACACCCAGTCTGGGTGAACGCACGCACTTTTTCCTGCCGCTGCCTCTGCTCCACTTAAAAATGGCGGAAATGACATGTCCATGAGGCCAAACAGCCAGTGACGTGAGCACCCGCGGCTGCTTTCTCCGTGTGGTCCCAACTGTCACTTTGATAGAATCAAAGAATTACAAAGCAGCAAAGCTGTAGAATACAAATGCGGTTTTAGATCAATTGCACATGTGCCCAGTGACTCCAGCTAAAATCACATGCTCTGATCTAGTGGATATTGTTGTCCAGGTATAGACCTGATAGACCTGTTGTGTACAGAACTTGTGTGTCATGTTGTGGTGGGCAACATGCCTGAATAAGGAACTCCAGGTCTAAGCAATTTTTCTCCATGGGAAAAATCTTATTCAGTACAGTTAAGGGAAATTCAGCCCGCAGTAAAGGCACCATACTGTGGTGGTCAGCAAAACATCCCATCAGCGGTTCAATTTTACCAAGCTCTACACTAACTGGATGCTAATTTTTGAACCATTAGCAACATTTGCATGAGTTTGCGTGCGTTCACTTCTCTGACACCATTGCCCCACACAAGAACAGGACCTCCACTGATATTCCAGTAATACCATTTGAACATTTGAAACCGCTGAAAACGAAACTTATCTTGGCTGTCTGAAGAAACACAACAAAAAACAGCAGCTCTGTACAGCTATAAACAGAGACTCTAATGCACAAGATTTTGCTGCAGTCCTGGTGTCAAATGTGTAGCCAATTCAGCTGTTTCACTTTTTCCTCGTCCCCTGTACTTTTTCAAAATGTTATGACATGTTTACGAATGAGACGCCAACTTCTGCCTCGCAAGCAACTAATGTTCATGTTTGGTCAGTTTAGGCAACTGGGATGAGAAAGTGTCCAAATACATTTATTGACTGATTTTGCCGCTATTTGTCACTATGTATTTCACCTCCAGATGACCTCAATACAAATGAGGGAAGAAGAATTTATGAGCTTGATCAGGACATCATAGCCAATAGGCAATATCAGCTCGTTCAAATTCTTAGTGCAAAACAACGACACAAACACTGAGATCTCCTGGACAAAATATTTGTGTTTTGTTCTACATGGCATACGTGACTTTGCCGGTGTGCTGATGTGCTCTCTGAGCAAACACTTGATAAGGGCTGCAAGTGCACAAGTTTTTTGCGAGGCAAGCTACACATTAACACAAGTCTGCATGGAAACTGTACACAAGGACACACATTCAGCGGTGTGAGTTTGCGTGTGCTGTACCTTTGTAACAGTACTTTTTTAATCCGGTGAAGGAGCCACCACATGGGCTTCATGCTTCTACCATACAAACCCTGCCACAAAGTGAACACTTAAAAGAGACCTAGAAATAAAGACAAAGAAAAAAGCGAGACACATGGCAAGTACGAGTGAATACGGCCATGACGCTTCTTCAAGTGCAATGCATATGCATGTGCAACTTGCTTAGAGGTGCGATCTCACGTTTGCGTCATGCGCAGCTCTGAGCATGACTCTCCGTTCACACAGCAGAAGCAAATGCTGACCTCCTGTCCATGTACGCTAGTGAAATGTCCCAACTTGATATGGAGGAGGTGTGTCTATACTGATTTGCGAGGTTGTGCTACGACTCACTGCGATGAAATCTGGCACGTGTTCACACTTTGGGCGGGACCACTTCACCTCCCTGACTGAAGGAACAATAGCTCACATACATTACTGTTTCTTCAGATGGCAGAGAAGAGCAGTAAAAGTGCCGGCACGGTTTATTACTTACAAACAGCGACTCCTGTTATTGCGGCCTGTGTCGTCCTTCTTCCTGTTGTGATATACACTAGGCCTCTAAGAGCTCTTACATTAAATCTGCTGACAGCGATTCAGGCTCTGACTATAACAGTGAACTCAGTGGTCGGAAGTAATTAGACATTTCTGCTTCTGGAGTTGCTACGTGTTACTACAATTACCCCTAGGCCAGAAGTAATTATAACCACTACTGCACAAATATCACATAGTATCTATAAATATGACTATTATAGAAACATTACGCTTAACAACAGCCCTCCTAGCACTGGGTTGCCAAGTCTGACATTTGCAAGCACTAACATTTATTGGTGCTGAATGAACTAATGTTTTAAATGCAGCTGCCTTTAATAATGTTTTATGAGACACAGTATGCATGTCATGTTCATGATTAAAATAGCTAACCGCTGGTGGTATCTGGGTTTAGGATATTAAACACAACTGTGCGTTTGTTAAAAGATTGGTTGTTAAGGTGAGCTGAGGGCTCTTTTGCCACTGCAAATGAAAACAGGTCAAAGTTTAGCGGCCTGTAAACCCATGCCCATAGCATTTACTTTTTACTTTCAGTTCTTAAAACCATAAGCAAGAGCTGCTGCATATAAGGGTGGTTTGAATAGTGCAACATTAAACACCAGTGCCATGAAAATGCTTAATTAAGAGTGCAGAGTTTGGTAGTTTTGCGAACCAGTTATCTATCTGCCTATCATCAGGACAGGATTTGTTGCTGGATGTGGCCTAGAATGACTTACTTTGACAAGAAGAGGAATATGACTGACATGCCAGGCGGACTGTTGTTTTTGTGTGAGATGTACAGGCAGAACATTGTTCCACCAGTCCTACAAAAACAGATCCACATGAAACAAACTGGTAAAGCCATCAGCAAACATGCAAGAATTTCAAATTTGTTTGATAATTCACTCTACAAAGACTGGGACTCTCAAGTGGTGCAACTGTTGAAGCATTTTCCCTATGAGGGGATTTTGGTGATACCACAGCCATCTGCATCTGGGAGAGTTCAGCAGCAGTTCACAAAAATGAGGAGGCACTTCACATGACATCAAAGAACATGCCAGCCTTCACCCTTCCCAGCGCTGGTAGTTTTGTGATTGGGGGAGTCCAATGGGTATAATTGGAAATGACTAAACTGGGTAAAAAATGAAAAACAGACAAACACAAAAAATTGTGGTGCACATCACAAGCTTTTTTCAATCCAAATTAGACAGTCGTGTCCAGTGGCAGAGCTATGCTCTTACACAAGGGGGTCAAACTTTGATAGTGGGCCCTTCCAGCAGACACATCTATACTGAAAACACCAACAATATCTCTCACTTGTTGCTATAAATAGCAAATAAAAACCGAGCCAGCAGTGTTATTACTTAACGTTGATGGGTGACGGTCTACTGGCACTGTCATCTATGTCATTACGGAGCATTAATCTCTCTTGTTATTGTTGTTAGGCCAGCCATCCTGCTGCCTCTCAGAGCGTCTTGAGTGGCCAGTTCCTCATCATCTAAGCTGTTATCATCCCCACCTCTCATCCTCTCATCACATTTACATGAATGCATTTTCTCATTTGTCAAGCTGTCTGAGCCTCCTGTCTTGAATGATATCAAAAATATTTGATTACCATGTCAATAATGTATTTTTGGTCCTTTTTTTGTTACTTTGGTCCTACATTTGCTTCTGTGAGTAAAGCATGTAAGGCCTGCCTTAGAGTTCTGCTGTGTTTGAGTGATGTAAGAAACTGGGAAGTAGAAATTTTCCTTCTTGTAAACTGCTCTCGGACGGTCAACAAAGTTCTGTTTACGAGTGGAAAACTCAGGATTATAGACGACACAAGAGTTTATGAAATGTGTACGTATAACAAGACCTCTCACCAGTGAAAAATACTAAATTTAGCAGTGAGTATTAAAAAAAAAAATTACAGATGTGCTTTTGAATTTAGCAAAAAAAAAGGCAAAAACAGGACACGCATTCTCTTTCTTTTGCTGTGTGGTGGGCGTATCTTTAATGAGCTCCCAAACACCATGAATTATAAAAACCATGTTTTTACTAGTTAACCGTCTCTTATGAGCACCAATAGTACTATCTGACCATTTTCTAGTTGGATCTTAAAGTCGCCTTAAGATTTGCTCTTATAATGTTATTTCATGAGCATCTGAATGTTAAATCAAATAAGTTTCATTCATTTTGCTCCTGTACTGAGTGAACATGCATTAGTTGTCACAGCTTGCTCTGCACCACCACTCCCCTATGCCATGCCGATCCCAGCTTCGTGGTTGGCAGTTCTAGATCTGAACTTGCATAAGCTTAGACCAAACCTGATCTTTGACTTGCATGGAAAAAAATGCTGTCTGAGAGAATTATTTTTCCTGCTTCCCGTCACAGAACGCTAGAGAGTTTCTGAAAATAAAAAGCAGAAGTGGAGATGGGACAGTTGTCATGGTACAGTGGCGTTCATGTCGATGCAGGAGATAAAGGAGCCTGCCAGGGCCCAGCAGAAGAAGGCAGTAAACATTAGAGGAGACGGTAGACTGGGAGAGCCACATATGCTGGTCAGGCCAAAAAATATTTAGTCATCCGCCAATGGAAACATGCCTAATGGGGAACATTCGCTGTTCTGCTAGGGCCAAAATTATCTTCTGTGTTTGTGTGTGTGTAGGTGTGTGTGTGTGTGTAAATGAAACTGTCTGGGTAAAACTTTCTTTTGGTTACTGAGGTTAGGTTTAGGCCGGGCCAGTTCTTGCAGTAAGTGGTATAAGCAGTCACTTAGGGACATTTTTCATTTTTATTTATTTTTATTTTTTTAGGGCTGAATAGCATTTTACACTTTTACAATACTCACTGGTATTTCCAATTTAGTACTTTTATATAGTATATAATCAACGACAATATTTCATAGATGGCAAAAACAGTGTATTACTAATGCATTAATAGTCTGCTGAAGTTGCTCACGCAGTGTAGAAGCTTCAGTTGTAGCCAGTCTTTCAAATATAGCTTTTCATGTTTTGGTTTGTTTTACTTAGTTTCTCTTTTTGAGTTATTTTATTTGGCTAGTTTTTTTTGTCTGGATAATGGAAAGCAGCAGTGAAAGTTGAGCTAAGTGGAGAACTGACGAGTTTAAGGAGCTACAGACCCATCTGAAGATCAGGAGGACCACCATGTACGTGCCAGCAAAAGCGACAACAGCAGCCTTGGTTTTCCCCTCCTCATCCACTGCCAAAAGTCATTGTCACGCCTTCAGAGCAAATTGTAAATTTTCCACTGAGCATTTGTCTTGATCATCTGACAATTTAAAGTGGTCGCTTGAAAAGAAGTGCAGATTGAGGCGAGGTGACGTGGATGCCTAAACCAAACCAGCTCTACTTTATTTATTTAATAACATTTTGCCATATAGGAACATTTACTGCTCCAAAGAATGTTTAGGCTACCCAAGTAGCTATAAATGTTGTGGATTAATAGAAAAATGAACTTTCCAAATACTAAATACAGAATCTAATACCAGCATATTAAAACAAATCATTCCTGAACATGTTTTGCAGTGTGGCAGGGGCATTATACTGCTGGAAGATGCCACTGCTGTTAGGAAAAACTGTTACTGTGAAGGAGTGTACTTGGTCTGCAACAGTGTTTAAGCAGGTGGTATGTGTCAGAGTAACATCCACACGAATGCCTCTGTATCATAGCCAGCATTCACCTTTTCAGCGATTTGTGAAACATTTGTTCTTCTGTGCAATCGGACCAGACAGGCTAGCTTTTTCTCCCCACACGCATCCAGGAGCCCTGGTGCCGTGACCCTGTCACTGGTTCACTGGTTTTCGTTCCTTGGACCACTTTGGGTACTGTTGGTGTAACGGTTCTGAAACTGAACCGAAAGCTGTATGTTTGGTAAATATTACACATTACACTTATTTTATCGTCCTCCAACCACGTGTGTCACGTGACTATCTTGGTCCAATCACGTAGTAGCTGATCGCGCCTGCAGTAAAGTTACACTAGTTTGATGGAACTCGAGATGGATAATAATCCTAATAGCAGAGGCCAGCGGTGTATAGTGGAATATCAGGATACCACTCATGTCGAAGACATCAAACACACAATTTGCTGTAAATGTTTAACAAAACTTCATGCAGCTGGCAACATTTCAAATATGCAGCACATATCAGAAGACATCATCCCGACATTGACCTTAGCGGTGCACCAAAGAATCTTCAGTAACTCTTGACAGTGTATTTAGGATGAAACTACAAGCTAATATTCATGGAGCTGGATACGCTCCCTTTTTCAGTTGCTGAAAACAACGGATTCAGGCACTTACTCCATGTTCTGGAACCCAGATACCCTATTCTCCAGACACGTGCTGTGTATGAAAGTCACACAAGTGACCATGTATCAGAAATACTACAGGAAGTTGTAGGGAAGTGGAAATTTGACAGACCAAACACCACCGTACCCGTGACAATGGACATGTTGATGCGGCTGAAGCAGCCACGTTCATCTACCGTGTTCTTTAGTGTACTTATTGTTCCAAATTGTAATAAAACCCGTAAATCTTTCCGCTTTTTTTCTTAGTCGACCAAAAAGGAGGTATGAACCAAACTGTGGCTCAAAAACCGAGGCATGAACCGAACCGAACCCTTACGCCCCTAGTAGATACTCCCCACCACATTCTGGGAACACCCCAAAAGACTTGTGATTTTGGCGATGCTCTGAGCCGGTTATCTTGTGAAAGTCTCTCAGATCCTTGTACTTGCCCAGTTTTCCTGCTGTCAGTACACTGAGTTTACTCAGTGTTATTTATTTAAACGGTCAGTGGTTTTAATGTTTTGGCTGATAGGTAACTTCAAAAAAAACTTTTTTTTTTTTTTTGTTCCTGCATACTAGTTTGCCTCACATTCAACAGAGATCTGAGGACAAGAGTTATTCTGCAGGTCCCTTATGCTCCGAAATCAGATGACGCCTTCAGCTCAGCTGTATTCCGAAAAATGTCCTGTGGCAGTGTAGCAACATTTCAGCGGAAATTCTCTGCCTTTATCAGCTGCGGAGGAGTCGATCAGGGCCCAGACACAGCGGTCCACGCTAGGCAAACCTCACATGCCCGGACACACTCAGATTGTTATTTCCCACACTGAAGTGTAGGAGCACTTGGCATTCCATAGACTTCCATGTGCAAGAGGTGTGGGCTAAAACATGTAGCTGCATATCTGCTAGAAAGCCTTTAATGACTAGACGTTAGGTCTAATGGGTGTTGAATGTTGGTCGGCATAGGTCATCTGCGCTGAGTCACACACACACGCACACGCATGCACACACACACACACACACGCACACACACACACACATTTACACCCCCAGACACACATCTGTGTCTCAGTATGCACACACACACAGAAACACACATACACACACACACGCACATACACACACACACACACACACACACATTTACACACCCAGACACACATCTGTGTCTCACTATGCACACACACAGCGACACACACACACACACACACAAGGATGTAACGTACGCAGGGAGTGACGCATCTGTGCGTCACTGTTCTGCATCTTACTGTCTTGCACATGGTCATAAATCAGCTGCACTGAGCCAACAACACATACACACAAACAACCCCACATATTATAATGGGCCTCTGTCACTAAATGTTAACGTTGGCTGTAGATAGATAGATAGATAGATAGATAGATAGATAGATAGATAGACTGATAGATAGACTGATAGATAGATAAATGTGTAGAAAACTTCCATGTAAATAAAACATATTACATCAACACATTCCTGCCAGTTAGTAAACTGAAACAGACAGTGCCTTTTTAAACAACTTTTTCTCCGACCCATGTGGCTCCAGCAAGAAGCAGGGAAGATCAGCCTGCATCAACATCAAGAACCAAAGGTCATGGCAATAAATCAAACCGCCCAGACACACACTGAAACAGGAGGAAAAGCCGAGAAGCAGGTGAACAAGCTCACATACTTAGGCCAATTAATGGTGCAAACAAAGTGCAACTGTACAACAGCATAGTAGTGCCAACACCCATCTACACGAGTGAGATGTAGAGGGATGCGGAGGGCATAGCTCAACGCCTCAATATCTGTCATCGAAGGTGCCTATGGCAAATGCACTATGTGGACAAAAAGTACTTGGACACACCTGTTTTTCAGGGTTTGGCCTAGGCCTCTTATTTCCAGTGAAGGGATTAATCTTAATGCTTCAGCAGACCAAGACATTTTGGACAACACCAACACCAGCTTCCAACTTTGTGGACACAGTTTGGGGAAGAACCTTTTCTATTCCAGCATGACTGTGCCCCAGTGCACAAAGCAAGCTCCATAGATGAACTCTAACAGAGATTGCGAGCCAGGCCTTCTCGTCCAACATCAGTGTCTGACCTCATAAATGCTCTACAGAATGAGTGGGCACAAATTCCCACAGAAACTCTCCAAAATCTTGAGGAAAGCCTTCCAAGAAGAGTGAAAGCTGTTATAGCTGCAAAGGGGGCACCCACTCCATATTAAAGTCTATGGATTTGAATGCAATGTCATTAAAGTCCCTGTTGGTGTATTAGTCAGGCGTCCGCATTCTTTTGTCCATATAGTGTACTTGGGATCAAGTACTGCAGCCGAATCACAAACAAAGAAGTGCTATGACAAAGCGGCTGGCAAAAACTGGAAGACGTGGATCCGCTGGATGTGTCTCATGGCCCACGTGCTGCATGCCATCTATAAAACTGCAGTTACATGGAAACTGAAGACCAGGTCCGTCATCAAAACCTCAGGGCCTCATCAGGACCGGTTCGGTCCACTGTAGCTGGACAGACAGACAGACTGGGCAATCAAGCCCAGAGCCACATCACTGTACAGTGTGATTCACTAAAACACTGAAGACAGAAACGCTAAATGGTGCCATGCCGCGGCCTACCAGGACTGGAGTTTCTCGTCTCTATCCGGAACTATAATTAGATGCTACCTGGAATATTTGGTACATATGATTATCTTTCGTGATTGCATCACACAGTAACAATGACATGAACATTCAAGCTCACAAACGTCACTGGCTGTCCTAGAGTACGTCCTGTACTCTTTTACAGTACATTTTGTCTTTTTTCAGCAAGTCCTGTCCTTTTACAAAGCACAATTAGGTCTTTTGTTTTTATTTTTTAGCTGTAAATCTGTGGAGTCTGGCAAGATTAGGAATTTGTGTAGTAAAACGCTTACCTGATTTCACAGGTAGTTGCAAGGATTGCAGTGATATCAGAAACAAGGAGCTCGGCAGTTTTGACATGTCACATTGGAAATTCAGAGCAAAAACTTCATCCTAAAGTGCCTTGAAGTACAATAACTTGTATCTGCAAGCAGGCAGTAGTGGAGGTTTGATTACACCTATGCTTTTGGTGTACCTATACTGGGATTTCAGATCCGTTTTTCATCAGACAAATGCACAGGGACGACTGCCAGTTCTCTCTCTGATGTCAATCTGCTCTTTCTCAAGACTTGGCAAAGTCATCAGGACTCTTGTGTGTGTGTTGATTTAAAAGACTGCTGCGAACAGACTCATCACTTGGCAGCATAACTATGTGTGTGTGTGTGTGTGTGTGTGTGTGTGTGTGTGTAGATGTTAAAGCATGCTACCCTGCCTCCATGCTTTTGGTGAGTGTGGATGTGTCATATGTCACTGAAGAAGAGAGATTGTTATCAATGGCACCAACACCCACAAATTCTTCATCATACAGTTCTCTCTCTCTGTCCCTCTTACTCTCTCTCTGTGTGCCTCTCTATGTCTCTCTACCTCTCTCTCTCTCTCTCTGTCTTGTTGTCCCCCCCCCCAACTCTGTCCCTCTCTCTCTCTCTCTCTCTCTCTCACACACACACACACACCACACACACACACACACGCACACACTGTTCTGTTTGCTCAAAGGCCCAATCAGTTTGCACTTCTTATCACAGTTCCTTAGAAATGTTTCTATTGCTACAGTGGAGCAGCTTTCCATTGCTACAAATGGGTGTGTAATGGCTCATGAAAATATGCTGACTAGAGGCTGTTTGCCTATAATAGATGTAGACTGGTAGCATATTCTATACTGTGGTCTGTGGAGTAACTGAGTGGTTGTGACAGAAGTATTTACCAAAGACAAATGGAGTTTTTCTGACAAATATGTTTTGAAAAGTCTTCCAGAGTGTTTTTTTCTGAGCTACAGAGCTATACTGACACTCTTTATTAATAAAAATAAGCTATGAAGACTTGTGAATCAGATTACAGTGCATGGCCTTGACTTAGTCAAGCTGTGCCCATGACTATGGGAAGGCCTGGGAACAAGATAATTAAACCTCAGTAGTTAGTTGTGGTCACAAATGAGTAAGTTGTTGTGCAAGACGTTGTTGTACGAGTTGTGGCCATGACCAAGGCATGGTAGTGAGATAAGTAACTCATGGCTATGACAGTCAAGTTTTGGCCATGATTTGGTAAGGTGTGGAAGTGACCTAACTTAGTTATTCCCAGGATCTTGTTCTCATGTCTTAGTGAGTGGTCCTACATTCTTTCATTATGAAGCGATGTCAGCAGTGAGGCTCCATAGTTTTTAAATGCTGAAGTTGGTCATTTTTGTGAAATGCCTGTGGGGCATGACGTCTAGTTTCAGGTTTTTTTGAGTGTCTGGATGTAAATTTTAACAGTACAGCAGCATCCCTTCAGATTATTCTGTGTGGGTATTATTAATGGTTATTTATTGACCATTTTTGGGATTTAATTATTGCTCACATTTCAGTTTAACAGCTAGTACTGTGGTGATACCTATGGTTCTCCTGTGCTTGAAAGGAAGGATACTGAAATTCCCATGCCGTGGAGAAGCACATCACATCTTATAACATTCAAATAAGCAGCAGAAATGTAAAAAAGACCCAGACGAGATCTAAGATCACATGTGTTCTGTTCGCCATCAGGTTTACCATGACACAGATGTCTCACTTTAGTCTCACTTTAGCACACATTAATACGATCAATCAGTAAATTAATCAATCAATCAATCAGTCAATCTATCTATCTATCTATATATATCTATATCTATATCTATATATATATATATATATATATATATGTATATGTATATGTATATATGAACTACATTGTTTTAAAAAACTTGCTTCTCCAATGAGCTATGAGGACTGGAGTCATATTTTAGAGAGCATCTTTAACCTTTAACCTCATTTACTCCCTAAAAGCGAGCACTATATTATGAATCAGTATACTGTGAACTGAGGGTAAATGAATGGCTGAATGAATGGTCAATCCAAGTACTATGAGGACTCCATCTATTAGTGTTTAACTTCTGTGGCAGATCTTTGGGTTACCAGAGATGGATGCCATGTTTTGTTTGGGTATGACAGCACAATGTAGTGATGAATTTTTGTTTGTTTATTTGCTTTTGACTCCAAAGGCCAAAGTTGCCCTTAAACCTTGCACCTTGAGCTGCCGCTACTGTAGTACTGAAGCAGCTTTTCCAAGGAAAAACAATGCAGGCCAGTAAGAGACTGAATGTCAGTAATACCCGTCTGAACTATGACCTTTCTTTTGGTCCTCCTCTCAGTCCTCCACAAAGCTTGTCAGGCTTTCAGCACCTGACTGACCCGGGGTCACTATTAGGGCAGAAGCCTGGACTCAGGCCACACCATACAATGTAACAGCATCGGCAACACTGAACAGTACCACAAAACTGTTTGCACTGTTTGCAGAAGGCTGCGCTGCCAAAGTATTAGATCATTCACTTCAGCTCCCCTTGTTTTTGTTTTTGGTCTGCTCCCCCCGGGGGTGGATCTGTCCTAAGAGGAGTGTATTGATATGGTGTGGGTTCACTCCAGTTCACCCTACCCAGTCCATCTGGGGTTTGCTCGGGACGTTACATGGCATGCGAGTGTGTCCGAGTAAATATATATTCGTCTCCCCAGCAGGGTTCATTGAGCTGGCCGCATCCCCTGCCAAGAATAACAGGGAGGATTTTGTGCTCTTTCTGCCCATGTTGGTAATGACAGCCTCATATTCCAGCCATAACATGCTCTCTTTGGTCAAAGAGAAACCGTCCCTTTTGGAGTTCAAGCTGAAATGTGTTGCCTCTCCATGCTTAGCTGTTTATGGATGTGAGGGTGGGGGGGTGAGTGGAGAGTTCTACGGTGGAGTGAGTGAGTGAGTGAGCGGTGAGCTACTATCGCGTTTCACAGGAAAGTAGTGAGTCATTCACTTTAGGTGCCTTTTCAAAAGTGTCAAGGGAATTCCACAACATCATAATGTTCACCAGCCAAAGTCCCTACAGAAGGGTTATCTCTGTTTTTTTTCCGTTTTCCGTTTTCCCCAGGATATTTTTCCCGCTTGCTGTTTCGTGTCAGTGCCGTGCTGAAAATGGGTCCCCCATTAATGAAGCAACAATAATAATGAATCATTAAAGAAACAATGCTAATGAATCATTAAAGAAAGAACGATAATAAATCATTAAAGAAACAATGATCATGAATCACTAAAGAAAGAATGATAATAAATCATTAAAGAAACAACGATGATGAATCATTAAAGACACGGTTAATCCGAAAATGAAGTTTACACAGTTTCGTTCCTCAAACGTAGTCAATAAACCAAGACGTGTTTGTTGTGTTTTGCACTGTGCCTACGAGCCATAATGGAGCTAACAAGTACTGGAAGGCCCTTTGCTACCAGTGTTACCTAAATCATGGCACACTTGCCACAAACCAAATCAAGGAAGGTCAAGTAAACTTGTTGGTGCAGTTTCCAAGGCTGTATGCCATGCTGGTATCTAGAAAAAGTACACAAAAAGAAACTAAATTCAGTCGCCAAGATTGTGCCTACCACTGCTTTTTCATCTATGCAACATACCTTTGTCTGTCTAAAGTCTAAATAAATAGTTTGGCAAAAAAAAAAAAAAGTTTAATTTACACAGTTGTTCCATTTACTCCAGATGCAGTCGATTAGCCAACACGTGTTTGGAGTGTAAAATTTTGCTTCTTTAGTTTACAACTGGAACTACGAGGATACAGTTGCAAACACTACGTCAATACTGACCCAAATCTTTTCTGTAAATACTCCCCCCAAAACCTCTCCCAGCCCACTCAAACCACATCCAGCTCTTCATTAAGTGCAAAAGTAGGGAAGCAAACTTCAGACACCAAACCTGTTGTGGCTACATGACTACTAATAAGAGACTTTTTGTCTTAGTCAACAAAGGGCTAAATTCATTTGCAAAACAAGACAGCACTGAAGACTTTCTCTCACTTGTGTCTTCCAAAATGTGCTCTCTTCTGAGTATTTATGCTGTTATAGACGAGCGTGGTAACTCAGGCCATGAACCTGAGGAACAGTGTTGACACAGCGTGGACCTCCTCCCCACACACGGGTCCCCAGTGTTCCCTCTGTTGATTTTGGTACAGAGCAGAGCTCCGTGGACTCCTCTGATCACTGATTTATGTTTGCCACCCAAACGGCTGCCTGGGGTCCAGCGGATGCCTCCTTAGAAATGATTGGATGCTTGGGTCTTTTTTTTTCCCTCTTCGTTTTTCTAGGCTGAGCAGCTCCGAGATTGTGGACTTGTCTCTTTATTGCACTGATCTTTGGCTGGTTTTCATTGTAGCTTTCCGGCCCACGGTTGGTGCTCTTTTAAACTCGATTTACCGCGTGTGCCTTCCTGACGCCCTGCCTGTCACATTCAGACAGCTAAATTGTTAGTGGCAAAAGAGTTTTCTCTGCCTTCAGTAAGCTAACATGCCTGCTCTGGAGCACCTTTTAAGAGGGTGTCTTAGGGAGTGGAGGAGAGAGAGAGAGAGAGAGAGAGAGAGAGAGTGAGAGGCAGAGAGAGAGAGCGAGAGAGAGAGGCAGAGAGAAAGAGAGAGAGAGAGAGGCAGAGAGAGAGAGAGGCAGAGAGAAAGAGAGAGAGAGAGAGAGAGAGACAGAGGGAAAGAGAGTGAGAGAGAGAGAGGCAGAGAGAAAGAGAGAGAGAGAGGCAGAGAGAGAGAGAAAGAGAGAGGCAGAGAGAGAGAGCGAGAGAGAGACAGAGAGAGAGAGAGAGAGAGAGAGAGAGGCAGAGAGACAGAGAGAGGGGCAGAGAGAGGGGGCAGAGAGAGAGAGCGAAAGAGAGAGAGAGAGAGAGAGAGAGAGAGAGAGAGCTCTGAGCTCTGTTCTCCTCTTAGTCGGTTGATACAGCCTGTCTGCAGACGGCGAATGCTAAAAGCTGTGAAGTGCCCTCAGAGGAGCCAGGCCTGTCTGTAACAGGCTACCGACAGGGCTCAATCAATGCGTGCCACCACTCCCGGAGAGTGACTTAATGAGATTTTCTCTCTCCCACTATCTCCCTGTCTCTCTCACTCTCTTTCTTTTCTCCCTGCTCCCCCGAAAACCTTTCCGCTTCCACGGTGCCATTCTGACAAAAGTGTCACCGACAAGCAAGGAAAACAAGTTACTGGTGATTACATTTATCTCTGAGTGCCACTTTTTGCGAACGGGCCTAATCAAGTCTAGCCGCGGAACGTTCTGCAGTATCCTGTGTTCTTTTTTTCCCCACTCATAGGAGGTGTCACTTAATCGTCTGCATTTGTGTCGATGATCGCATATGTGTTTTTTTTTTTTTCCTTTTTTTTGTGTATGTGCCTGGGCAAAAACTGGCTGGGGAAGGAGCTGAGTGGCAGTATGTGGAAGCTCTCTGAGCGGAGCGGTGTGTATGTTGTCTTTTATTGTACCCATTTGGGCACCATGGGAGGAGATGTTGTCACAGTGGCTTTGCTGTCACCCTTTAAACTGCCGGTGAGAAGCCTGTGAGGTCTACCTTAGGGACCGGGCTAAATTTGACTCTCCTACATAGAGCCCTAATCAGCAGCATCAAAAACAACCATTAGCTTGTGATCTGGCTGCCTCTACCCTACTGGCCTTCTCCCACAGGAGGACACTCATAACAGGGCCAGAGGGGGAGCCACACGGGAACGTGTCCCATCAGCGCCTGGGCTCTGTTCTGCCTTATCCAAGCCTAACAATCACTCTGGAGCCCTCTCTGCTTCCCTGCCACACAAACACATACATTTACTTATAGAGACGGCACGAAAACAAGGCCTGTCACGGCACGAGACCACACACTGTACGCTCATGGTGAGAGCACAGCGTGGTCTAGGCTTGTTTTGTGGAAGCGCTCTTCAGCAGGAGCGCTGGCGGAAGATCAGGTTTCGTGCTGCCAAATGCGGATTGTTGTCACTATTTTCGGAGAGAAAGCAGATCAAAATGAACAAGTAGTCTATCTCTGTGAAGACGTTTTTTCCCCCCCTATGTACAGTAATATGTCAATGGAATAATGCAGGGCCGCACAGTCCCACGGCAGAGACGCTTTTCGGCTTTACACTTTTCAAAATAAAGGTGCCAAAAAGGGAGTGCCGACGTGGAATAATTACTTTTGGCTTCTAAAGAACCTTCTGATGGATGATTCCGTAAAGCATGGGTTCCCGAGCTCCTGGTGCAGCCTATCCCAAATTCCACATTAGCAATTTGTGGGTTTGCTTAAATGTAAATTAATGGGATATAATCCAAATTTATCAGTGCACAAGTGCACAAGTGCTCGTTAATCACGGTTAATCACGCCTTTGGGGGACAGGCTGATGTTCTCATTGTATTCACATTTCCCAAACAGTGTGTTTCACCATTGAGTTGAACTGCACTATTGCGCACTGTGTTTTTGTGAGTTTGAGAAATGGGAAATGCTTGGACACTTAGCAGAAAGCTCATGAATGCACACAAAAGTAGAAAAGTGGAAATTTTGAAAAAGCCCAGTGCTCTGGATCAAGTGTGTAGAGAAGGAAAAACACAAAAACATGCTGAGCATGGGGTCTACAGGACAGGGCCTCGAAAGAATCACTTTTGTAAATGAAATGAGCGAGTGTGAACATTTTGGTCCATGAACCATTTAAAGGGTTCCTCTAGGGCCAAATGTCCAAAAAACAGATTAGGAATTTTTATTTTTAGGAGTGTAGTCAGTATTCTCACCATGGTCAAACAGGACAAGGACAGGCTTCCAACCGCTCCCAGTGAAAGCACAAGTCCAAACTTTTTGCTGTCACTTGTGGTGTGTGTTTGTGCGCATATGTGTGTTGGTAGATAAGAGTCAAATGTGTTTATTGTTTGATCTACAGCATTTCAAAACATATAGACGAATGTAGCACATACCATCAATCTGGAACATCTGTATGTTTGTCTAAATAGGGCTTCACTTAAACACAATTAAAAAAAAAAAACTCTGTTGACATGCCTTGAATCGATGCTCTTTTAACTGAGAGTGGTAAAACAGCCGTTGGCTGAAATTTGAGCACTGGTTCCCCAGGTTTGAGAGGGAGGGGCAGAAACCTCTGGCCAGTGCCTGAATGGTGTTGGGTGGGAGGCCATCTGCTCCTATTCACGGTTCATTTAGCAGGCTAGTGGGGATAGGCCATTCGCCCTGACAGCAACAGGTACAAAAGAACTTTGTCCCTCTGTGTGAAGATAGATGTCACATTACTCAAACTGGTGTCATTACAGAGATCTTGAATATGTAGCAGGGTGCCAAATTTGGTTCCACCAAAACAATGTAGATCTTACAGATTCTAAGCAAACCTATGTGAACTGAACTCATGTGAATTTGAGCTTGATGACACCCATTAAAAACTGTTAATATAGTGCAGAGCATATCAGCTTCTTGTTTTGTGATCCTACCTTCCCAAAAGTCCATAGGTGTACTGTGAGTCAGCCAGGAGTAATGCGATCTCCTTCGTCCTCATCGAGATGGCACACTCCTCTAGAGCCTGTGCACAAGCATGATCGACACAGACAGTTTTTCAGTGAGATATTAGCTAAACCTTAGAAGACTACAAAGTGTTTAAAAAAAGTGCAAGCGAGAAACCATAAAAACCGTAGTGTTTTATATCAACAGCGAGGATATGTATCAGTGTATGTGCTTCATACCTGAGAACAGGTATCAGCAGGTATAAGCTAAATATAGACCTCTGGGAGCCTGCAAATACTTATTTAATTATGATTACTAAAAGGTGTGGTTCTGATTAACCAACCCATATAAGTCTGTACCAATGTTGAATAAAGTACCAATATGTTTGACCTGTCACATAGATACATAATCCAGTCCAATGTTTCTTGCGTTAATCTATTTCCAGAGCTATCATTTAAGAAACGAGTAACTTAAGGCACTTTTCCACAGGTATACAGGAACCATGCTATACTTAAGCTGTACTGTGATGGTACAAGACACTTTTACAGCACACTTTGATTTTCCAGTGTATCTCAGCCCAGTGACTGTGTTTCTGCCGCGTCAGCAATGCAATTCTCTCTACCCAGTTTATGGCCGGTCGTCGTCCATGGAGTCGAACCAGCGGAAAGTTTTTCTGTCAGAGCTGCTTTTGTTATTGTGGTCTTTTATTATTTCTAGTTTTTTTTTCTCAGAATTTTTTTTTGTGCGACGAATGAATAACCCAGCTAACTTGTGAGCGATGGCCTGGTTCACCTTCGCATTTCTCACAGCGCTGAAGATAAATTTGTTAGTGTGATAGAAAACTCCCACTGAAATTTATCTTCAGCCCAAACAGATAGTCGTGCTTGTACTTCATCAGCTTCCTAGTTGTTAGTTTGGATCTCCGTTGTTGTTTCTTGACAGCAAAAAAAACAATGGCATCTTTCCATGTTGTGATGACAAAATTTCGACCAATCAGAAAGCAGTGACACAGTCAGCTCGGCTGTGGCCCACTTTTAGCCCTGCAGTTGAGCAGAGCTGTGACAACACAGGTACAGCTCTGGTACAGGTCCCTTTATTTGTGAAGGAAAAACATTTGTTCATGGTACGGCGCGGTTCCTTATGCCAGTGGAAAAGGCACCATTAGTGATCTTAGAGCAAAACCAGGAAATGTGAAGGACTGATTAACTATGTATCTTTTATAATCCCAAAAAAACATTAATTAACTATTTAAAGACACAAAGGAAATAGTCTCCTGTACATATTTGCTTAGCCTGCACCCAAAAATAGAAGGTTTATAAAAATGTTTGGAACTTTTGGAAAATAATAGATGCCTATCTGGGATCTACAGGAGATTTTTCAGTGGCCTGGACTATCCATTACACTCAGGCCAGATGCATAGATGTCAGAAAAATAATATTAGCCACCCCCTGTACTCACTTGACAACTCTGACATAGCTACTATTACTGCTGTAGGCTGTTCCTCCATCTAGAAGTATCAGCTGAATCCACTAGTGATCATTTTCAGACTCTTCTAACAGATTTCATTAACGCTGGCACGAAAATAGCTTGTAGCGTGTCTTTACCTGATCTTGCTGGAACAATATTGTATGGAACTGACTGTCTTTAATCCTACGGAATCCTTCTGTTATCACGAGCTTCATGTATCCAGGTATTCAAAATATTTAATGGAACAGTGCATCATTTACACTCTGAAGGTCATTCTCAGTGGGTGCAATCAAATCAATTCCTCAGTGTTTTCTTATATTAACTAATTCCTTGAATGAGTTCCCGGCTCACAGTGTGGTTTTTGTCCAAGACATAATTTACTCGTACAGGCCTGTGTGGTCCTGCTCAAACAAGCACAGGCAACAGTTTCAAACAATTTCGGTAAAAATACTAATGTCCACCAAAGAAATACAAAACAAAACAATAACAACAACAACAACAAAAAAAAAACAGATCTGGTGTCAGAAATGCAAGCAGTGAAACATTCTCCCAGCACAAAGTAAACATATACAGTAGCTGACATGTGAAAACACAGCCTATTCCCTGCAGAGAAGCCGGCATGCAGCAGGTGCAAGGTGACAGCCTGCACGCTGGCAGGTGCTCTGGTGGAACCTGTGGGTGTGTGTCTGTGTGTGTGTGTGTGTGTGTGTGTGTGTGTTGGTGTGTTTGTTCAGTGTACCTCTCACCTGGTTGACATCTCCCTCCCCAATGACAAAGACCAGCTTAGAGTCTTTTTCCACCATGGTCCTGTCCTCCAGCACGCCCTGCATTTTCAATGTGACCTCTTGACCCCAGACGGGACATGGGGCTCCCTCAGGCCCCGGTTCTAGAACTTTCTTCCTGAGCAGACGGTCATCTGCAGGCAGCCAGGAGAGGAGAGCGGCGCTGGGTTAATCTACTTGTAGCTCAACAGGTGTCTAAGCAAGCAGTTGTAAACTCGGGCAGGGGTGCCTTATGGAATTACAGGTTCTTTTGCAATTCACTGCTGCAGTTACTAAAGACACAAGTAACATCAATATCAGAATAAAAGGTTATATTCTAGATAAGGCCTGACAAGTCTCTTGATGCTGATGTCCTATTTTGAGATAAAGTAATTAGAGACCTGCCTTAGGTAGTCCTAAGGTAATTGACTGTATAGTAAAATCATACCCTTGTGTTTAACAAGGATGTAATATGTTTATCAATTTCTAATCACTTATGATATTAAATTAAATGCATACGCTCTCGACATTATGTACAGTGCTCAGATTTGGAAATTTATTTAGTTATACAATGTAATTTTGATTACATTGCTAAAATGCTAAACAATTTGTACCAAATTGATTGTGACTGTAAATAGAACTGCATTATAAATTATTGGCATTGATCAGCATGCAGTATTCTAACACTGCAAAAGTTTTTTGGCTGCGTGAACAGTCTCAGATGTGAGTATTTTGCATGTACATGAAATCCAACAACTGCAAATAACTGTGGTCAAAATGATGCAGGTCTGCCTTTAACCATGAGTAACTAAGAGTTTACAAATGATTTCAGTTCATTTTAAGGTGTATCACAATTGCTATATGGTATTTTTTTCCATATGGTACAGCGTCGGTTAGTAGTTATGATCACAGAACACTAGAAAACTTACCAGTAATGTCGATCCAGTCCTCTGCCATGAACAGCTCCTCAAAACAAGCAGCAGTCCATTCCTCAAGCTCATAGTCTGGGAAAAGGCTTTCTTCTGAAATATCTCTTTCTTCCACTTCTTCCGTCTCTGAAAACCGGACTGTTTTCCCAAAACTAGGTGTCTTTCTCAGCTTTTGCCATTCCTTGTTGACTGATTCATGATTCTCAGATGTGGAGGTATTGAGTGTGTGTGAGGTTGTATCATCACTGGTGGTGGGTTCTACACATTCATCATCCATTCCACCTGAATGATGATCCATTCCTTGCTCCTCCTCGTTGTCCACCACTTCATCTTCCTCTGTTTCGTCTTCTTTTTCCATTCCTGCTTTGGCCTCCTCTTTCTCCTCGTCCATCGCCATGTTCTCCTGCAGCTTCTCCAGATCTACACTGGTTTCTTTTTGGTGCATGTGGGTATCTACTTGGGCTTGTAAGCCCTTGCTGTCTGCAGGGACTGGACTGGTCCGTATCTCTGCAGGTTCTCCTGGATCCAGTGCTTTGTCTTCTGTATCTCCAGGTTCCGGTTCCATGTCTGCACGGGGAGCAAAAGATACCACGGAGCTTTCCCAGTACAGACAGTTTCTTTCCCAGCCACTTCTTGCCTGTGCACCTGTGAGTCCCGGGACAGAAGCGTGGCTGCTGCCTGGTGGCTCAGCTAAGGCCAGGGAGCGCTTGTATCCATGAGTGACAGCCTGTAGTATTTTCTAAAGCCCAGTCTCTACACACGCTCTAATTGAATTAGACCGGGAATACATTACCGTCCTGCTGGCACCCAGGGCATTTCTTGGCCAAAGGACTGATGGATTGCTTCTCGTCGGTAAAGCGAAGTCAGGACGCGGTCATTTCATTGTCCATTTGGGCCCACATGTGGTAGACTGGTGAAGAAAACCAGAAATGATCAGTGCCCAGAAGCTATACTGCACAGTGAAGCCCTGTCGGTCAGTAGGGTTGTGCAATGGTAATCTGCTGGATTAGAAGAGCAAAATCTAATCTGCCCCAATGTCTGTAAGCTCCTTAATGACTTCATCACGCCGTCCCACAATGCAGTTTCCATGAACATGTCCACCAATAAGATTTCAGGGAGTGCTGTTCCCTATTTCAGATTTGTCAGTTCGTCAGCTTACGGCACTGGGGACTCCATTTACATTTTAACCGACAGTCGCAGCACTACATATGTGTAGTACATATATAGAAGTGATGCATTCAAACATAATATCGCTGAGTTTCATTTGGCTTGTTTATTCGTGTATTTACTTCTTTATTTCTGCTCGAGAGAGTTGGAATTGGAGCACATGTCCTTCATCTACGATGTAACTGGGATGATGAAAAAGAAATGCATGAAATGCCTTCTTCTCAGGGAACATTTGACCCTGGGATAACACTCTACACATAAACAGGTTTTTCCAGGCTTGCGACATGCCACGCGCAGAGGAGTCAATGAGCAACAGAGAATTTCAAGATGAGACAGGCCCTTCTGTCTTTAGACACTCAAGAAGAAGGATGTATACAAACATTTGATTCTATATTATACATCCCGAACTGGGTCAGTAAGCAAAGCTGTACGATCTAAATGCAACTCTGTAATAAAGATTACGCTTATGGAAGATAGAATATTTTAAAAGCATCGTCTTTGCTTTAAGTGTATCTCTACTGTAGTGCTATTTTACAGCATGTTCTGGACTGTCAGTGAAGGCCAGTGTTAGGTAATATAAATACTATTACATGTTGTTTACTCACTAAATTGGCTGTCATGTTTCATTTTCGGACTCTCTTTTGTCAAAGCATGACTAAGGATGAGACATGAGGCCAGATTTATGTTCGAAAGTGCTGCTAATTGTCTGGACTCTACAGGCAAAATTCATCAGACACTTTTGGGTACTCTCTTCTCTCCCCAGAGGCGGTTTCGCAGTGTTCCTGGAAGTGTTAGCCTAGATCCTGGGCCTGTTTTTTTCTTGCTGGCAAGTGTAGCACACCCTGAGCACTAAACACTGTTTTTGGTTACACATTACGAAAGGGTGGCATTGGTAATGCAACATGACATCTACATAAGCCTTTTATGGCAACTAACGTAAACCTCCATTAACATGCACAAAGGCCAATTCCAGCAAGCCTCGGCTGTCATTAAGGCTTCTCCAGCCCCTTTCACCCCAGAAAGTGTTATGACAGCTGATGCTTGTTGGAAGAATCTTAAGCTTCACTTAATGCTCTTCTTTCCCAAAAGTGCCACTTCAGACATTTAACACTAACAGGACAAGGCAGAGGCTGGGTGCGTCTAATCAGACTCACTGTCTTCATTATTGGACCCATGCACGAACATAATTGGAACAAATCATTTATGTTTCTATTAGAAACAAAAGCCAGAGCCCGAGTGACACATTTCCGCGCAACCCACACTCGAGTGACGAGTCTTGTTTGTCAAGTGGGTTCAAAATGCTCCTTTATCTCAGACAGCCATATGGCATACAAAATCTCCATTAGATACAAGAAGAGCGTTCCTTAATCCCAATCCAAGCACCTTCTCCGCTCGGGATTATACGTCTCTAATTAACCCAAATTCCCTGGGTTTAATTTTTTTTTTTTTTTGGTAACCGCTGTCCATTTCACCTCATCAGTTCCTGAGCTTAACAAGGTGGAGCGCTTTGGTGGTCAGATTAAATGAACCATTTTTTTTTCTGTGTGATTTAATCTAGTTTACAGTATTTGCCCATCCCCCCACAAACACCCTATCCTCCCCCAACACACACACACACACACACACTCACACAAAGGACTGATTTCTTTAATGCTTTTTAATCTCAGAATTGATTGCATGAATTGGACTCCAAGATGATCATATTTGTTTATTTTTATACGTTTGTTTTTCGAAAGGTTGGCCTTAAGCGGATATTTGGGTTTGATTCATTCCAGTGTATTAAAAAGCAAACATTCAGGCATAGCGGTTCGTCGTGTGGGTCAACAAGTTGTGTTTGCATTCTTTTTTTGTTTTACATCAAAAACATACCGCAACAAAACTGGGTGAATGGGTTGGAGGTTGACTCTCTCTTATGTGGGTCACATTAGTACAAAACAAGGCTAAAGCTGGATTGCTTGGTCAGCGTTTGGCCAAAGAGTTCACTTTCCAAAGGCTTTTTTTTGTTTTGTTTTGGTTTTTTTTTTTTAATTAAGTTATTTCAATGAACATTAGAAATACGCTCATTCAGAGTCGAAACATTACAGCATTGACAGATTATTACTAGTATTATTATTAATCTGGGCTGTTTTGGCATTGAGCATGAGTTCAGTTTCACTTTAAAAACTGTGTTTCTGTTGAATTAGATATCTGTAATGCCACCCTCTGTTTTGTTCAGATATTAAGTTAATAGTGGGGTGTGTGTGTGTGGGTGGGTGTTTGTGTGTGCTATGTGCTAAGTGTGTGTGTGTGTGTGTATGTGTGTGTGTGTGTGCCGTTATCTCTTTGTGAGAACCAAATGTCCTCCTATTGATAGCAATACTGTGGGTACAGAGTTGGTAACATTTTGCTGATCCTCACAAGGAAAACATTTCATTTTTTTAGAAAAACTAAAAGAACAGAAAGATTGCCTTTTGGTAACTGAGGTTAAGGTTAGGCTTAGGTTTTGGTGTAGGTGCAGGTGTGGTATTGAGATACACTATATGGACAAAAACACACCTGTTTTTCAGGGTTTTGGGCTAGTCCCTTTAATCTTAATACAGTACTTCAGCGTACTGAGACATTTTGGACAACACCATGCTT
>JBBPCZ010000019.1:2201295-2211477 GCA_037974445.1 Brycinus macrolepidotus | reverse complement strand
GGCAGAATTGTGTTTTTAGAGTTGTTCACGTCTGCCTGAGTGGCTTATATTTGGTTACATTGCCATTTGAAAAATAAGGGTAATTGTGACAATGAAAATTGTTTTATAACATTGTGGATTTTCATGTAACTTTTGTGGTTAAAAAAATGTCAGAAGGAGCTATTGGCCCCCAGGCATCTTCACTTTATCAAATTTGGCCCTCTTTGCAAAAAGTTTGGACACCCCTGGTTTAGTCAAAGCTGTCAAACCAACGAAACGCATTGTGAAGCAGTGACGACATCATTGGTCACGTGACAGTGGTGTTTCGATACAAGCTCCGATACAGTGTTTCGAATCACTCCGGTTCAGGACGACTGACAAGCTTGGAAGCTTCGGTATCATTTTCCCATCTCTACCTTCTGGTTTTTAGGATGATCAGCTTGTTTTTTGTTTGGTTTTGTTACTTAGGTCCCACTGGTTGTTCCTAGGTAACATTTGTAGAATTTTGTCACCTGTACATAGTTCATATTTAAACTTAGTCCCCAACTGCCACTGTAAATGCCTTATATTTACCGTGCCTATTCATACCTCTCGAACTTTGAACATACCCCTTCATACCCCATAAAGAATTGTGGATACACAGTGGCTTGATGTGAGTAAACATTGGCTATACAATTTGTCCATTAATCTGTACCTCCTTATTTCCCTGAACTAGACCAGGGGTTTGTAACAGTGACTCATAACTCCTGTAGTTGATCCAGAATGTACAGTCTTGGCTTCAGATGAATTTTGTTGCCACCTACTGGATATATTTTGAACTACACTAACATACTTAAAATGATAGTTGTTATAATTAAACTATAATTTTTTTTAACTAAATTTATTAAATTAAGGGAGATTAAGAAAATGAGTATTCATGTACTGGTCTAGAAATATCAACAAATGTTCTAAATTTGCAAAGTGCTACTCAGGCCAGCCCTAAACATGACACAAAAGTTAGAGTGATTTTTAAAGGTATTTTTCTGTCTGTAGATCTGTAAACCTTTCTTCTTTTTTGCCACCTTCTGTTTCCTCAGGTTCTAGATGTGATTGCTCCCCTGTACACCTCTGACTTCGATTTTACCAATCCTGGAGAACGACAGCACAGCTGGAACCATCCGCACTGAAGGAGAACCCGATCCTCTGGTCGAATTCATTGGTGAGTGGATCACAGTGATGTTGCAATCAGAACACCTCAGTACTTTAAGCTTAGTTCAGTCTAAGCTTGGGTTTACTGTCTCATGACAGACAACTCCTCATGCTGCATGCCTAACCTGTTCCAGGGAAGGTTAAGTTCAGGATTCGAGATCATAAAGAGCTCTTGGACCAATTAGAACTGACTGAGGTGGAAGATTTTAATCTTCTTTAAGTTACATTTAATCATATGAAAATAAAATCACTATCAGAGAAAGCAAATCATATCTAGATATGAAGAAAAAGAGCAAATTTTAACATTGATAGCAGTGCCTTTTATCTTTTAAAAAAGATTTATTTTCTACATATTTACAGTTTTTTTTTTACTCTCTTTTGATAAACTTCTTGATGATGCCGTGTTTCACGATATCGGCTGCTTGTCACAAACATTCACTGATGTGGACGAGGATTAAACACAGACTGAGAATGTAAACCTGACTTAACAGAGAAAGTTCACTGGTTTAGTGAAGCGTGTAAAGTTTTTCTGGTCGGGAACCCTGCAGGAGTAGGAATTGCCGCAGAGACCATGATATGATCATGATATCTGGGCCACAAGACAATATTATTGCAATTCTTTCATAGTACAGGAGGTATTGCAGTTCAATTCTGCAACACATTGTCATTTAGTTCTCTCACATTTTAAAAAGCATCATGAGGAAAATAGCACTTTTCTCAGTTCATCTCACTTAAATCTTCGTCTTTTCCGATTTCCACTGTGACTTTAGAGAAAATGAGGTCTTGCACCATCTACTGGACTTCAGAATCAATATCATCAGAATGGATCCATGTACCAAAATATAATAAATACTTGGTAATGCTGTGTAAATGTAATATTGTCCCAAAACATCACAATTGGTTGAGATTCAGATTTTTTTCCTCCCACCTCTAGAACCCTGCCTAAGATGAGGTTAGACAGACCCGGCTTGAAGTATCAACATAAAAGACGTGTCAGTTTTTGAAGTGCAAAAATGAGTGAGACCCGACAGTGAAAGTACTCTCTCTTTATAACCCGGCACATGAAAATATAAGATTTGCTTGACCTTTTTGAAACAACAGCAAGACAGACTCAAAAGCATCAAAAGTTTATTTAAAAAACAGCAAACAGCAGAAAAAGGATAAAACTGACATTGTCAGAAGGCAGTGCAGTGTTTCACTGCAGTTCTTTGCATCACTGACTGTTCACTTCGGCTCATATGTTTACTCTCAAATCCCTTCTCGTTCCACTCACATACCTGCTGCTGTGAAGGCGTCAGAACATTAGTCCCTTTTAAGAAGCTGAAATAAAAACCTCATTGACTGGCACATTCAAATAAAATGGGATTCCTGATTGGCTGACTGTGGAGAGAGACTATTTCTAAAGCAAATGTAAAGATCAATTTCACGAGGACAGAAGAATTAGCAAATAGCAAACACGGCTGTGGGTCTGATTAAGAGGGACGTGGTGCTGAGATATAAAAAAATTAAAAACTGAACTCTTTGGTTTCAGCAGCAGTCGTTCCGGTGACATTCCCTGATTGAATAAACCAAAAAGTGGCGTTAAGAGTGCAGCACTAAGCTAAATTTAGACTCAGCTCAGCTGAACACAGTGCTGGAGCCCGAGTCTGATTCAGATCTGCAGAGTTTACTTGTAGCCCGGTGGGAGGATCGGATCCCCGTACATGCAGTCTTCTTCCAGAGCCAGGTTATACTGGCTCCCACTGCCACCTTTGTAAGCGCTGGTGACGATTCTCAGCCATCCCTTCTCACCCTGAACACCAGAGAGAAAACACACACTTAACACCAGACACTCTTATCAAAGCATCAGTGTCTGATTGATGCATCTGCACTCCAGTCTATAGCCATTCAGTACATTAATCTTCATCATGTACAGTTTGCTGTGTACGTGTATACAAACTGTTTTACATACATATGTAGTTGCTGTCAAAAGCTAACAAGTATTTCCATTCCACACACCCCCTTCATTTTTTTGAGCAGCTGTCCTTTGCCTTG
This sequence comes from Brycinus macrolepidotus, assembly GCA_037974445.1. Classification (NCBI taxonomy): domain Eukaryota; kingdom Metazoa; phylum Chordata; class Actinopteri; order Characiformes; family Alestidae; genus Brycinus; species Brycinus macrolepidotus. The sequence goes on along the minus strand of JBBPCZ010000019.1, from coordinate 2,208,276 downwards.
TACACACATTAATTACTTACTCTTTGTAGTAACATACATTAAAAGCTTCAATTCTAAACTCTAAAGTCTGACTGGCAGAGTCACTTAAATGGAAAAAAGACTAATCTACAGATATGACGGCACACATCAGTTCTGCAGTAATACACCAAAAGGAAATTATTATTCATCAAAGCTGCATACAGGCAAATCTGAGCATAAAATCAGTACAAGATTTTAAACTTTCAGTTTGATTATTCAATTTAATCAGCTGTGTGTGTGTAACTGAGTTAGTGAAGCCAAGATGTACACAAGATTTGCACGCCATTTCTGAAATACGGGGCAGCGGGCAGCTCGGAACACTGCGCCCGGGGAGCAGTGTGTGGGGATGGTACCTTGCTCGAGGGTACCTCAGTGGTGCCACTAGCAGTCCTGGGATTCAAACCCACAACCTTCTGGACACAGGGGCAACTCCCTAACCACTAGGCCACCAGCTATAATGTTTTATGCATATATATGTATAAAACATCGGACGTTATACTTTCTACGTCACACACACACACACACACACACACACACACACATATATCTATAATGTATATTGGAATTTTGTGTGGATTTTTATTCTTATTTAAAATGTCTATCAGAGCAGCCTTTATCCCAGCCCTAGGAAATCAAATTTTCCAGGTTCTCTTAGATAACAAAATGCAGCACATTGTGCCCCACTTGTGAACTCAACCAGCACCCCTTTCAGATCCCAATGTAGAATCCACACCACTGAGCTACATCTCTCTGCTAGGAGTGTTACAGTTTACTGCTCTGTTGTACCAATGAGATCTTCAAGTGTGCGTCTTTAATGTGCTGGTGTTTACAGGATGTTTTCAGAGTATCAGAGTTATAAATTCTGTGAAACAGGGCTTCAGTTTGTCAGACCATGAGGAAAGTTTGTGGCACAGACAGAACTTTGAATGATGGTAGCAGCAAAGCGAGATGAAATCAGGAAAACCACACAAATGAAAACACCCCAATTCCAACAGTTTTCTGCTGTTTTTACACAGAGCACAAATAAAGGTTAAAAATACATTAACTAATTCAATTAAGTACTGAATTAATGAATTTGCACACATAACAAAGTTACACACATTAGCACTTAAATCTGTAAAATATTAACAAACATTTGAGTAGTTCGTACCAGCCCTAAACTCAGTACAGTTTAATGCAGAAACCTTAAGCTGATGATGAAATCTGAAGCAGCCGGGAACACAGCGCCCGGGGGAGCAGTGTGTGGGGACAGTACCTTGCTCAAGGGCACCTCAGTGGTGCCACTAGCAGTTCTGGGATTTGAACCCACGATCTTCTGATCGCAGGGGCAACTCCCTGACCACTAGGCCACGAGCTCCCCCATTAGGCTTCAGTGTTGTCGTACAACCGCATGGGAAACTGTGTGGTTGAATGATAATTCTGCAGCTAGTTAAGATTCCCAGATTCCATTTCATTCCATTCCATTTAGAAAATGTTTTCAACGCAGACATCATAACATAAGGCCGCTGGACTGGAGCCACGACCAAGAGCCTGATGATTTGAGCCGGTGCCAGGAGCTTGAAGATGATGATGCGTTACACTGGTCTTACAACAGAGGAGTATTTAGATGAAGTAAAGCCACAGCTGAGTTTACAGACCCCTTTTCCCCCAGTGACTCTGTTCATATCATGTATGAATCGAGTAGGTAAACAATGGTTAATAAACATGTAATTTAGCTCTGAAAAAATACATTTAGCTTCAAAAATTGTCATCATACAGCCCACAATGGCGCGGTGGGTAGCACTGTTGCCTCACACCTCCAAGGTTGGGGGTTCGAATCTGGGTCCTGGTCTTGTGTGTGTGGAGTTGGCATGTTCTCCTCATGGTGGCGTGGGTTTCCTCCGGGGTCTCCGGTTTCTCCCACAGTCCGAAGACATGCGCGTCAGGTGAACTGGGGATTCTAAATTGACTATAGGTGTGAGTGAGTGTGGTGTGTGTGTGTGTGTGCTCCCTGCGGTGGGCTGGTGCCCCGCCCAGGGTGAGTCCTTGCCTCACGTCCATTGGCACAGTAAGGGTTAAGTGTTAAGCGAGCGTAGTAAGGGTTAAGTGGTTACAGAAAATGAATGAATGAAATTATGTCATCATGAAATCACAGACACTACTGCTGGTAATGTTTCATGCAGAAATCTGTATTAAATGTCGCCCAGTCTGACATGCACCACTCAGAATCATATAAATTGTATGAAAAAATACAAATAGATGGAACTGGTGGTAATTATGGTAATAATTTAACTACAATGGAGGAAATAGGAAAGGTACAAAATATCAACAGCAATAAAATGACAATAATTATAATCAATGACAAAGAAATAATATTTTGCATTGTCAATCATTTTATCAACTGTTTTGAGACTTCAGTGAATTATTAAAACCTTTCATTTTTCTTCTTTTTTTAATTTCTTGCATTCAGTCATGCTTTTGCTTCAGCAACAATTTCAACTGTGAACAGTAATAGTAAACACCAGCAGTTCTGTATTTAGGATGACGGATTTTAAATTCAGATATCGGGTGGCATCATTTAAAAATATCACAGAAACAGGAAAAGAATCATGAGATGATTATTCAGAGAAATGAGTTGATTTAAAGATAGACTGCAGCTCTGCTGTGAAAACAAGCAGCTCTGTTCTCATTCCTTTCAGTGTTTATGGTATTTTTTTTTACATCGCTGATTGATTTTGTATGCTTTCCAGTACTTCACAGCTTGTCTAAACCTTTCCATAAACCTTGCCTCTCAAATTTACTGTGACACATTCCAGGGCTGCCTATTCATGGCTTCTTGCAATTATTGATATTCTTTGAAAGATTAGCTTTGTTCCACTTCAAGCCTCGTTGTCGATGGCTGTTGAGATTTTATGGTGATGGATGTGGTTTTGCTGCAGTAGCTTAGTGACCTCGAACAGATCCTTGAGAGACACGTCAGCCCAACTTTGCTGCTAAAGCGTTCTGACTCCCCACGCTGCCTTCAGCCAGGCATACTCGTATAATCTACTTAAGCTCTGCGCATGTTATGTCGTCTTGAAGGATTAGACTTTAAATGGGTTCCTCCATTGCTCCGATAAGCTCCAGAATGTGTCCGTTTTTTTGCCTTCATGAATGGACCGGGCAGTCGTCCCGTGCCGCAGGGGTTGAGTAACGGTGGCTGCAGCCGTCCTTTCTCAGGCAAACCTGTTCCCCAAGATCACCCTGACAGCCCCCTGTCAGCACCTGAATCATCGCTCCAGATGGATGTAGCCCACCTTCCCCACAAATCTGCCTCAAGTGCAGTGACTAAGTCTATTTTTATAATGAGTGGCAGGCAGAATACAGACAGAAACTGGCTGGCAGGTGCAGTGAAGGAAACTCTTGTCACGTGTGGACAGAAAGCAGCATTAAGATGATTATGTGGACGTTCGCATCCAAAGTCCCAGAAGAGGCGAGAGCCGAAGACCCAGGCCTGGAGCCATGATTATAAAATCATCACAGAAGTGCAGACATTATTAAGATTTTTTAAGTCTACATCAAATGAGCGTTGTGTAACGTGATTTGATCCAAATCAGCTGGCGTCACTCTCACTTAATCCCATCACTAGCCAATCAAGCAAAACAAATCCCATGTAATTGAGAACGACTGTTCTCTTCCCCAAATACCTTGTACGGGATCCAAGGCCTTGAAGTTCCTTTGAATTACCACCTTGATTTTATTGACAAGGACAGTTTCAGTTCCGTCTGTGCTTCCTTTGCGACATTTCATATGTGACACCATGACGTCAAGTTACCATGAGATTAAGAAAAGGGATTAAGAATTTAAAATATTGACATTGTTTAATGTATTTTAGTATGCACTTTGTATCAAGTGTTCCTCTAAGCAGTGACGTCATTCAACCACGTAGTTTCCAGTGTGGCTGAATTAAGATCCCCAGAACCAATCGCATGTCATTCTGTTCCTTCTTGAACGTTTTTCTTCCTGGACATCATGACTTATGGCTGGTGAACTGGAGCCATAACCAAGAGCCTGATGATGACTGCCATATGTCTGCTAATACTAATTTTTCCACTGAAACATGCCATCTCTAGTTTGGATGCCTGGTCAGAACATGTGGGCCTCAGTTTAAGGTTGCTAGTCTTTAGTGGTCCTTCTATTTCTATGTATTTTTTAATTACTTTCACTAAACCACTGTGCTTTATTAAGGGAATGGAAGGTTCTGTATGAATGAAGTTATTATATGTTGTGTGATAAAACAAACCACACTGCTCCCAAGCCTGCTTGGAACATTGTTGTCTGAGGGCCATGTTTGACCAGCCGCGAATAAGTGACAAATGGGGCAATGAATCTGTCGCCCCGGCCAAGACCAGTCCATGTACTGTGAAAACTTTGGCTTTAGACAAGTAAGACAACTGCAGGCAGAGCATTTTTCTTTGCCTGAACGACACCAATGTACAAATTGCAATTTTCTCTCCTGCAACGTCAGCCTGTTTAATGTCAAAGCACAAAACATAAAATGTTGCTGTTTCGTCTCAAGCCGAGTTTGGTTTGGTGGTCAAAGCAAAGCAGCTTGACCCATTCTTGAAGCCAGAGAACTGTACCAGCCATGGCTGAGCCCAAATGCCATCTTGGTCTCCCCCTAGAGAGTGGGCCATAGAAGCCAGGTGCTCTCGCCCTGAATGCAACCACACACCTCTGCCAGCCAAGCTCCATTCATCCAGCTGGGTTCTCAGAGGGCGTGAGAAGCTGGCATTTTGGGAATCTTTGAAAATAGGTCACACCTCTAGCGGAAGTGGGTCAGCAGGGGATAACTGGCAGCCCAAAGAGCTCGAGAAGCCCCTGTTAGAGCACAACCACATGTTCCACCCTTAGACCTCCACTCTGGCCTTCAGTTCTTTGTTCAGTGATCGTCATCCGAGGGATGGAGCTAGAAAGGGGAGCCTGGGCAGAAATTTCCAGCTACACATTTTGGGGCCTTAAGCTGCAGCTTAAATAGAAAAGGTGGTATAGGGTGGTCTTCACAACCTCATCATCTCCCTCTGAGTCTCCAATCCCCGTGGCTTTGGTAACCCGCCACGGCATGGCCTTGCTGCAGAAATCTGGGTCACAAGTCCTGTCGCTGCTGATTAAAAAGCGGATTTTTTCTTTTTTCTTTTTTTAGGCTGCTTGTGGTAAGTGCCGGGGGATGGGTGGCAGAAACACAACACTACATGAGCGGGCAGTTGCCTGCTTGTCTCCGTCTGTTTTTTTCACGACTATTGGATTGAGATGCTCAGTCCCTCCCATGACACTGGCGCTCTGCGTGGTGCCCTCTCCGTGCTTCCTTCTGGGAGGATGCAGCTGTCACAGGGCTTCCAGAAATTTGCCCTGAAATCTACCACATGGCCTCTACCTGCTGCCGAGCAGCTCCACACGTTCCCTTAGCGCTGTTACTGGAACCTTGGCACCTTCGCTGGCTTGATCAGGTTAGCCTGTCCTTGTGGCCGCTGCTTAAAACCTGCAGATTCACTCCGGCCTCCTGGCATTAGCACAAATCCCTGGCCTCATTGATTGAGTGGTCTGTAAGCAGTGGCTCTGCGGGCTCCCTGGATTACCCGCTCGCATGTTCAGCACTTTATCCCTGCTTCGATGCTGACGTGGACCTTAGGAGAAGATTGCTTAATTAAATGGACGTGGATCAATAAGGCTAGGCTGTAATTATTACAAATGATCAGGCAGACAGCCATATCAGGTCTTCTTTGGCAGTCAGGTGTTTGTGCTTGGCACGGCCTCCTTGAAAGCATGAGCGAAAAGGGGCTGCGTTGTAACTGTAACCTCATCATTAGCAGTGCTGTTCAGAAGGCATTTGAGAAAGCCGGAGTGGTATCGTGTATCAATATGGTCCGCAGATAATAGAGTGCTTAGGTTTCAAGCCACAATCCACTGTTTATCCACAACATGAATGAAAGTCAATGGTGCTCATCTACAGTTGGTGCACACAATCAATACTGGCCTGGGATAAATTACTCCCTGTGTCAGAACGTGACACAATGTAGTACATCTGCAATTCATGATTCGCCCATCTGTAAGGTTTATGAGAGTGCACTTCCATTTACAAGCACAGGCTGCTCCTGTACACTGAGATTAGCGCTAACATTTTCTACATACCCTCGCTGTTCAGCGTGATGCAGCACCAAACGGTTGCATGATCTGATTCCTCTCAAAGTGAATACAGAGCCAATCTGGAGTCTTGCTGTTAACACCCGCACCCTCGTAATTAGGCCAGGACACCTGCAGAAAAAGCCACCACCAGCTGCTGTCCTTCAACTTCCTGCTCATCCTCAGCTCCTTTCAGCCGCAGCTGGGTCCTCTCCACACCAGAAACATGGAGGGCCCTTGGCCTGTTCCTCCTGCAATTCCGCCAGTGCTGGTTAGCATCGTTTAGAGTTACGCTGAAGGCTCTTTGTGATGGCAGCTCCTAGTTTGAAGGAAACATTTGACACAGTTGCACAGATGACACGATTTGAGCTTTTGCCCCGATACACACACTGAATTATTAGTAACATTAAGTTTACTTGTACCATGCTCACTAAATATTAAAACTGTCATGATTGCTCAATTAAAATTGATTCCTTGTTTAAAAATAATTACATTTTTTCCATTAATTGGCATAGCCATAACTTCGTTTATGTGGGAAAGCAGCAGCATCTCGCAAATTTGTGACAAATTTCATGCATATAAAGAACAATTAGATGCTATTATAAGTAAAAAAAATGACACGATTACCAGTGTAATCGGTATTGACAGGTTTACTAAATCGCTTTGTTAGTTACAGTTACTGACTGTTAGTAATGATACTGGGTTGCAGTCAATAATTTTTACCTATAGAGTGCAGCTGAATGGTTGGTGTACCCAGGGGCGTAGCACCAAATTCTGGGCCCTATGCACAAGCAGTGGCCATGGGCCCCCGTAAGCTCGAGGTTC
>JBBPCZ010000019.1:2190391-2201195 GCA_037974445.1 Brycinus macrolepidotus | reverse complement strand
ATGTGTGTGTGTGTGTGTGTGTTTGTATAGTGCACTTTTATATTATGCTGTTGTGTTGTATTGCTTTTATTCTATTGGTTATGCTGCTTCTACTTTCTTCTTTTTCTTCTTCTTCTTATCTTATCTTATTGTATTGTTTTCAGGATAAATATTGTGACACAGTACTAAGAGAGCATAATTAGTCCATACTCTCTCTCTTTCACACACACACACACACACACACACACACACTCAGGATGTAAAATGTGCAAATCTCTCTCTCTGTCTCTGTCTCTCTGTCTCTCTGTCTCTCTCTCTCTCTGTCTCTCTCTCTCTCTGTCTCTCTCTCCGTTTCTCTCTATCTCTCTCTCTCTGTGTCTCTCTTTTCCCCTCTCTCTCTCTCTCTCTCTATCTCTCTCTCCCTCTGTGTTATAGCAGTGTTGTTCTCCCCAGTACAAAGATTCACACTACAAATTGCTTGAAAGGAAGTGTAAAGGGGCCGTGCAAAACAAGGTGGTACATGTGGTTGTGGCTTTGAGTTTGTGTGTGTGTGTGTGTGTGTGTGGGAGCTCAGATACGTTCATGCTTTAGTTGGCTCTTAGGTCAGGAAACAGACCACGGTTGTCAACACAACACACCCAAACACACACACACACACACACACACACACACACACACTCACTCACAGACACAGTTTATATGCCCCTCTTTGATCTTAGGCATTGTAATTTAGCGAGTGGTAAAACTGACTCACTTTTTCCAGGAGTTAACTGGCTGCTCGAGGCGACTGAGGCGCAGGAGCCGGGCCCACAGTTTTACACAGCGGAGCTTTAACGGGGTCAGGCTCTCAGGGGTCTGAGAAGTGTGCCTGTGCAGGGTTAATGTGGGATACATGATCTGGCTCCTGGAGAAAGGCTTCTGTTCTACCTCCCTGCCTCTGTTTGCATAGAACTGCGCTCTAGGGCTCAACTGGCGAATCAGTCGATCAGCCATGAGGTGTTCGGAGCCCAAAATTGAGCTTCTTTAGTTTAGAACTGCAGGTAAATTAGATGTTAAGGTCACAATATTAAGGTTCCGTGAACAAAAATCACTGTCTTCATATTATAATACACCTGTGTGATGGAAAAACATTCACTCACTTCTGAGGATTCTAACAGTTCAGGTGTAAACCACTACAATACAACTGGACGTCACCAGCTAATCACCTTTATTACAGCAGTGCAGACTAAACCAGTGAATTAAACTGCCATAAACACCGTGGTTAAAATGACTGAAATAAACTTTTAGCATTAAATCCACCTTTGTCTGGACTTAGCTTGGGCACTTTTTTTTTTGTGTGCATTGTGACGCCAATGAGGGTATGTGAGCAAATTTGTCTCAGTGCAGATTGGATTTGGTCACAAATCTGAACAAGTACGTCTAAAAATCAGAACCGAATCTGATTTGAATCAGAGACACACAGACAGGAACAATATAGAATATAAAGTCTAAATCAGTCCCTTAAAAACTACATTATGCTCTGTACACAAATGCTGGGTATAAATACTGTAAATAAATAACCTACTGTTAAGTGAATTACTAATAACACAAATGGGGCTTAGGAGTATGTCATTTGGTCTGCGAAGTTTAGAACTGTGTGAGCAAAGTTTAGAACTGTGTGAGCAAAGTTTAGAACTGTGAGTTTGTGCCATTTAGTTGAATTTAAGAATTAAGCAACCAGGTTTGACCGTTTACAGTTGACTGGGAACTTTATCAGTCATTAAAACATGTTTAACTAAATCTTTTGATGTCTGTTTCATTTTAGAAAATGATATCAGCTTATATATACTTATAACAATTAAATTCAGTGTTTGTTTCGGTTAAAAAAAGTTCATGAGTGGGGCCTTGCTGGAACAAATACCGAGCAAAGTGACACGATTTTGTGTTTGTGTGTGGCGCAATGTAAATTCAATGTAAATGTAATTTATTAATTAACGACGTAATGAATGATGCAGTTATGTTTGAATAGTGATGTAACCTTTATCAAATGTATAGCGAGTCAGAGTATTTGTATGCGTGTGCTTCTCAAAAGTACCGTTCAGTCGTTCATTCATTTACAGAGATCAGATGATTGTGTGTCGAAAGACAGGTGTAGGTGTAGTTAATTGTACAGGATGTGTCTGTAACAGTTTTGTGTGTATATGTTTGAAGAACGCTCACTCATGCGTCTGCTTCCGCCAGTGTGTTTTATTCATCAGCTCTTGTGTAAAATGCTTCTCTACGTTGGCTTGTCGGAATAAATTCACAGCGTTTAGCCGCCGCGCGCCCGCAAATCGCAGCCAACTGTCACAGCGTCTCAAGCTCATCCTGGTAGCTGTACGTTTCAGCAAGCTCCCCGCTTGTGGTGGAAACATGTCCAGTTCTGGGAAAGCAAGAAAAACTCGAGCACTATGCTTCCTGACCTGGGGGTCTCAAGCTCATTTTGAGGGGTCATGGGTTTGGCCTTAAAAAATACATAGGCCTATATATATATATATATATATATATATAGATTATTTAATATTACTTCTCTCCAAGATCTCCCACACTGTTGTTAAAATGAACAGAGAGTTGTTGCACAAGTGAAGGTGTGCACACAGCTAATCTTGCATAATTGTGTCGAAACAAACAATAGTGCTTGCACATGTCTATACAGAATGTCAGTGTAGTTAATTGCAGTTTGGCTTTGCATGTCCAAAACGTGCAGAAAAAAGGACACACTGTGTAAGGAAACCAATCAAAATACAGTTCATTTCAAAGGGGAATAACAATGCATTGAAATATTGTGATATTGCATAAAAATCATTTATTGTAATTAATTACGCAGAAACATGATTCTAAATTGACCGTGTGTGTGTGTGTGTGTGTGTGTGTGTGTGTGTGAGCGAATGGTGTGTGTGTCTGTGTGTGTGTGTCTGGCTGGCGCCCCGCCCTGGGTGAGTCCCTGCCTCTCGCCCGTAGACCCCGGGATAGGCTCGGGGTACCCACGACCCTAGTATAAGCTATTACAGAAAATGAATGAATGAGTGAATAATTATGCAGAAACATTTAAATCATTATGTTTTGTATGTACCTTTTTATCTGTATCTATGCTGTATGACTGATGTCTGCCCTCCGAAGCAGACCGCTCAGAATCTGATTCTGCCTGCGATTATTCCGTTTTGAAAGCAGACGTATCGCTTCCTTTGGAGTGACGGAGTTGGGAAAGATCTGCTGGAAACCACATGCTAGCTCCCATTATGAAGTGCATGCAGGGCTTTTTTGAATGCTCCTAATCCTCCTCTGTTAAACCCTTTTATAGGCGCACTTACAGGCCAAAGCCCACACCACATGAATGTATGCGCTTCGAAACAGGGCTCGGGCCTGACGAATCGCTTTGTGAGTTAATGGAAAGTTCGGGTGAGGGTGTCCAGTGCCCAGATATGGATGGACTCCACGGGACCGGTGTAATCTCTCCGGCGGCGTCCAGCGCTGACCCACTGTCTCTCTTTTTGACAGCATATTCGCAGGGATTTGTGCCCCAGATGTCTGTCGCTTCTGATGTGATGGCTGCCAGTGCAGGGACAGCTGGTTTTGGTTGCGCCGCTTGACTCCTATATTTAGTAAATCCACCATGAGTCTTTTTTTTTTTCCCTTTTTTTTCTTTTGTGTGTAAATGAGTACAGTAAAGCAAAGGCCCGCGTTCCCATTTTACGGCTGATTCCGAGATCCGGGGAAATGCTGCATATGTGAATATGTAACAAAAGCTTTACCTTTTTTAAAATTGTTTCTTTTGTTATTGTTTCATTAATGTATTCATTCATGTTTCTGGCTTTAAGGTGCCGTTAGAACAGAAGAAAGGCAAAAAAACGGAACAGACATGGGAGGAGTGTCTGTTGTAAAATGAATCATGATTATTTATAAAGAAACCATATTGTAAAGGACAAAAATGGAGCTCCAGCTTAGGCCACTTCAGTTCAGTGTCTTCTAGAAAGAGAACTGACGTTTGGGCTTGTGTTGAAACTTGTGGCATGTTGCTTAACTGGACTTTCTTAGAATGTGCAATCCGGTCTCTATGCTTTCTTCAAGACATCCTGAAATCTGTGTACTTTTTTTACTGGTTTATGTATCTGCTCTTAAAGCTGTTCATTGGTTAGATTGTGCCACCTAGTGGCTGAAAGAAGAATTATATGACATATAATCTACTGAAACTCCACTTAAATACCAAATATTCTTTACATCATATAACCACTTTCTACCTTCTTACCACTTTATATCATTTGCATATTTGTGTTGTGTTTCAAATGTGTTACTTTATGTTCGTCGGTAGGAACATCTACTGACAAAATAGAGTAATAAGGTCCGACAAGGTCTGTTTGCTCTGAGATGGGCCAGGAGATGGCAGCAGAGCTTCAGTGCCAGCAAGAAAGTGGGTCTGTTGGTGAAGGTCAGAGTCGTAGTCTGTACACACATCAGATCATATGTTGCACAGCAGTTCACAGCTTATGACTGATGTCCAGTATAAGTATGTCAAATGCGTCTCAAAGCAGAATAATGCAAACAAATTTGATGCAATTAAATATTTAAAATGGAGATAAGTAGCGTAAAGTGTCCATTTGTCATACATGAACACACCACAGCGTGAACAGCACGAAATTCTTCTCTGCATTTAACCCATTCACCAAGTGAAGCAACAGGCAGCCAGGAACACAGCGCCCGGGGAGCAGCGTGTGGGGACTGTACCTTACTCAAGGGCACCTCAGTGGTGCCACCAGCAGTCCTGGGATTTGAACCCACAACCTTCTGATCACAGGGGCAACTCCCTAACCACCAGGCCACCAGCTGCCCCATAAGAGGGGGATCTAACAGAGGAATTTAGAATGATCATGCTGACAGGCTTTCACGATTTGGCTACATTTCTGTGCTGTGGATGGTGTTATTATATTATGTAATTTAAATAGTTAAATGACTTTGTATTATGTGCACTTAAGACTGCTGTTCTAATCATCGCTTCTGTCTGCGTCTGTGTCCTTTGGCAGGTATACTGTTCTCCACTCTGGTGTTCGGACCCGCCTGTGGCTTCATCCTTGGCTCCGTCTGCACCAAATTTTACGTGGACGCTGTCTTCATTGACACAAGTGAGTCCCATTTTCTTTCACTGTTGATTGTAGTCGCCTGCTGATAGAGGTCCGCTTTGCTGTTGTACACTGTATGGACAAAAGTATTGGGACACACCTCTTAATTCTTGAATTCCGGTGGCCCCCTTACTCCCAGTGAAAAGCAATCTTAATGCTTCAGCAGACCAAGACATTTTGGACAACGCCATGCTTCCAACTTTGTGGACACAGTTTGGGGAAGAACCTTTTCTATTCCAGCATGACCGTGTCCCAGTGCACAAAGCAAGCTCCATAAAGACGTGGCTGGATGAGTTCGGTGTGATAGAACTTGATTGGCCTGCACAGAGCCCCGACCTCAACCCCATCCAACACCTTTGGGATAAACTCTAACGGAGATTGTGAGCCAGGCCTTCTCGTCCAACATCAGCATGCCTGACCTCATAAATGCTCTACAGATTTAATGGCCACAAATTCCCACAGAAACTCCAAAATCTCGTGGAAATACTTCTTAGAAGAGTGGAAGCTGTTATAGCTGCAAAGGGGGGGCCAACTCCATATTAAAGTCTATGGATTTGAATGCAATGTCATTGAAGTCCCTGTTGGTGTAATGGTCACGCGTCCCAATACTTCTGTCCATGTAGTGTATCTCCTTGTCTGCTAGCTCTAGCCTAATCAACCAGACACAAATGCTAAGCAGGTGGACTCACCTGTGCTTGCATGAAAAATACTAAACAGCTTTGATGACATTCTGAATCTTCGGCAACCCAAAGAAGTCCTTTGATAATGAGGATGAGTTCAAGTTCGTGTCCCTTCTCAGGGCTCCTTTCAAGAAATAGGCTGCCCATGCTAATGCTAATGCAGCTTATAATGAGTGAATGCTGGTGTCAGCCAATTAGCATTATGCAAATGTGGAGGTCCCGGCTCGCTTTCATCGATTGTTATTCACCCCAGAGTGTTCAAATGAAGTGTTTCTTTAAAACTTGAATTAGAAGATAATCAGCTGAACCAGAGCCACAAACTCTTTCATGTTCTCCATCCACTTTACATCCATCATCCTTTTGTATCTTAGATCTATATCCGCATTTGATTCATGCTCCAATTAGATTGCCCGTTCTTTATGCCTTCCTCTAATGTATCGTCTGTAAATGCTTCCTCTAACATTATCCTCGAACATCTGGAAAAAGCATTCATGCTGTTTGTGGAGAGCAGTCTCTTGCATTGACTAGTTTGAACTTACGTACATAGTCTTCATTTAATGGGCCCGTATACAACATTTTTCTCCCTTTATTTCCCTTCAGGTCCACTTAGAATATTTGCATAGACAAATTTACCAAAGTCTGTTATCATTTTTATGTGATCAGTTTCCAGCCTCTCTTTATCGCTTACAACGGGGTTTTTCAAATCTATCTGCAAAGGGCCAAAGCCAATTGACTGAAGAAGCAGAGTCATGTGGACTTCTGCAGCCCCACTGGCCCTTTGCAGATCGGACTGCAACAGTGCCATTAAGACCGGTATATGTAAATGATAGAGCTACAGTGGAGGTACAAAACTCAGATTCACAATACTGGATTCACAACTTCATTATCTGACGATATTTAGAACACGTTTTGAATTAACATAAATGATGACTGTGTTTAGTGATGGCATACTCAACTAGACAAGAGCTGGGAGGTATGGTGAATGTAGGGTATGAACATGAACTGGATGGACTTGATTGTTGATTGGAGATGGTTATTTGCCAGATTTAGTCTTAAAACAGTGCAGTTTCATCAGATACTATAATGAACAGAATGACTGATCTCTATGGTCCGTTATCACATGTCCATCTGGCACACTGTCATGTTTTTACGTTCTGATATCACAATATTTTAATGCATTGTTACACCCTTTTTAAATATATTCTGATTGGTTTCCTGACATAATGTGTCCTTCCTGCTTTTTTCTGCCATTTTTATCATGGATATGCCTCGTCAAATTGCTGTGTTCAGCGTTAAAGTGTAGACTGAACAGGCGGAAATATGTAAATGTGCTGGCTTTCATGCAAAACAAAACTAGTGAATTCCAAAAGCAGTGAATTCCAGATTGGGCTACAATACTGACTGATTAGCCACAGCAAGTGCACAATCCGTTCTTGAAATCAGAGTGTTGGAAGTAGGAAAAATAGGCTTGCGTAAGGATCTAAGTGACTTTGACATGTGCCAAAAATGGGTAATGGGTAGACGACTGGGTCAGAGCATCTCCAAAATGACGGGTCTTATTGGTGCCACAGTGCAAAACATGTTCAGGAATGGCTGGAGGGACATGACAAAGAGTGACTTGGCCTCCATATTCCCCAGATCTCAATGCAATCAAGAGTCCAGTATTAGGCGGGAGGTTTTAATGTTATGGCTGTTCAGTGGATGTCCAAAAGTTTGTAGACACTTGCTTACTTAGTCATGGGTTGCAGAAACAGTCTCTACTCTTCCTATACAAAATCCAGACATTCAGTCTGTCATGTACAAAACAGTTTATTGTCTTTTTCATTTGTTGTTCAAGTATATGACTCTGTTCTCACTCTCACTCTCTGTAAACCTCCCCTTCTCCCTCAGCCAAGCTGGACATCACCCCGGACGACCCGCGCTGGATCGGAGCGTGGTGGGGCGGCTTCCTCCTCTGCGGTGCCTTACTCTTTTTCTCCGCCCTCTTCATGTTTGGCTTCCCATCCTCGCTGTCAGAGCGGCAGGACGGTGGGACTGAGAGCGAGCAGGCCATGTTGCCCGTGGCTGTGACTCAGGACTTTGATCGGTCCAAGCCCAGCAATGGTGTCCTGCGAAACCACCAACCCAGCAATGGCAACGGTGTGTCCTGCTGCGACCATCTTCGAGGTAAGCCCCCCTAACTACTCTCCACTATCATAAATCAGCAAGAGAATGAAACACACCTTTGCAAACATGAATGTATGAAAATGGATCAAAAAATAAGGGTCCGATAAAGTGTAAGTTAATAAACGTCAAGTAGGAATACGTGGATAAATGAATGAATTAAACATGTGACAAAAAGATTAATTCATTTAACAATAAATTAATGAAATTAGAGTATAAACAACACAATAAGCACAACCTCTTACTATTGTGATCTTTCATTTTTTTAGGTGAATCAAATGAACATTCACAGAAATGTTAGTTTTTAAAAGAACTTGCTAAAGATGTTGAGTTGTTTTGAATTTAAGTCAAATTTCAACCTCTTTGGGAATGCTAGTATTTTTGTGGTGTTTTGTAGTCTTTCCCATTGGAAAGGATTTGAACTCTTAGACTGTATTTCCTTACTAGAGTGGTCCTCAGCTCTGTTCCTGGACCTTGCATGCTGTGTTTTCTTTGCTCTAACACACTGTTTTACCTCAAGAAAGGACTTAGTAATTTAATTAGTTCGATAAGGTGTGTTGGGAGCAGGCAAAGCTCCAGGACCAAGATTGAGAACCACTGCATTACTACAATCAAGCACTGCAGCTTTCTAGTGGACAGCTGCCCACAGTGCTAACAGCCTGTCCTGCAGCACCCCTGACCCGCACATTTCAGTGCCTTTCTGCTCTAACACACCTGCTCCATCTAATCATCAGGCCTGCTCCTGTCTCTCCTTCCTCCTGCTCCTCTTCTGCCCTGGTCGGCCATGGAGGAGCTGGGAGGAGGAGAGGAACTAGATGCATTTCTGTGACAAAATCTGAAGTGTGACTGTGTGGTTGTTATTAAACCAGTGTTTGGAGAGACCCAAACATTGGATTTATGGGCAAAAACAGTTGACTACATTCAGCGACCTTATTACTCGGTGCCCAGCACTTTAGCTCTGCACCACCAAGGGGGCCTGAACTCGCTGGCTCTTACCAAGCCATTTATGGTTAAGGATGGCTGAACGCGTAGCCACATTCACGGGCTGATTACCTTTAGTTAAACTACAACAGACAGTGACTCATGTCTTTTTTTATAACTGATCTGAGCTTTAGTGTCCTGAAGTCCGCGATTGTTTCTCTGCGTTTGTGTTTCTCCGCGTTTTGTGCCTTTCTGGCTGCCTGAGCCGTGACATCACAGACTCTCTCTCCAGCACACATTCGAAAGGCGACTCGGCCGTCCGCTCTCTCTCCCCATGTATCACAGAGGCGACTCGACCACAAAAATCGTTTTTCTAAATGGTCAATACTAGGCCCCTGATCAACCAATCAAAACCCTGAATACACACGCACACTGTTCCGGATATTAACGGATGTTTAGACCATGCCGATATTTCAAAAAGTGTAGGAGAAGAGGTGCCAAATTTCAGCTATAAAAAGAATAATAATAATAATAATAATAAAAAATAATAATAATAATAAAAAGAACAGTAGTGTAATTGCTTATTGCAGTGTGCAGTAATTGGGGAAATGGGTCAGCTGATACATTTCAGTGCCATTAAATTCAATGTTACCTATTAATGAACTAAGCCAGTCATAACGTTTGCTCAAAAACACGCCCCCTAATTCTCCTGCTAGTCAGTCATCAGTGCTACCCAGGCCCAGCCTGTTTACGATATTGTCGTCTTCTCCTCTATGATTTTTATTTTATTTATTTAAAGTACACAATACACTAGACACAAATATTCTATAAAACACTTCATTTAAAAATGTTGTTGGATTTCTCCGAGTTGTACGTCCTCTCTGGACGGCGTGCCGTCATGTAGCTCAGTACAGTGATGTACTATACAGGAGCATGCACTTGTCTATCCTGCACCGGGAGCCACATTGGCAGGTGTGTGGAGTATTGGGACAGCTAGCTCAGAAAAGATTTTGGGTCACGGAGGAGCAGAAGAGGATGGGAAAAGCAGGAGCTTGCAGGGTTTCCGGATACAGCCCTAGGTTGGGAACCTGTGAAATTGTCTGTGCAGCCCCTAGTGTGACTGTCTTTCAGTGGAGAAAGAAAATCTTTTTATTTGTGATTCTGCCTTTTATATTTGGTTAGAACTCGAGCTGCAAGATGGATCTTGGCCAAAATACACAATCAGCCAATTTCGTTAGTTTCATTTCGACCGAGCTGTATTGCGGATTTATGAGGTAAATCGCATGAGCCAGATAAGTGCACTCACAATGCATTAGAACGCTGCAGCTGGACAAAGATCAACATGTAGCATAATTATGTACGACTCGCTTTGCTTAACAGTCTCTTGTTTTTGATGGTGCATTTTTATTAGATACATTTAATGCATATTTTTCAGTTACAAATTTAAATAGCCATTTTTTGGCTTGATGAAGAGTACAGAATGTTCCTTATGCTGAGATTTTGTCTAACGGAACGAACTGGAATTGTGCTAGTGTGTATCATGGGTTCATTTTGCTTGTACAGTGTGAGGAAAAATAAGGTAAGAAACATTTGGCTGTGAAGAAATCAGAACCGGCCAGGAAAATTCATGATCGGTGCAGTAAAACTCCCACAGGCCACCCGCTGTTCACTCCAGATTGGATGCAGGTTCAGTATAGTTAGGACTGAAGCACAGCTCAGCAGGACTTTAAGCACGGTTGTATCAGAAAAGGGCCAAAGTGAATAGATGTGGAAACAAGCAGTGCAGTGTGGACTGACAAAAATAGATACTTTTTATTAACCTTTAGGAAGCATGTCCCTAGGCATTCACATTTGTAATAAATATATATATATATGTGTGTGTGTGTGTGTGTGTGTGTGTGTGTATATATATATGTGTATATATATATA
>JBBPCZ010000019.1:2168936-2188745 GCA_037974445.1 Brycinus macrolepidotus | reverse complement strand
TATATACATATCACAGTGGTCCTGTGAACAGAAGCTAACCATTGATAAATAAGGTAGAAGAGGGCTGGTAAATGCATGATAACCAATGGACTGCAGTCTCTTAATTGTTTAATTTTAAAGCTTTACAGTTTGTTACATTTCTGCCTTTGAAAGGTTGTCCTGGAAACAGTCAATGATGAATTGAATGTCTTCAGGTTACATTAATACTGATTGAATATCAGCCGCTTTTTTCTTTTTTTTTAGCAAGAAAATATTTTATGCATACTCTGCTAAAATACTGAGCGTGTTATTAAATGTAACATAAGTAAAAAGAGCATCCAAATTCCAAGCGTTTGCTGTTTTTTCCAAGGACGTGACACATTCTCTT
The DNA here is from genome assembly GCA_037974445.1 of Brycinus macrolepidotus. Taxonomy (NCBI): domain Eukaryota; kingdom Metazoa; phylum Chordata; class Actinopteri; order Characiformes; family Alestidae; genus Brycinus; species Brycinus macrolepidotus. The sequence goes on along the minus strand of JBBPCZ010000019.1, from coordinate 2,188,378 downwards.
GTTAATTAGGAAAGACTGCAGATTTAGCCAGTAGAGCCACATGGGAAATGCAGATAAAGACGATAGATCAAAAAGAAATGCATGCTCTTCAGCTGATGGCATTAAAAAAAAAACCTGAATGCACCTATGAGCTTTTGAAGCTCTGTTGTTAATATTCTAGTACAGATAAGCACTTTCCTCCTTTGTTTGTTCTTTGTGTTACCTGTACTAATGGATTTAATAAGTACTATAGCTTTCTGTAAAGAGAGGGTCCGTGAGAGGGAATGGACCATACTAGACGGTGTCTGTTTGAAAAGGTTGTGGTAACCAACTGTCTCTCCCTGCCTTTCTTTTCTGGCTCTCTCTCCTCACCCCAGTGATTCCCAAGGTGACCAAACACCTGCTCTCCAACCCCGTGTTCACTTGCATCATCCTGGCCGCCTGTATGGAGATCGCCGTGGTGGCCGGCTTTGCTGCCTTCCTGGGAAAATACTTGGAACAGCAGTTTAACCTGACCACCACCTCCGCTAACCAGCTGCTGGGTATGACTGAGACCCTACACACACACATACACACACACTCGGAACACCCATCTGTCAAACACAAACCGTAAAACTTTGTAACATCTAACAAAAAAATATTTGCACGCAATTGTAGGGGTGGGTGTTGTAATATAACACCACTTAAGATAAAAAACTATGAATAGATTGATTTTATTAAATGTTTCAAACAATGTGCGGCACTAAATCAACTTAAAATGGACTAATTATGTTCTTTTTGTGAAGTTTTAAGTACTAACAATATCCACCATATGCTCGTAAAAAGCATAATGCACCGTAATATGGTGTAGTTTATCAAGGTAATGATACATATCATATGATTGCCCACAGTACAGTTTTCCATTTTCTGCTGAAGTTAATCACTCAGAACGTGTTTGTTTAGCTCTACATTAAAAGTAGGAGGCTATTGTAGCTCACAATTAATGGAAGTGTATAACCCCCCCACCACACTCAATATGCACTCTGCAAACTACATCCCTTCATCATCTCACACTTGGGTCAAACATTGTCGAGTTGTCAGACTTGCTTATGTGTTTTCTGACACTGTTTGGCATACTGTCATCTATACTGTTCTGACAAGTCGGATAATCAGCTTACGTTTAGAGAAAACAATGTCAGTTGGATTTTTGCTAGTCTAGGGAGTATGTAACTTGATGGCATAAAAATACCTGAAAGAGTTTAATATTGCTGCTAATATTTTAATGCAGATTGCTGATCCCCCTTTTTCCGTGCAGGTATGACAGCCATCCCGTGCGCGTGCCTGGGCATCTTCATGGGCGGCTTGCTGGTGAAGAAGCTGAACCTCTCCGCTCTGGGAGCCATTCGCATGGCCATGCTGGTCAACCTGATCTCCACCGCCTGCTATGTATCCTTCCTATTCCTGGGCTGTGACACAGGGCCTGTCGCTGGGGTGACCGTCGCCTATGGCAACGAGTAAGGAAGGCTAGGGCTATGCTCAGGTGGCTCCCGCCACCCCTCCTGAGGGGCCTGGTTTTTGTTTGCTTTGTTGACATTTATGCAGTCATTGTGATGGCATGCCTTTGAACCAGAAAGTGGTTTGGTCGAGGGGAAAAAAAAAAACATTTTTCACAAGTGACTTTTTTATACCGAAGAAGCTTTATGAATGAAGAGTAGGTAGTAGGGAGTGCTCATCGTAATTGCCAGTGAGATTTGAAAAGATCGTGTTATCCACTGGCTAAACTGTTTTTGTTGTTTTTGTGTTTGTGTGTAGAACCTTGCGACCAGGCGAAAGACCAGAAGCTACATGCATTAGCAACTGTAACTGCTACACGTCGTCCGTTAGCCCTGTGTGCGGCTCCAATGGAGTCACCTACCTGTCGTCCTGTTTCGCTGGCTGCACCAGATCCTTCAACACTGGAGTGTCTCCTCCTCTAGCTCAGGTTATTACTGATCTCGTCATACTTCACTTGTTCCTCCCTCAGTTCCTCTCTTTAGCTCATTTCTGTGCTTTCCTGCTATCTAACTGTCTCCATATATTAAGGCTGCATAGCATGGACAGAATTTAGTATGTGCATTTTTATTGCTACTTTACAGTACATTACAGTATATTAAAAACCGAATCTCAGACGTGGCATGATTAGCCTGCATTACTTTTTACCAAAATTATTTGTTTGTTAGATCATGTGAATGGCTTGCTTTGCTTGAATAATTCTGGATAATCTAGGATCGAGGAAGGCAAGGGTATGACACTGATGGCACCAACCATGTAAACTTTATGAGGGTGATAGCATTACTGGTATAGCAGGGGCATTCAGGCCTGCACATGCACATGTTCCTCAGTGTATCTGATGGTGTGTATTTATTGAAGCTTGGGTTTGTTGTACATTTGGTTTATGTTGCTGGCAAAGGTTGGGAAAATCAAATGCTTGATGAAATAATCTATCTAAAATACCGGTGCATTTAGTCACGGCGGCCTGTCTGGGTCCAACACGTTGGTGCAAAAGTGTAGTTTCACACTAAACATTTGCTCACATGTGTATCACAACATGTCTATCACTGTCAGACCCTAATTAAAATATCTTCAAGAAAATAACCTCAAGGATGGACCGGCAAGACTCGACGAAGGGCCTTGTGTGTGTACATCAACACTGACTGGTGTATGAACGCTGTGATTGTCTCTAGTTACTGCTTACCACTGCTGGAGTTGGTGACTGTTAGATGTAGACCATTTCATTTTCCATGGGAATTCACCACTGTCCTCATTCCACCCAGCGGTAGCGCTAACAACATGCTGGCAGTGAGCTCCAAATGTCACACTCAGATAGACTTTTTATTGTCACCTGAGATTTCAACCATGCAAATCTCAAGTCATCTCTCCCTAAATTTCACAACTGTGCAGCAATGCACATACCTGTATACCACAAGGTGGTATACAGAGAGGCTAACTGACTGGTTCAGAACTAATAACCTGTCTCTGAATGTGGACAAAACAAAAGAGATGGTTGTTTACTTCAGGAGAGTTTGATGTGATCACTCTCCGCTGAACATTAACGGCTCCTCCGTGGAGGTCATCCAGACCACAGGTTTCTTGTTGTTCACATTGTGGAGAGCCTCATGTGGATCCTTAACACCAGCTCCTTCATCAAGAAGGGCCAGTAGCGTCTCTACTTCCTGCAGAGACTGAGGAAAGTGCACCCCCACCCCAGTCTTTACCACATTCTACAGAGGGACCTTCGAGAGCATTCTCTGTAGCTGCTTCATGGCATGGTACAGAAATTGTTCTGTTTCAGATTGCAAGATCTTACAGAGGATATGGAGGACAGCTGAGAAGATTATCGGGGTCTCTCTCCACTCTATAACAGACATTTACGCCACACACAGCATCCACAAAGCCACCAGTATTGTGAATGACCCTACACAGCTCTCACACACCCTCTTCTCCCTCCTCCTGTCTGGCAAAAGGTTCTGTGGCATACAGGTGAATTATTAACTGTATCCCCAACACACACAGACACACACACACACACACACAAACACACTCCTGAACTAAAATTCTCCTTTCTACTAATACAATGCATATACACACTGAACTGTTCTGCCTGAAAAAAAACGACTTACACCACAACTGCCACTGTATGACAATGACAATAAACCTGCTTGATTTGACTTGATAATCTGTTCCTCATTGCAGTATTGTCCATTGCGGCTCCTTTGAAAAATATGCAGTTTGCTGTCATTTGACTTCGGTCATTATAGAAACACATATTGGTTGGACACACATTTGCATATTGCGGCGTTCTACTATCAGTATTTCCAGTATCAGAATGACAATTAAAACAATTAATGACAATTAATATTTCGTGCAGCCCTGCTATCTGATATTCTGTCCATTTATGTATCTTTCTTTCTCTCTCTATTTACATCTCTTTCTGTATTCTGGTTCTCTCTTTCTCTCCCTCTCCCCTCTGTGAGACACATGTTCTGAGCTCAGTCAGCTTCACACACTCAGTACAGCTGGCTTTCAGTAAAGGACACGTTGTCCTGCAGTGAGCATTTTAATGGGCTCCTGCAATATGGCATCCCGCATACATTAACATACAAAATGCATCGCTGTCTAAGGCAATGAAGGATAAACGCAACAAACTCCACACTCTCCAATTATTGCAATTCAACACCAGCTCCCAACACACACGCACCAACTGCTGTGTTCAGTGCACAGACTGCGCACGTGTATCTCCACTGGTACGGTATGGTTAGGGTTCCCCAAGGTGTTTCAGCAGTCAGGTGGTGTTATTCTCATTTTATACTGATAAATATTCATGAATGGGGGCTGCGTAGCTTTGTGCACTGATATTTCTATGTGGTGTTTGTAGCCAAATACTAACAAAAAACACTCCCAGCTTTAGATGTGAAATGACTATGGAAGCCATAGCTTGAAATAGTGAATGAATTATGGACATTATATTAACAAGTACAATTATCATAACGTTATATTTGATGTTGCATTTGTGTTGCTCTCGTAGTATCAGCATTGTTAATGTTATCTATTACTTTTGTATGTCAAAAGTTGTTTGGCTTATAAAATAAGTACCCATTGTTACTGTTGCCACTATCACTGTTGGAACAAAACCTTGTTTCTCCATTTTTGTTATATTTCATTTTTTACATAAAATAAAATTTCAACATTTTCCTTCCTATGTTAAGCTATTTTTTTAGAGATAATACAGCAGCAACAAAAACTGTCCCAGAGCTTCATGGCATACGTTTTAACAGGCCATTTCCCCTTTAACCCATGCAGAACCTGACTGGATGCGCGTGCATTTCTGGCGATGGTGAATCTGCCATAGCCGTGCCAGGCAAATGCCCAAGTCCCGGCTGCCAGGAGGCATTCCTCACCTTCCTGTGTGTGATCTGTGCCTGCAGCATGATCGGCGCCATGGCTCAAACCCCCTCCGTCATCATCCTCATCAGGTAACTCTGCTTCTGCCAGCTGCTCACTCTCATGGGGGGAGGGATGTGTGGAGCGAGTCTATTTTGGCTTCCGTACAAGTGTAATAAGAGTATTGACGCGAGATGCTTTGTGTATACGTTTCATGCTTGCAGTGAATAGACTGCTGCTATTGACTTGCTGCTAACAAAGGACTGGAGTTCTGGATTATGCAACCTCATACCAGTCAATAGCTTCTAGATTCTGTTTTTTTTCTGGCCCAAAATACACACCTCAGACTAAGATAAGACCAAAAGGAGTAGTTTGGCAAACAGTCTTATTTCACAGAATAATAGTCAATCAACTGAAACATAGCTGGTGTTCGAATTTTGCTTGGAGATAATGTTGTTAACAAACATTAGAAGTCAGTAGTCACCCAAATGGCCCAAATCGTTTCCGTAAAAATGAATCCCCAAACATTTTCTTACCCTACTGTAACCGCGGCCAGATCTTCATATCATGCAGAATTGTGGATATGGTTTAGGTTATGGATATGGTGTATACCATCTCTGGTGTTATCTGAAATAGTTGCCTGTATGGTGAAGTTTAGTTTCATTATGTAGCTCACAGTAAGTCAAACTGTGTCCTAAACCACAAGGACAAGTCTGCCACAACTTAATGAAGATCTGGATGTACTCTTGAACAGGTTGAGGGAGGTTTTGGTGATGTATTTTTATGGAAACAACTTGGGCTATTTGGGTGACTGCTGTTTGTTAGCAATGCAATCCTTGTAGCTGCAGTTCTAAGCTAAAGAAGCAACATTTTGACTTTGCTTGAAAACATCTGGAATAATGCGAAAAATGAATCACTTTAATTTATGTGACATAGAAAAGACTGAGATAGGAAGCAAACAAACATGGATTACAGTTTATATGAACTTATTTCTTCTCTTTTGCCTTTGTCTCTCACTTTGTATTTTTTTATTCTTTCTTACTCCTTAGGACTGTCAGTCCAGAGTTGAAGTCGTATGCCCTTGGTGTTCTGTTTCTATTACTCCGACTTCTGGGTAAGACACATTAAATTAACATAGCCCACAGCAACTGTCATCTAGTGAAATGTAAACAGCAGCTGATTTTTAAAATCTGTTGTATTGAGCCCCCGGAGGCTCTTCTGATACATTCATATTTATGTCATGATTGGGTCGTATTAGGTTTAACATTGCTGGCTGCGCCCGTGGTAATCTCCTTAGCATTTATTAAGCTTGTCAAATGATTCATGATTGCTTTCTGATTTGAATATTTCACAGGATTCATCCCTCCGCCTTTGATCTTCGGTGCGGGGATTGATTCCACATGCCTGTTCTGGAGCACAGAGTGCGGGGCCAAGGGTGCCTGCGTGCTGTATGACAACATTGCATACCGGCACCTTTATGTGAGCCTGGCCATCGTGCTGAAGGTCATCGCTTTCCTCCTCTACACCACCACCTGGCAGTGCTTGCGCAGGAACTACAAGAAGTACATTAAAAACAACGAGACCTACGTGACGTCCACCGAGATCTTCTCCTCTGACTTGAACCTGGACAGTCTGGGCAAAGATGTGGGAGTGAATCCAGTCAACAGGACAAAGTTTATATACAACTTGGAGGACCACGAGTGGTGCGAGAACATGGAATCAGTTTTATAATGGCCAGGATGAAGCCCGTGTTTGACACATAGATATAGTTCTTTTGAAGGATTACCATTCTGTCATTCTTTTTTTTTTTTATTATTATTTGTGAAGGATAGAACTTTTTCTTTTTCCAAGAGTGACATGTTTAAGGTCCCTGTGACCACCGTAGAGGACTGTTGCACTTTTGCCCCACATGCTAATTATTCGCTCGGGTCCATGTCGTTCTTAGAAGTCATATCAGAGAGGCTGTTCGTCCAGTGCCAGTGAACTATGTCGTGCTTGTTAGTTGAAGACATCTACTGTACTCTCCAGCTGCGTCCTCAGCTGCTAACGAGCTGGACCTAAGCTAATGATCCATCAGCGGATGTCTTGGACATGGACGCAATCGCGAAATAGCCAGTTCCGCGTTTTCCGTTACTTGAAAGGCGTCAAATCGAAACTTTAAGTTCGGTTAAATCTGTCATCGGTTGTCCAGTTCTTAGCTTCTTCTCAAAGCAAAGAAGACAATGGCAACAAAAAAATAATAATAATAATACTACAACAATGCCGTTATATTAGGTGCATTTTCTGTGTGTGATGCACGGATGAGAACTGTCATTCACCCTTCCTGTCTCAGTGTGTGTTTCGTCTAAGTAGCGGAGAAACTTCCGGTGACTTCAATATCAGCACATATCGTGTTAACGTTGTGGCCAAGAGACTTCTTTTGCAATAGAAACGTGCGCTACTGCTCCGTCACGACTTTCATATCACTTTTTATAGCTTTGTTGTAACAATGTCAGTCAAACTATTTGTTCCAGCTTCATTCAAATGTTCTTTTGACGGATGTTCTTTTCCTACCTGGTGCTGTTGCGCCAGTTGCTTTATACTGTTACTATGTTATTTTTATTTTTATTTTTTTGCATAGTTTATTAAGCCCAAAAATGTCTTAATTGTTTGAGGTAATTGAAACAGATATGTTACGTATCTACACTGGTGCAATAGTATGAAGGTGTATTTTTGGGGGGGGAAGCCAGAGAATTTTAAATTTAGTAATAATTGTTCATGAATTTCTATTTGTTCTTATTTTTTAGAGCAGATTATTTTGTTTGAGGAGGAAAAAAGAGCTTTAGTTTTACTTATCAACATGGCAACGTGTTGCTCAGATGAATATCTTGATGTGATTTTGAGTACAGGATTGCTGTAGATTATATGAATAGATGGGAGTATGAAGAGAATAAAGGATGAAACGGAGAGACAATGGAGGGAAAGCAGAGACGGGGCTTTGTCTTAAAGTGGCAGTGATTCTGACTTAAACCTCTCTCCACCCGTGCAGTATCTCACTCTTTCTGCAGGCCATTCGGTTCGCATGGTCAGGAAGGGCAGTATGAGGCTCACCCCTGGGACCCAAACAAAATCTGAACAAACCTTGCCATTTGGGCAAGATAGAAGGAACTAGAATTTATCTGATTGAATGTTTTTTCTTCTTTCATTTAACCGACCCAAGCTGAGCCCAGTAAAACCCATCTAAAAGCTTTCACTCTTATTGTGAGCCTGGCATTGCTTCAAATAGGAACTGTTTCTTCAGCTGTTTTCATAGAACCAATCAGCATGATATAATAGTCTATGAGGATCACTTAATGGCTTCAACTTCGTGAACAAATACACATCAGCCACTGGAGAAGAAACCATAATTAAAGATTGATGCCCGTGTTCACCAGTGGTTCACTACCTAGGCACTACCCACACTGTTCAGCTCAGTGGAGTTACTTACCAAGGCAGACCTGAGGCTTCAAACTGAGCCCCATTTTAGTGCGTTTTATAGACAAAAGAGCAGAAAAAGAAACGAAATCAGACTCACTGCAGCTTTTAAGGCCTGTTGCATCTGCATGTGGAAAACGAAGCCATGGTACAAGTTATTTTTTCTTTTTGCTTGAGAGATTTTGATGGCCGAAACCGATGCATACGGTTTACCCCTTGTGGACGAGAAGCGTCCTATGATTCAAACTGCGTCATCGAAAACATATTTAAAGCTTAATAGCACACTCATCTTGTTTTACTGAGAAAGGTCTCTCTGCAGTATAAGCATAGGTAGGATCCTTTTCATATACTTTTTGTATGGCAGATAACTTTTATTTTATTCTGCAAATAAATTATTTTTAGAAAATACTCAGGTTTCCAAACTGTGGTTATTAATTTTTTTTTTTTTTTTAATCGAGTTTTCCTCCCACATCTGTGTTGTTGGCTTTAACATAAAAGCAATTTCAATCACTCGAATGATACAGTAGGTTTCCAGCTGCATTTTGAAAACATTGACTAAACAAGTCTTGGATGACTTGGATGGAAATGGCTTTATATGGATAAAGTCGTGATGGAGCAGTGACACTGACGTTGGAGTTTCAGGTACGTGTGAGTGTATGTGCGTGTGGTGCCGCTGGAGTTTTTAAACCCTTCAGTGTCACTGCTGGACTGAGAATAGACCACCAACCAAAAATATCCAGCCGGCAATGTCCAGAAACTGACCACTGATGAAGGACTACAGGATGACCAACACAAACTGTGCAGCAACAGATGAATTATCATCAATAACTTTATATCTAAAAGGTGGACCAACAGGTTAGATGTGTCTAAGTGAGTGGACATGGACACGGTGTTTAAAAACTCCAGCAGCACTGCTACGTGTGATCCACACAAATACTAACTTTCCTCTATGCCAGTGTCACTGCTGTGCTGAGAATGGTCCACCTCACTAACAATACTTACTAATTGGTGGTCCTGTTGGGGTCCTGACCATTAATGAACAAGGTAACGGGGTAAAAATGATGCAGAGGAAAAGATGGACCACAGTCTGTCATTGTAAACTTCCAAGTCAACCTGTATGGTAAGGAAATCTGATCAAATGGACAGTGAGTGTTGATGTAGCCAAATGGAAACATGGTCTGTACTGCATTATTATTAAAATGCTTTGTCCGTTCAACCTGAAAATGACTTAATGTAGCAACATATTTAAGTGGTTTTATTCAGCTCTAATAAATAGAAACAAATTTTAGAAACAAAAGTAAAGCAACATTTGGCAGACGCCCTTATCCAGAGCGACTTACAATCATTAGTTACAGGGACAGTCCCCCTGGAGACACTGAGGGTTAAGTGTCTTGCTCAAGGACACAATGGTAGAAAGTGAGGGGTTTGAACGTGCAACTTTGTGGTCATCGGGTTCACAGGCAGGTGTTTGACCCACTAGGCTGCTACCCCCCTCCCCCAAAAAAAGACATGTTTTACACCAATTCAAGCCTCAAAAACTCTTCTGTCAACCTGTGCCAGCTTCTGCTTTTAATTTTAATGCATTCTTCAGTTGAGAAAAACTTACTACGGACGCTTGCCTACATCTTAATAGGACTCTTCTTGTTTTATCAGCTTACTGTCATCTGTTATTTGCTGAGGCAGCTGGAAGCTCCCAATAACGTCTGTCATGCGTGATGCTCGGATACTGAGAACCCAAAATTCTTTCATTTCATCTCGTCTCGCTAATCCCCAGTATATTCCCTCCAACTGCTCTAAAGCAACTGTGATCTATATTATCATATATAGTGGACTGCATTTCACTGTAGCGTGCTGCAGCTGGTGCAGTATCATTTGAGCTATTTCGTTTGAAACGTTTTGCACTTTTCTAGCCATTAGGTCACTTGGTTCAATGCCTAACGCTGCAGCTTTCTTTATTGAATTATTTTGTGCAGCTGCTATGGATTTTCTTTCTGGTTCTGACTACAGTATTCTTATGGATGTCCCATCTCACATTTAAAAACAGCTTTATACATTTGTACATCCTTACATTGTGTGGAAAATGCATAATTAATGGACAAAGACCAAAACTTGGAAAAAAAATACATGCATTACTATAGTAAATTAAAAACATTTTTTTCATTTGACATGTAAGGTTTTTTTCCCGCTATGACAATATGTTTGTTTGGTCACTGATCTCATCATGCAATCTACCAGATGACCCGGTCATGAGTCAGTTTGTAGTTGCCCAGTGCCATCTATGACTCTCCGAGATGTGGTCATGTTAAGTGCTACCAACCTCATTTTTCAACACTGCCTTTTAAAATCTACCGTTAAGAAATAAAATATATGTAATTTGGATGACACTGAAGATTATTTTTCACACCAGCCTGTGCCCAATGTTCTTGCTGCTGGTTCATCATTGGACTTTAGTTGTTATCCACCTGGCCAGTTTTTAAGACTTGGACTGAATCTCTGTTGGCTCCATGTCCATTATTGCGTACTTAATTACAATGCTCAGACTAATTACGTAGCAAGTTAAGCATAACAAGTCCATTTACTGATAACTCCACTTACATAACTGGATTTCCTTTTGTGCATCCTAATGATCTAGTATAATAAAAAAAAAACAATGGTAGCTTGAAAAGGACAATTCTCTGATGGGAAAATGCAATGGTACAAGAGATGATAGACACTTTAATCCAAAGCAATTTACAAAGTTTTTGCTTATCACAGATGTAGGCCAATGTAGTGTTAGGAGTCTTGCCCAAGGACTCTTATTGGTATAGTGGGGCAAGCTGCCCAGGATAGGAATTGAACCTCTCTCTCCTGCTTGGAAGGCAATGATGCTACTCGCTATGTTACACCAACCCAGAAACATGGAGTTCCTCATGCCTTAACTTGCTAGCTAGTTGTGACAATTCTATTGAAATCCTAATACCATTGGCTAGCATTAGCATTTGTTGGCTAGCTGGCTCAAATTAGGAAACTCTTCCACTAATGTTCGAAAGACAATGTTATGACAGTATATTCTACATTGCTGACTCTCTGTGTACACTAATGCAGTTTTATTTCACACCTCAGATTTGCTGATAGCCCTTTTCTAATGCGCATAACGTTAGTAAGTTAAACGGATCTTGAATTTGTTCTCTCTTTGATGGATTGGCTGTGATTGGCTGGATGGCTGTTCAATCAATCTACCCTGACCAATGGTAATCAGTGCAGATTGCAGGATGGTGGAGCTTGGCATTGGGTGCTAAAAATAATTAGCCTCAATCTAGAAGAATCTAGGGGGCGTTTCTCTGTATGTAATATCTCACAGTGGATTTCACTGATTGACCTACAGCTGGGGCTAGAGGTGGATCGGCCCCGTTTAAACTAAATCACATTTTTCCCAAAAAGTAACCTTATTTTGAAGCCTCTTTTTCTTTGAAAGTGAGAGAGTGCTTAGCCGTACTCATCCATTTATACCAGCTGCCCCTGGTTGTAAGAGTACTATAAGATTATTCCGTTTATTTCAAGCCAGTTTTACTAGTCATTTTATTTAGTGCAGTGTTACTTAATGCTGCTCCTGGCAACCCAGAGCACTGTATATTATCAAGTATTCCTTGATTCGACACACCTGATCCTCATCAAATGGTTAAGAAGCCCTTCGTGAGCTGGATCAGGTGGGTCGGGGCAGGGAATAGTTGAAACTGTCCGGAGCAGGATTTAGACTGGATCAAAAAAGGCCTCCCGACTCCCTTTATGGTGCACTAGGTAAGAGACGAAATTCTGGCTTATACACCCAAACAGTGCAGCATGGAATTGTGCACATGTGGCCGAATCCCATATGCCTCTTTGTTAGACAGGAGCCAATATTTCAGGTCCTACAGGGTGCACTAACAAGAGAGGAGGGAGCCACTTAAGAGTCAGCCTAAGAAATGCTGAAGTAGTGAAGCTGTCTTATTCTATTGGTAGATAATTCTTATTGGTGAAAATCTGAGTCTGTTAATAGAGTAAGACAGTTTTCTATATAAAATTTACTAAAAAAATCAACATTAAGTTAAATTGTATTACATTTTACAGCAACTTTACAGTGAGAAATATTTACATTCATTCACTTTTTTCCCTATTTTTGATGTCACTTGCCAAGGTATCATATTTTGTGGTGTAATCACCTGCCAAATGTGCTCTCCCCAAGCAGCCTCCCTTGGCTGGACAAAAAAGCAGTTTTCATGAATAAGCATCAGTTGCAAAGAACCCCATAATGGCGTTAGAGCTGTGTTCTCACCTCTCTCCCACGGAGAACATTCCCTGTGAAGCCAATGAGGTCTACAGCAGCGCCTCTCTTTTTCATGAGCTAATTCTTCCACTGTAGGCCAATATGTTCCACCAAATGTCTTCACCTGACAGAGATAAATCTGCTTAAAGAGCTCTGGTAAGAGTGGTAAGAACTTTCTTATAACTCTGCTTTACTTTAGCTTATTTTATCCAACAACTGCTGGTAAAATAGCCCAAATTATGAATGAACATTTTAAGAACTGCTGTGATCCGTGGAAACTCATTCCTATAAGTGTTCCCACAAGTAACACTTCAGGTCTGTAGAAATAATGTGGAGATTGTAATCCTGCGGGGAAAAAAATGCCATTGCTGTAAAATGTATGGCTTTCCAGAGTTGGTGGAACCTTTTTAAGCATTCTTTTCAAGCTCGTATAACGATGAATTCCTCAGTACCATATGTTTTTTCTCCTACTCATCACATTGCTTCCCCAGCCCAAAGAAGCAGGATGTTGAAATTACACAGTGCAGTCTCTAAGTAGTTAGGCATTCCCACTTTGTGATGCTTTGGCTCTCTAAGCCCGCACACTGGATCTGAAATGAATTTATGACTAAGAAGTTAAGGATGTCAGCATATATCCGATTTAAAGTGAAGGTATTTGCATTTATAATTGGACAGTTGAACATAATCTTAAGGCGAAACGTTACAATATACACAATGATCAGCCATAACATTAAAACCACCCATAGATGGTGAATAACACAGATAATTTTGTTGCAGTGGTACCTGTCAGGGAATGGGATATATTAGGCATCAAGTGAACAGTCAGTTCTTGAAGTTGATGTGCTGGAAGCAGAAAGAAATGGGCAAGCATAAGAATCCGAACGACTTTGAGAAGGACCAGATTGTGATGGTTAAAAGATTGGGTCAAATCTTCTCCAAAACAGCAGCACAGAAGAGCTACTGTAGCACAAATTGCTGAAATGTTCATGCTGGCTGTGATAGAATTGTGTCAGAACACGGTGCATCACTGTTTGCTGTGTATGGGGCTGCATAGCCATAGACTGGGCAGAGTACCCATACTGACCTGTCCACCACTGATAGTGCCTACAATGGGCACATGAGCATCAGAACTGGACCGTGGAGCAATGGCAGGAGAGGAAGCTTGTCTGATTAATTACTTTTACGACAGCTTGGTGTGTTCGCACCACCGCAGAGAGGGGAAGAGATGGCACCAGGATGCACTATGTGAAGGAGGCAAGCGGACAGAGGCAGTGTGATGCTCTGGACAATGTTCTGCTGGGAAACTTTGAGTCCTGGCATTCATGTGGATGTTACTTTGACATGTACCACCTACCTAAACACTATTACAGATCAACAGACCCCTTCATGGCAACAGTATTCTCTAATGGCAGTGACCTCTTTCAGCAGGATAATGCCCTGCCACACTGCAAAAATTGTTCAGGAACGGTACGAAGAACACGACAAAGAGTTCAAGGTGTTGACTTGGCCTTCAAATTCCCCAGATCTCAATTGCATCGAGCGTCTGTGGCATGTGCTAGACGAACTAGTCTGATCCATGGAGGCCCCACCTTACAACTTACAGGACTTAAAGGGTCTGCTGCTAATGTCTTGGTGCCAGAAACTATAGCACATCTTCAGAATCTTTTAGAGTCCGTGGTTCAACACGTCAGTGTTTTGGGGAAACGAGGGGGACCTTCACAATATTAGGCAGGTCCTGTAAATGTTACAGGTGATCGGTGTATACCATTTGTCTTGAACGTTTTGTAAAAAAAAATATATGGAAATGGGATCTACTTAGGTAAGTGATAGATTATTGAAATTTAATTATTTTTTTTATTTAATCAAGAAAACACTGAGCACCTTTGTAATAAAAAAAAAAACATTTCAGGCCATTTTACATAATCCAGCTATGAGCAAAGTATTCATTCTGTCCCTCGCCAAACCTACCCAAAACTCCCTCGCCCCTGTAGAATAAAAATTGGATAAGAGCACTTTCCAATTGCCGTTAGATATTTCCCACACTATCACTGTCCTAGCGCTTACACACACACACACAAAAAATCACTATTATGTACTTTTACCTCATAGTCACTGCTTGATTTCAATTGGTATGTGCTGTAGTTTAGTGCCAAAACCAAATGACATTTTAATCTATTTTTTTTCCTCATCTCATGCAGCCAAACTCATTAAATGTCTTTTTATACGCTCTTTATTTCAAAAAAGTTAGTCATGCACACACACAAACACCTACACACTAGTCTTCAAATGAACATACAAATGAAAACTCCTGAACTCCACAGCCTACAAGACTTACTTTTACATTATAACAGAAGCTGCATAGTTTTTTTTTTTTTCCAACATAGTGTTTACATTTTAATGATATTAGCTCTTTTAAAGGTCACCTTTTGAAGACAGAAGAAATCCATTCCAGCAAATGCGTCTCCAAAAGCCTAGTGGTGGGTGAGCTCTGGGTCCATTTAATGAGAAAGAATGTCCGTTTAACTGGACAGACAACCAACGTCTGTCTTCCCTCCTTATTTCCTTTAGCTTGGATTCTCCTTTATAGTGCTGATAGAAGAACCAAGCTGAGTCCTGTGGGGCCGGGGGAGCTAATGCAAGGCTCCGGGTTTGAAGAAGAGGAAGAGGAACTAATCAAGACCCAGGGGCTGAGTTTGCTGAGATGTTGGGGCATGTTACTCTGCCGTGAGCTCTGCTTTGCTGCACTGCACATCATGCTGCTAAGGAGAAGAGGAGCAGTGCAGTCAGTGTGTTTGAGAAACCTGACTATAGATCGAAGCTGCTACATCCTCAGACATCCTGCTGCAGCTGTAGCGTGGAGGGCATGGTGTGCATTCTGCTAGAAGCAGTGTTCTGTATTTTTACCCTAGCACACATTTGGACACTGCTGGTTTGATATTAAACATATTAAAAGAATTTATCAGTTTGTCCGCCCCCTCTTCACGGTCCATCAGTGAAACCAAGGTGTAATCCTCCTTGGGGGGGATTGGGGGGGGGGTGCTCTAGGGATTCTGGACCCCCTTATTAACTCTTAGGACTTAAGCCTCAGAATCAAAATTCATGGACAGAGGTCTCTTAAAATAAACTTCAAGGACATGCTATGGTGTTATGGTGTCTACTGAGAAGACACTTAAATACAAATTCACAACCATGTCAGGAATACTGGAAACGGCAAATTTCTGTCTTTCTTCTGCATCATTGATTTGTCTTGGGTATCCCATCGTAACTTAGAAACTGTCGGAACTTCACAGCATCTGTGCCGCGGTGCTGTGGGTGGGGTGCCAACCACAATCTCTAAGTTTCAAATGCACATGTATTAACCAAATGTTTCTCTAATACTGATGCTATCTGCACCACTTAAGTGAGGGAGCGAGTTGACTCCTAGAAAACAGTGGAGCAATGGAATCCCCTCATTACTGCAAGGTATTTTGCTCACTAGGGACCACCGCTGGCTAGATATTATCTGGGAGAGGTCCAGAAGCTTCCTCACTTTTAAGTATTGCTGGATAAACACTTTACTTTGCATAAGTTGGCATGGGTCCGTGTTTAGCGCTCTCGCTTTGTTTCCCATGGTGATCCATCAGCCACGAGGCTAGTGCATCTCACTGCACATAATTAAGCTGGGACGGATTGTAAGGGCCTAATTTCTCAGGGGGACTGCTGTCTCTGGTATGTAAAAATACGGCAAATATATATTTATTTTATATAATCTCAGTCTGTCTGAGTTTTGTAGTCCTATGAGACATCAGGCCTTCAGGCAGTACACTTGAAAATCCAGTCCTCAGTGCCAGTTTTAGTGTTTTACTTCCAAGATCACTTGATTTAGCTCACAGGACGACTAGGAAGTTCTCCAAGAGCTGAGTCAGGTGTAAAAAACACCCAACTCTGGTGAAAGGGGGCGCCCAGTCCAGTTTGGTGATTTCTCTGTTCAAGCACACCTGCTTGGCAAGTGTATTTGAGCAAGAAAAATGCTAAAATAAACTGAACATCAGCTCTCCAGCGGCGACAGCTGGACGCCTTTCCATCATACAAAAATATTTCAAGAGAGAAATATACTTACACAGAATCCTTCAATGTCTTGAATGGAAACACAACTTTTGATTCTTTCAAACCGAAGTTTTATATTAATACATTTTCTTTCGAGTTTTACAATATATTTAGGGGGGATGTAAAGATCTAGATATTTTTGCTTACTCCAAGAAATCTAAATAGTAAAAAATACATTTTGCTTACCCAATTGGGAGATATTTGTGCTCTCTAAGCATTTACATCTCATTTTAAATGTTTTCTGAATAGCTTTTTTGCATTGTATCTCAAAATGTAAGATAAGACAGTGTAACAGGAGGCTGACACAAATGAAAGAGCCCTGATTTAACTACTGACACTACTAACTCATTTCCCATCCAGAATGGGCTTGTTTTTGCCATAAATTACTTAAATAAAGAAAAAAGTCTAAGTAAGACTGATAATTATAGATATATATAGATAATTATGAGATAATAATTTTGGAAATAAACATAATCTTATACTCACTGTGCTTTTTAAGACAAATAACCACATCACGGAAAAAGTATTAAAAGGTTGATTACCTTATGTGAGAGCATTTCACGTGCTAAAGGAAGACTATATCCCATCCTTTAAACAGAACTAACCCTGTTGTCTGTTTTTTTTTCCCGAGGGGAACTGCTGCACATTTGTCTAGCCCGACTGATCACTATGGGACCCCAGGTCACCACCTTCCCAGGCCTGCAATCGCTGGGGCTCTGTGCCAAAATGCCCTTGACTGGTTCGGCTGCTCGGTTCAGCTGCTCACGACTCCCCACGTGCTCCTCCCCCAACCAAGGGCAACTGCTGTTTAAAGCTCCGGCAGTGATTGTTGTTCCTGTTCCTGTTGTTTATGGACTACAAACTCTCAGCTACTCTTCCAACAAAATTTACCTCTATGGACTCTTAGCGGTACCAACTCTGTTAGCAGTAGATGGCCTATCTGTCAATAAGCTTGTTCATAAAGGCCTTCTCTTGTTATTTATCCCCATAAAGACTCTCTTTTCTTTCTCTCCGGGCCGACCAGAGGAGGATGGGTTCCCCTTTTGAGTCTTGGTTTCTCCTGAGGTTTCTTCCTCCAGCTGAGGGAGTTTTTTACTCGCCTCTGTCGCCTTTGGCTTACTCACTAGGGGCTCGGACCAGGGGCCTCATGTAAAACGCTGTGCGTAGAATTCACACTACAACATAGTGTACGGACAAGACTAGAAATGTGTGTACGCCAATAAAATTTTAGATGCACAAAACTGTGAGTAAGCAAAGTTCTACGCTCTTTCTCTTTATAAATCCCAATCAACATGAAATTGTATGCATGTGCACGAACCGACAGTCACGCCCCGACTCCTCCCATAATTATACATATTTGAATATGCAAATCAATATAAATACCCACTTAGTTCAGGGTTTTGTTAAAAAACAATGGCCAAGGCACGCGGGAAAAAGAAAGTGGAGGTCTTGCTTACTGATATTGAGGCAAGAAAAAAATTCTGTTTGGTGGATTAAGTAGTGGCATCAGCAACAAAAGAAAACTGATGGAGTGGCGCAGCATGACGGAGGCACTTAAAAATGTACGTTCAGAAAGTCGCACAGCGCCCGAAATTAAAAAGAAATGGTCGGATATTAAAGTCGACGTAAAAAAGCGAGTAGCGGCTCACCATAAGAGTCTCAACACCACTGGAGGAGGTAGCGGAATTCCGGGGCTCACACCTTTTGAGGAGCGAGTTGATGCAATTATTGGGGACACACTTATTACGGGAATTTTGCCAGCAGGTGAGGGGGACTCCAACATCAGCGCGGGTGAGTTTTTTTTTTATTATTATTATTTTTTTTTCTTGTACTGTACTTGTTTGACTTATTTGCATGGTTAAGTTGAACAAGCAGGCAGCAGATTACTTCTGTTTATTCTGTTTCAGACAATAGTACAAGAAGTGACCCCCGTGCTGTGGACGAAACTACCTGCCGGTGATGGCGCTGCCGTGCCAAGCACATCTTCAGGCGCTGGCTGCATGCACTCCCGTGCCTCAGAAACTGAGGGGTGACCATCCGGCCGTGTGCTGACGGAAGCTGTGCTGCAGTCACAAAATGCAATTGTCAATGCTGTAAGAGATGTTGCCAATAAACTAAAAAATATGCGAGCACAATGCGACACACTTTCTGCGGACTATAGAGCAGCCTTCCACCGGTCTTGTCCAGGCATCGCCAACGGCCCTTAAGCTGCCCTATAGTACGCTCTACCACCGCTCGTGCCCGAGAATGGATGTTGTTATATCGTCGGTCTTGTTCACTCTGTGGGTTTGCGAGAGGGGTGAGAAGCCACGTCTTCAGTGGGTACCCACTGTCCCCTAAGGAATTGTCAAATGGCTGCATACACAAAACGTACAAATTTGGCCCAAAATTATAAAACAAAAGTCTTCTTACCGAGAAGCCAGTCATCATGCACCACACCATTTTCAGGTTTGTTTCCAACAATACTATTAATGAGAACAAACGAATCATGGGTTCAGCCAGGCCATCTCGCCACAACATTAATGAGACGCATTTTCGCATCACATATTGTTTGCACATTAATGGAATGAAAATGCTTTCTATTTACATAAGCAAATTCATTCTCTGAAGGCGCCTTTATAGCAATGTGCGTGCAGTCGATCGCTCCGATTACATTTGGAAAACCGGACATCGCTGAGAATTGCGCTTTAATGTTTGCCTGTTCAACCACAATGTAAGGAAATTTTATATATCTGGATGACAA
>JBBPCZ010000019.1:2134254-2161085 GCA_037974445.1 Brycinus macrolepidotus | reverse complement strand
AGGAAAGGAAAGGAAAGGAAAGGAAAGGAAAGGAAAGAGCCCCTCTCCTGGAAAGATGAGCTTTAGATCTGAATGTAGATACCTGAGGAAGAAAAAACAAGAATTGCGCTCTAAACATGCAAAGTGATAGCTTCAAATACACCGTTGTATCACCATTTTGACATCTTCCACATTTATTGTGCGAGTCACAGTGAAGAGGAGAGGTAGGCCTACAACAGATTTAGACACCATTGGCCTCTAAAGCACAAGCAAGGCGATAAACCACGAAACTTGAGTCCTGCAGTGACACATTTTTTCCTGCAATTAACCTGTAAATATTATTCGTTTTCTTCACAACAAAGCAACAACGTGCGTGTAACTGATTTATCCACAGATATTTTTCAGGAATATTGTTATGTGAGCTTTTTTTGTTTCTCCAAACTGCTCGATCTCTTCACTGTTCAGGACTCTGGACCAAATAAGGCCATTAAAACTAATGCTCATCACATTCCCAGGTTCAGTGTTGTATCAGTCATGGTAGGGCTGTTGAACAGGTTTCATGTTTTTGAAACCTGTCTTCGTGAAGAAGGAGAGACAGGGCTGCACAGCACTTGGCCAAATTAACAACAGCACTGCAGCTGAGGCGAGTCCTGGACTTGAACAAAGGAAGCTGCAGCTCTCCAGTACACTTAGATTTCTGCAATCTCAGAAATTCAACTAGGAAGCCTCTAGTTCTTAATTTAGACCTCTTCCACCAAGCCACTGGTCCTCTGTTGTTCTTTTTCCTATTTTTGTATAGAATTGCTGTAAACTTTTGGAAACCCATCGTTTCTTTACAGTTAAGGGGCATAAGAAAACGAGGGTGAAAAATGGAGTTACCGTCTAAATACTTTAGGTAACCAAAGAGACATGTGGTATATTAGTGAAAACATATCTTTGTAGTATAATCTTCAAGTTAGTCTACTACACTACTCCTACTGGCTTCTAAAGTACCAAAAGGTTATTTGTTAACACCTGACACTTCATATTATATTAGTGTATAATAATAATAATACATTACTGTTATTATCATCGTCATGGAGAACAGTGGTATGATCTTGTAGGCCACACCACAAGTCCAGTTGTCCAGAACTATTACTAAAACAAATAAAAACTAAAAATGTCCTACTACTACTAGAATGCAGTAAGCTATCTGAGGTTTGTTAAAAACCTGCCTAAAATGCTGTTGTTCCTCCACATGCCGCCAAAACAGCTGCAACCCGCCGAGGCATGGACTCCACAAAACCTCTGAAGGTCTGCTGTGGTATTTGGCACCAAGATGCTAGCAGCAGATCCTTTAAGTCCTGTAAGTTGCGAGGCGTACCCGCCGCAGATCGGATTTGTTGTTCCAACGCATCCCACAGATGGTTGATAGGATTGAGATCTGGGGAACATGGAGGCCAGGGTAACATCTTGAACTCTTCATCATGTTCCTCAAACCACTCCTGAACACTCTTTACAGTGTCGCAGGGCATGTTGTCCTGCTGAAAGAGGCCACTGCCATCGGGGAATACAGTTGTTATGAAAGGGTGTACTTGGTCTGCAACCATGTTTATGTAGGTTTCGGGCGTCAAACTGATGTCCACATGAATGATCGGACCCAGAGCTTCCCAGCAGAACATTGCCCAGAGCGTCACACTCCCTCCGTCGTCTTTTCTTTCCACAGCGCCCCCTGGTGCCATCACTTCCCCAGGTAAACGGCGCACGCGCACCCGGTCGCCCACGTGTTGCAAAATAAAACGTGACATGTTGGACCACACCACCTTCTTCCATCGCTCTGTGGTCCAGTCCTCATGTTCGCGGGCCCATTCTAGGCGCTTCAGACGGTGTGCAGGGGTCAGTATGGGTGCTCTGGCCTGTCTGCGTCTACGCAGGCCCATACTCAGCAGGGCTCGATGCACCGTGTGCTCGGACACGTTCTTCCCATAACCGGCGTTGAAAATTTCCGTGACCTCCGCCACGGTGGCTCTTCGGTCAGTTTGGACCAGACAGGATAGCCTCAGTTGCCCGCCTGAGTCGATGAGCCTCGGGCGCCCGACACCCTGTCGCCGGTTAGTGGTTTGCCCCTCCTCTGTCCACTGTCGGTAGGTCGTCACCACTGCGGAGCGGGAGCACCCCACGAGCCGTGCCGTCTGGGAGATGCTCTGACCCAGACGCCTGGCCATGACGATCTGGCCCTTCTCGAAGTCGCTCAGGTCTTTGGCCCGTCCCATGTCTCCCAGGTCCAACAGTACCAGGAACACTGTTTCACCTCAGAAGCACACAGAAGAACACTACCAGAAGCAGGGTCTTGCTTCAGAGTCTTCAGTTAAGTTGTCACCAGGAACACTACCAGAAGTAGGGTCTTTTTTCAGAGTCTTCAGTTAAATTGTCTCCAGGAACACTACCAGAACCACTAAGAGAGGCAGGGTTTGCTTCAGGGTCCTCAGTTGTTCCCTTCTATGACAGAACCTTGCAGTGATGTTCTCTGAGCTCAGTGCATGCCGGTGTGATCGAATGCCAAAATGGACGGCCTCCTTCTTCTACCCAGAATGCCAGAGCCTGAGGAAGTTGTGCGCGTGGTGACGCCAGAGCGCGAGGCCCGGCCCCCCTGTCCTCGCGCGCGCTCGCGTGGAGAGAGGAGCTCAGAGCGCGCGGAGGGACGGGGCGGACAGACGCATTGCCGGGCGAGAGGCTCTTCTCTCCAAAAAAACAAACCAATTCTCGACGAAGAACAACATGTCTTCGGCTCCAGACGCAGCTGCCGAGCTCCTGTCCCGGACCTGGGTAAGATTTCCCTTAGAGAACTGGAGAGGGCTGCGTTTCACAGGAGCTCCAACATGGAGGAGGACGGAGACGGTTGGAGAGGCTGGTGCGAAAATGGCCACGACGGGGCCAGCGCCAAGGAGCCAGGACGACTTTCTCTCGGTAAAAAACAACAAAATCAGCTCGAAAGAGGTCTGAAGTTGATCAGAAAAGTCTAGTTTCGCGGAGAGGGACAGGCTGAGCGTTTCAAATTCGACCAGCGACGAGAGGAAAGCTGTTTTTCCACCGACTACGCATTTTAAATTGGGCTTTGTCCTTGAAAGGACACCCGTCCTCGCCAGGGCTATATTGGCACAAAAAATAAGTCAAAAATTGTAAAAACTCGACGTTAAAAATACAAACCGATGTGCTCCATCTTAAACAGAGCGTTTGGAGAGGTGTTGTGTTGTTTTAAGTGTATTTTTGTCGAAAAAGTCTTTTTTATTATTTTTTTATTTATTTGCAATGTATTAACTAATGCAAAATTGCCGTTTTCCACCCAAAATGTCGTTTATTTTGACAAAATATGTGAAAGACTGAATCTGTGTATACAGTGTATCATTTTAGAAGCAAATTGTAATTTTTTTTGTTTTCTATTTCTCCATATGCTGCATTATTTGCATAAAATTGAATTGTTCTTATGTATTTCTACTTTTTTGATGCTTTCTTTTCTTGTTGACCATGTACAGACTGTATAACCAGTTCCATTTGTTGTGCTTTTAAGGTTTTTGCTGTATTTTTTCGATGTTAAATAATAGGGTGTTGGCTTTTAACCCTTTGTGGTGCAGAAAAAGTGCTTTTATTCTTCTGTTATTTCACAAATGTGTGACTTTTTTGACTTTCTTTTTCTTTCTCTTGATACTAATTGTGTGTGGATTTTTTTTATCACTTGATTGTGTAGAGTCCAGATTGTTAAATGCCTCTAAAAAAATAATTAAAATGATAGGAAATGGGAATTATACACCGTCAAGTTCAACCAAAGATTTTCTTCAATTGTCCACACCAGGAAACTGCATGCAAAACATTTGAACAGTCTTCATATATGTAGAGAAATAGTGTTAGGTTTCTTATTATGAATTTAAATGTCTAAATTATGGAGATGGCATTCTCAAGGGATTTGTGCATGAAGATGGTACATGGAAACTAGTCTTTGTGTGAACAATGTCTATATAAACACTTGCTTTTATAAATGGGGGGGAAAAATAAAACAGCTTTTCTTGAAATGATTTTATATTCTAATGTTTGTTGACCTCACACTTTGGGGTTGAAATGTGTTGGTATTACATAGACATTTAATCATTTAACATGGATTAAAAACTGAATCTCATTTCTTAAGTCTTATGTTTAATCTTTCAATTGATTCAGATTTGATTAACACACTTTGCAGGGTATATTCAACTGCAAAATCATTCATATCTGTTTTGTTACCCTGTTTAGTTACCCTATGTACAAAACACCCCAGTAGCTAAGAATGCGGTAAACTAATTATTTCAAAATCTTCTTTACAGGCATCAGAACAACTGGACAAAACATGATGGAACGATATTCCGCTGCATACATTGACAATGTAAGTTATTTTTTTGTGTATGTTATTGGAGGTTAAGTATTTTTAGTAACCACTAGGGTGTGCTCAAAATCATGGAAATCTTAATTGTTGATGTTGGTCATATTCAAAATGTGCTTTTTTGCTCTTTAAGGGACCCTAGTCTGCATAATTGGAAAGATGGATGAAGAGAAGGAGGGGAAGAATGCCTGTAAGTATTTGACTCATAGGAATACATAGACATGAAACTAAATTAGTTCCACGGGTCAGATCTGACTGACGTCGAGCTGTGGGTTCTTAGGATTATTGGCTTGAATTTAATCAATTAATGCTATAAATATTTAATCAAATGTTTTTTTGCAATCAGAAGAGACACGCGGCACAATCTTGTCGTATCAAACCGTGGTCATAGCTACCATTTACGACAAACAACAACTGTAAATAAACCTTTTAGTTGTGTATTTGCTTAACACAATTATGAGTATTCCTGGGTATTGCGCAAACTTGAATCTTCCTTTTGGGTTTTGTTGCGTATGTATGTACCAAAGCTAGTCACTAGCTATCAACTAACCTCCACAGTGGGCTGGACCAACTTGAAAGTGGCATCTAAATATTTGGTCCTTGGTCCTAAATGGTTTTTGTAACACATTATAGGCAGGGTGGTGATACTAAATTAATAGGAAAATGTAGAGCCTTGTTGACTTTTGGTTTACGTGACATTTCTTAGGTGTACGAAGTTTCTAAACCAACTTTTCTTTTCTAAGCTATCTTGAAAATCTACTTTAAATACATTTAATGACGATGGAAAATGGTTTTGAATCTTCTGAATCTTTGTCAGCAGTGATTAATCACTATTACTTAGTAGGCTGGTTTCCTGACATACTATTTGAACGGGGTTAGTTTTACGTGGGTATAGGGTAACAGAATTTCACCCCGGACATCCTACAATGAGATGAAAGCTTGGTGTATATTAGAGAGATTGAAATCAATTTATATATTGTCACACCAAAATGGTTCATACAGTTAGAGCCCTTGTCAATATTTAATTGTAATTTTGTTTGCTATAACTGTCTACCTAGCTGTCTTTAAATGAAAGCAGTGTCTCATAGCATTGTCATTCATTTGGGAATTTACAGTTAACATCACAGCATAAAATCAAAACCGTGTCATTTTACGCAGTTTAATGTTCGAGTATGCTTGCGGCAATACATTTTGACTCAAACTGGACAACGGTATGCAAGCAAGATTCGAGTTTTCAGGTTCTTCTTCGAGTGCCTTCTTCGAATGCTTAAGAGCACACTAAAAGCCTTTCACAGAAGATTTAGAAATATTTATTGACATCGCAGTTTACATGGGATAAATATAATGTAAGTCTATTACTAATGCTCCTTTTACTGAAGGTAATGGCTGTGGAAACTTAACGATTCGGTTAAATTACTCAGGATTTGGACAAGAATTAAGTCGCTGGGAAACATGCATCTTCCTATGTAAAACAAATTCCTTTTGAACAGTACTTAAGGCTACTACATTAGTAACAGCAATCTACGCATATGTTGCCACGAAACAAATTTTCTTATTTATGGACTAGTAAACCCACTGTACAAGATTACAGGTTTCAAGGGTGTATTGACTGTTGTCATACACCGGCATTGATTTTATATAGTAACAAATTTGTTGACTATATTGTTTACTTACAGCTTCTTGCACAGCTTAAGAAACACTATTTTTACTTAAGTAATAGTTAAACTAGCTTGCTTAAACATTTACATTACGACTGTTCTGTATTTTGGGAGTGCATTTTGATTTAGCATTGATCAGCTTTGACCTACATCTAAACAGTTAGTTAGGACTGAAACACGAGTGAAACATTTCAACCAAACATACCACTATACTCGATTTTACATTAAAGTTTTTCATTGACAAGATGTCCTTACAGATTTGAAGGTGTTTAGAGCTAACACTACAAAAGGTTCATGAAAATGCCGCAAAATTATCTGAAGGTTACAGTAGGTTGTTTCTTTAATATATAAACAAGTATGCAATTTCAGTGATTTGTTGAAAATGCCTCCAGCTTTTTCTTCAGTTGCCAATGCAAGTGACATTTCAGATCAAATTGTTGCATTGATATCCCGCTTCAATCAGATTTCACGTTACTTCAGTGTCAACAACCCATTTCATTTGATAAAATTTCATTCTTTACCGTCTAAAATTGTAATAATACCTTCTTATATTAACATCTTTTTCCTTATCCCATAAAGTTGCTATGTATTCATGGAAATATTTATTCACTAACTAGGACAAATTCCTTGTTTGTGAAATGCTCTTTGCTAATAACTAACAAATAATACTCCATAAGCTTCTCAATACTTGAGTTTTGCATTCATTATGACTATTTGAATAGTCGATTCATCTTGGAGTTGTGTTGTAATGTAAATGAATGTTTAGATGGGAGTGGTGGCTAGGTGTGAATCTTTTCACATCAGGGTTAAAATGCTTCACCCAAGTTTAACTTGCACAGTTATGCGTAACTATCGAAGAGTTGTGTTAAAAAGCATAACATACAATTTAGAAACAAGTTGATGCATACACATTGTTGACGAATCAAGTCGTGATAACATAACTGACCGCGCTAATCACTTTTAAATACGATAATGTTCTGAGACTTCATATGTTATTTTTAGTGGTGCCAAAGTTATTTCATTAAGTTAACACCACCAGTATCTTAAATGCTATTGATGCGTTTCTGTAGTTTATCCCTTTAAAAACCTTCCTTATTTCAAGCCCCAGCTACTTGCGTACTTTATGGTGCTTTGAATATTGCAGTCTCATTCAAATATAGCTTTTAAATGATAAGTCCCATTGATGGCTTTCTTAATAAATCCAAAGGTTCCAGCTTCTACCACATGTACACCTTTTTCCACCAACCAAGTGTGTGGTTTTTTTAATTCTTTAAACCTTGGTTCCATCTAACAGAACAGGGTGCATTTCCACCAGTTTTGCGCGGAATTAATTGTCATCAATGGAGGGCGTTGCACAATGAAAACAGTAGTAACCAGATGACCAAATTGGCACCGAATACTTTGTTCTTTGTTTCATTGGCAGACCACTGGATGACCCCCACACAAAACATTTGTCCTCTTCCTCTCCAAACTGTAAAATGACCCACCCACTGACGTCATCATGGTTTGCACTGGAAAAGCAAGCTTGTGGTTCTAGCTGAGAATCGACCTGTTTAGGTTCCAAATCAATTTAGTTTTGGTTGAAATGCTCCAAATGGTTCAAAGTTTGGTGCACCACCAAAGTATATTGAGTCTGCAGTATCATTTTCAAGAACACACCAGTGATGCCTGAAATATCACTGTCATTAAGCACTGGAGGATGCCTTCGCCTGACCACACAGGACAACACTTGCAGGAGAGTTATCGATAAATCAATGAGCAGAAAACTAACAAAAGCAATAGCAAAGTGCACTTGCC
This sequence comes from Brycinus macrolepidotus, assembly GCA_037974445.1. Classification (NCBI taxonomy): domain Eukaryota; kingdom Metazoa; phylum Chordata; class Actinopteri; order Characiformes; family Alestidae; genus Brycinus; species Brycinus macrolepidotus. The sequence goes on along the minus strand of JBBPCZ010000019.1, from coordinate 2,153,264 downwards.
CCTCAAAGCAAGTCGCAACGTAGCATTATGAGTGTGAGAGGCTACAGTCACATTGCCTGTATTTGTGTGATTTAATGGTCATGCTTATGTGGAAGTAATCCTGATGTGAATGTACATCCTAATGGAGATTATTTTTCCTACTCATTGCCAGAACAAAATGCACTGTTTTTAAAATAGAAACAATTTCTAAGGTCAAATTCAAGCGAATAAGTCAGTTCAATTAATTATGATTATTATGTGAACTAATAACTTTCAGTCACATGACATCCCTAACTTATAATGTAAGTAACTTTTCTAAACTCACATGCTTCCAACTGTAATTGCAGTACAGTAAGCGTTGGTAGTATCTCATTCATTTTCTGTATTATGTATTAACAATATTGATGTTATACTTTTGATACTTATTTTTACTTTTGTTAATGACAACAAAAATTATATGCATGATGACAATCAGTGACAACCCAGCTGCCAAGCAGTGTGTACTTTTATTTATTTATTTATTTTTTTAACTTCATTGTTATTTTATATATTTCTTATTACTCTTTATATGGTATGCTGAACCAGACAGTCATCTCCAAATTTTTTTAATATCTTTTATTATTCTTGGGATAATTCTAAAAGAACAGTTAAAAAGACATACCTAAATAAGTCTGGTTTTACAGTATTTACAGTACTGGGTCCATGTCATTTTAAGAGAAGAAAACAATACCAGTCCAGTCATTTGCAACATTCTTTGAGAACAGATTGAGAGGACTCGGGAAGCATGGGTTCATTAACTATATATGCAGTCAAATGCTCTAATACCATTTAATCCCAAATTGGGATTGAATAATTAATTAACAAGATGCAGCGTAGCATTATGAGAGGCAGTGTGAGAGGCTACAATCATACAGAAGTAGGAACCATTGACTATTCATGTGATTTTATGATCACACTTATGAGGAAGTAATCCTAATGTGAAAGTACATCCTAATGAAGATTATTTTTTCTACTCATTGCCAGAACAAAATGCACTGCTTTTAAAATAAAAACAATTTTAAAGGTCACATTCCAACAACAGTCAATTAATCACGATGAACTACATGAACTACTGTGTCTCTACATGAAATGCCAGTCATTTGACATCCCTAATTAATGATAAAAGTACCTTTACTAAACTCAGTTTGGGACTCTCACATGCTTCCAGATATAATTGACACACAGTTAGCATTGGATAGTATGTAATTAAAAGCTACTTTTATAATGTATTATATAACAGTATTGATGTTATACTGATTTTTATTTTTGTTATTGACTACAAAAAATATATATCCATCTTGACATCAAACAGTGGCAACCCAGCTGCCAAGCAATGTGTACTTTTTTATTTTATTTTTAAACTTCATTATTATTTTATATATATCTTCTTACCCATTATATGGTATGCTGAACCAGACAGTCATCTCCAATTTTTTATATATTTTATTATTCCTGGGATAATTCTAAAAGAACAGTTTAAAAATACATACCTAACTAAATCTGGTTTTACAGTATTTACAATACTGTGTAATGGTCCATGTAATTTTAAGAGAAGAAAACAATACCAGTCCAGTCATTTGCAACATTCTTTGAGAACAGATTGAGAGGACTCGGGAGGCATGGGTTCATTAACTATAGATGCAGTCAAATGCCTCAATACCATTTAATCCCAAATTGGGATTGAATAATTACTTCAAATCAAATTTAATTGTATCAGTAGCCCCAGTCAAGACATCTAGCAAAATTTCTGACATGCAAACGAAGCTTCCTGATCACTTCTTCGTTATAATCATTTGCAAAAGAAGTAGAATTACATAGTGAAGCATTGTGGTCTTCCCAGCATACCAAACATCCTCCCAAAATACAGGTCACTTAATTTCAGTTACTTGCATTTGTTAGAGTTTAGATGCTTAGGTGTATATTCCTGATGCATCTTCACTATTCTCACTAGTCTCATAGTGTGATGAACATGTAGAGGAGTGAAACAAGTGGTGAGCTCTGGGGACTGTAATCCACTAGCAATAAAGTAAAGTGGCCCCTTATAGTCACGTGTGAACACACCACGGCACGGCACGGCACAGCACAGCACACAGTTTGAACAATATGAAATTCTTTCTCTGCATTTAACCCATTCACCAAGTGAAGCGGTGGGCTGCCACCAACGAGGGGTGCCTGGGGGGGGGGGGGCAGTGTGTGGGGATGGTACCTTGCTCAAGGGTACCTCAGTGATGACACTGGCAGTGCTGGGATTAGAACCCACAGCCTTCTGATTGCAGGGGCAACGCCCTAACCACTAGGCCACCAGCTGCCCCAAAATTACTAATTACTAGTTTACAGTTTTACTTGATTCAAAGTACTCAGCTGTACCATGTTCTCCCATGGAAATTACAGGAGCACTGTGAATTCTTGCTTGCAACTTGTGTACAATTTTGGTTGCCTTCCTTTTTAGACTAAGTGTTATTTTTTTTTCTTCCTCCCATCAGAAGAAACATGCCTGAGGACATCACCGTGAGTGTGCTTAGAAATGAAGGCAACTCGGTAAGTCCAAACACTTTTTTTTTTTTTTTTTTTCCCACCTATGTTCCTGTGGCATGTTACCTCATGTGTCTGTCATTGTAGCATAGCGGTGCGCACACTCACTTGAAACTACACTAGGAGAAATGGGGTGATGGGTAGTCCGACTCTGAAGGTTAACATGAGCTGAATAGTTTATTACCAGATATCTGTGCGACTGCAGTCGTAGCACAAGCAATTTCCTCCAGGATTAGTCAAGTTTTCTGATTTCTTATATGTTCTCACAAACCAAAAAGCAGACAAAAAAAATTCTCTAGAAGCTGTGAATATTGGAAGGGAAGACACCATTCATAAGGAATGGGTTGGTTTTACCTTTCCTGTTGGCCTTGATCTTCAAAGAATTTTCATCAGCTAGTCTACATGAATTTTTTTCCTATGCAGTCTTATGACTACATACATTTTCGACATGGAGGCTTCCTTTCTTCATACCTGCTTTGCTGCCTGTCCTCTTGGGGCACTGCCCTACCTCTTGAAATGGATCCTATTCCTCGTGGGAACCTTGCATCAGACTGATGACGTCTCTTAACGTAGATCCTGTTCTGGATTCTTGTTGCATTTTTCACATCATCTTGTCCCTAAGCTGCCATGACTTTCATTTGTGTGGCAGTATTCCTTCTTCTGAGATGGATTACTCTGTTTGAACATGAACCGACTTTTGCACAATGACATCGTCTCATTCCCTTTTGTATATTGTGCTGTTAGTTACCTTAATTGCTTTTGATATTGACTGCCATAGTTGTACACCTGTGTTACTCTACAGGTGCTAAGATTTATTCAACATTTATTCAGTGTGCATAACAGTGTTATTACGATGTAATGTTATCATCAAGTATTCATAGAAGAAAATGACATTATGTGGGATGCCACATAATGCATCAAATCATTATTTGCCCCCAGTGGTTGGGCCTTTTCTGGATTTTAATCAGTATGGATTTTAGTTGCTTACTTAATTGATACTGATATCAGAGTGCAAAATGTGTACTGGATCAAACTACCTGTTGAGTCCATGTTAACAAATACTCAACAGAATTTGTTGTATATCATTTACATTTACATTTACGGCATTTAGCTGACGCTCTTATCCAGAGCGTCATAGTTTACCATTCTGTGGTTGTGGGTTGTGACTGAAGCATTGAGTTTTCTTTTGTTGCAGTAACAAAAAGAGTAATTCATGGATTAAAGTTCGCCGTCGCTATGACGGATTTCCGTCAACTGAGGGCACTAAAGGTTAATAATGAGATTGATGCAGATCCGAAGGAAAAGAAATGCGGGGCGGGCGGGGCTGCAAAACAAGGAATCCGTGTTCTTGCTGTTAACAGAGGAATGGCAATGGGAGTGATTCGGTTTAGTACGTTCACTTTAAAGACACCGCTAAACCCCCCCTTTTGTAAAGTTTGAATTCAATTATTTTATTATGGTGAATGCATTTTATTATTAGACAAAAGCTGAGACTGGATTGTTGGCTCCAAGCAATTAGTTATTTAGCTGTGTAGAAACTACTTTTTCATATCCACATCAGAGTGGACCAAAAGTAACAAAATGTCTAGAAATTAAATTCACAAGCTCTGTGTCAGTTAGCCAATTAAATAAATGTATTTATTAAAGATCGATTTTATTCGGGGAGTGTGCACCTTGAAGTTCACAAGAAAGTCTTAGTGACTTTGTGATTTAAAAATGCATTGTTTAAAAAAAAAAAATACATTAACATTTGTCATTATAGCATACAATGCTATTGTGTGATCAATAGTATTTCTGAACAGAACATGTTAGTTCAAAACAGTACAACTTTTTCTAGAATTTTGCATCAGAAATGCTTCTCTAATTAACAAATAGTTACATTTTTAAAAAGGTGAAACCTTTATTAACTGTTACAATGTTTGATTAGACAAACTTGTTGACTGCCGAACGATGTACATTACCTTACACACTAACAATGACAGACATATGATGTGTATAACCAGAATTGTCTAAAAATGTGCATGCTTTGTGGTGTGACTACTGTGAAGCATTAGTTGTCAGACTAGCTTACTTGCAAGTTGCGTTGAGGCTTTTATTCTTGAATTGGACGAGAAGTTTATTTTAGTGGGTTGCCTTTTCTCCATTATTGTGATTGTATTAATGTTATTACATTGTAATTCGATGCATGATAGCACCCAGTGAGATACAGTGTAATTTGATAGTATTAAGTTCTATGCTTTTTGTATGCTTTTGTGTCTTAAACTTAGCATTTTGATCATTTTCTGGCCTAGATAATTGTCAATGCTACATTTTCTAGTTGACTTTCTTGCATACTTCAAGCACTCTTGATGAAGCTAGCTAGCCCCCAGTTGCCTAATTTGGGGTGTTTTGTGAAATTTTGGTTCAAATTCGATTTTGCGTTCTTTGCGTAGGTTTATGGAAAGTTGTTGTATCTTGGTCAGTACACTTGAGGTTTACATGTTTTCCCTTCTCCTTTTTGATTTCATTAAGACTCCCTACTGGACAGTCGAGTGGAGACTACAGCTATATCAGGAAGATGGCGGCTCTGATTTTGCTTTTGGATTTGTAAAGGGAAAACGTTTCGTTTTGCCTGATGTGGTGCACTGTTTTTGTTAGTTTGTTTTTTTGTTTTGGGGGGGGGGTTTAACCATTGTTTATGAATGATTTTGAATGTTGAAGTGTTTTGTTATTACTTTGCAATGTTTTGTTCAAGCCAGTATGTGCATCATGTATGTAAAATTATTCAAATTTGATTTTTTTTTGTTTCACTTCCTCTTAATAAAAGTTTAGTTTTTGAACAATTCCGACTTGCTCTCATTGGATGGGGAAATGTTTCGAAAAGCCGAGTTAAGCTTTTCTTCTTTGCAAAAGTCAACGGTGAACTTCCTTCGCGTTTCCTACCATTCCTACCACTTGATACCTTCGTCAAGTTAACATTTCTCGAACGGCTTTGTGAAGGACATCGGTCTAGAGGATGAATGAACTGTGAAGATTTACCGGCATGTGAGAAAATTCCCATTTTAAAAAGCTAAAACAAAATAAATGAGCTAACATTTTTGAACGGCTAAACTTGGTTGGCGTAGTGTATAACTCAAATACGAACTGCAAAGACTTCGGAACCCACTATCCCAGCGGCTCCAGCATGCTCATTTTTTAATCGCCGGCCTTAATTCCTGAACATTTTAAATGAACAAAAAGAAAACAAATTGTTGGAACACGTCGTGGATAACAACTACGAACCGTGAAGACTTCGAAGCCCACTATTGTCGTCGTCTTCAGCTTGCTGATTATTATCGCAGACTTTAATTCCTAAGAAATTAACAACAACAAAAAATGTTTGAACACAAAATACAACTTTTGCTCTTTCCTTTATGCTGTTACATTTCGACAGCCTCCCCCTGAGTTGTTTAAATGCTCTGGTGCCATTACACTTTCATGTCTTTCTTGAGTCTTAAACCCATGAAAGTCTAAACTCTGCCTCAGTCTTGGTGTGGAGAGTTGCAATGTGTTCTAAAATGGTGTCCCAGGCTTCTAAAATGGCTCCTAATATCTCATTTCCTGAGTGAGCAGGAAGTGATGGCTCTCTGAAATAATTTTTATACCCTCTTAAAGAAGCACAACAGCAGTCTTAATGTCTAAAGGGCTGATTGTGCGTGGTGGCTTTGTGTGCCAGGGCTTTGGGGGTGCCAGGGAGATGTTGGGTTAGATGGGGTTTAATGAAGTAGTTTTAGGTTGAAAGTAAGAGGAGGGGGCGGGACTTTGGTGCATCACCTGAGTGCTGGACTAAATGGGGAGAACGTCAATCACAGGCTGAAGCTCTGGGCTGGGAAGGGAAGGAGCTGTAGATGGCGGATGAGCCTTGGGAAGGGGAGCGCGTCGGTCCTCGCCGGGCTCTCTTTCAGCACTTCTAGCTCAACTTTCTCCAACTTTAACTCTCTCCTCGGGGCTCCTGCTTGAGCCTCTCCTCCTCCTCTATCTCGCGGCTGGACGAGGGAGGCTCTCCGCGTCGTTTTTGGCCCTTTTATTCGGTCAGAAAGGAGAGCATGCCCCGCGTCAGCCTGGAGGAGAGCGTCGTTGTTTTCTCTGCCTCGCACTGGCAGCCATGGCGCGCCTCCATTTTTAGTGCGCTGTAGACCCTCTCCTGCTCTCCTCCTCCATTCATAAGGGGCCACTGCTTTCTTTTGTTTATATTTCTTTTCATAATAATTTTGTTTTTGTTCGAGATTCTTACTTTGTTTGTTTTATTGTTTTTTTTTCCGTATCATTTTTTTTTTCCGTGCCGGAGTTACAAATCGACATTTGCGCTACGTTTCCCTGCGTGTCTGTGGAATTAGGTATGTTACACTGTTCCTTTTTTTTGTTACGGCTGTGTTATTTTATAATCCTTTTTTTTAAAAATAAAAAAAAATCACTCCTTTGTCTGATGACGCAGTAAGAATTTATGCATGAGGCTCTGCTGGATCTGATCGGGTTGAGAGTCGATCAGAGCCTGACCATTGATCACTATCGAGCAGGTGTTTATTTTCCATTTCTAGACTGTTTTTTAGACCTTATTAAAAAGTATTTATGTGCGAGTCGAGGCTGATCCTCTCCTGTGTCGCAACGGGAGGACTTTTTTTGCAAACCAGAGCCGAGATGGGACTTGTAGCCTTCACCCTCCCTTCGCTTTCAACTTTTGACAGTTAATACCTGGACTAACGATCATCAGTAAACCAAAAAAAAGCTCAGAAGCCACCACGATGATGAAGAGCAAGAACAAAAAGCAAGGAGACGACGGCTCAACACAAAGCAATGCTTCCAGGTATGACTTTTTATGTTTTTTTTCCTCTCTCTCTGTGCCCCCCCATCACTTCTCTCTTGATTGTTTACCTTGACAGGCATGGTTGATCACCTGTGCACAGATTTGAGCTACTGTTTCTGTCAAATGTTCTACTTTTACACAATTGACCTTGGGATAGTTGAGTTGCCACACCCTAATTTTTACTGGCATTTCTTAAAAAAAAAAACCCCTCAATACTAGAGACCAGGCCTGGACCCTAATGTGTGCCATCCTCCAAAGATCTGGATTTCCTTCTGAATCCAGCAGCTCATGCTTTCTCACATTTTTCCCTTTTTCTTCATGGGAATGTAAAAAAAAAAAAAAAATGACCTTGCCTGATTAGTTTGTACTGCATTGCACCATTTTTACGTGTAACATTTCTGATAATAAAACACATTTTCTCCATCATTTCATTTGTTTTTACGTTGACTTCTGTGTAATAGCAAAGTGGTGTTAGGTACTTGTACGGTGAGGCCTGTTGGTCCTTAAACCGAGACTGACTTTTATTGATGTGCTAGAATGAAATGAATTGATTTAGACTAAGTTTGAGTCATTTTTAATTTGGACTATTTAATGGGGTTTTTAATGACTAAACATTTGATGCATTGTAATTCTTATTTATGCATTTTGTTTTACATTGTGTTTTTATTTTCAAATATGTTATTTTCTCTACCTCTGTCTTTGAGGGGCCTACAGGGTTCTAATTTATAAGGATATAGTGTGCCCAGAATTGTTTTGGATTTTTTGTTTTGTTTTGTTTTTCAATCAGTCTTTAAGGTGCCCAGGACTTTACACTTAACTGTGTCCCTCCAGGGTTGGCGGTTGATTTTCTAGATTTTTAGGACTCATTTGTTGGACTCACTTATTCATAGGACTCATTTGTTGGACTCGTTTATTCATAGGACTCATTTATTGGTAGAATACTTTTAAATATGGATTTGGGGATCCACCTGTGAGCATTTGGTGACCCACACTGCTGTCTTTTCTTTAATGTTCTATAACTAGCAGGGGAGTGACAGGAGTGAACCCGCAGCCGGAGGGGTACTGGTGTCACTGTCCTGTCCCGTCCCATTCCCACTGGGCCCTTGAACAAGGCCTGCTCCAGGGGTACCACACAGCAATTGACCCTGCACTCAGACCCCCAGCCTGGTTCCCTGTCTACGTAAACATATCCTCCCTGCTGTAACAAAACCTCACTTCTCTGAAATCATGACTTGGTAAAAGCAAAACCATTCTAAACTTTAACATGTAATATTTATAATACAATGTAATCTTTTATTCTAAGGATTTTTTGGACCGTTTATGTTGGTACTTTTGTATGAAATTATCCCACAGTGTAAGAGACATCTGCCATTTTCAAATGTTTTTTTTTTTTTTTTTTTTTTTAAGTGAGGTTTTGGTATGACAGTGATGATAAATATCTCTTAACAATGGATAATACAGAAGCTACTAATTTCAGCTGTTAAGTACTGTTACCGGAAACTGTTTTCAAAGAACTAACAGGGCTTTCACCTTACTGTGATTATATGTCTAATAGTAATGACAACTCACTCATCGATATGTTGGTATTTAAAGAAATGAATGGTTCATGGCTAGTTGTCTCAAGCCTCACTATGAAAATGGTATTTTGGTCCAATTTTTTTTTTCCTTAAAGTGGAGTCTTTAAGTAAATGATGTACTGATGTTTCTAACCACACATGTGGTGGAATGTTTCAGTGTGTGAGGTTCATGAATTCAATAAACAGTTACGGATTGATAAAAGCCAAAAACGAGAGGAGTATTTTGTGGGGTTGAAGATGTTTGATGTGGTGATGATGTTTTACATTTGTATTTTTTCAACAAGCTTCCAAAATGGTCATATTTGTAGGTATGTTAAAAAAGTTAGGTGTTGTATGTCTAACCAAGCTCAAGTCTAATCTTTATATTCTAGTCCAGTTTAGTGTGACCTCAACCTGATGAGTGACTGACACGTGACTTTTTTTTATTCTTTTCAAGCGTGACTGAGCAAGACACGTGCAAGACTGTTTTACATCTTTACATGTGTTTCACACTTTCGTTTAGATGATATGGTGGGAAATATGGATATGATAGCCGATATGGATGTGGTCTAGATATCTTAAGATTGCTGTCATCATACAGTAAAGGGGTTGACAGTTTTATCATCAAAATTTAGCCATTTTGACCATTCTTCATGTTAGATTTTTGACTTTCAGATCAAATGTAGAATTGGTTTAAACGCTGATGTGGATGTGATCTCCATATTCATGATTGCTTTCAGTCAAATGATGAAACTGTAAAGGTGTGATAAAGGCATTGTTTATCAAAATGTAACCATATTGACCATTTTTCACATTAGGTTTTTGACTTTCAGATTACATTTTGACTTCTACACAAAATGTGGAATTGGTTTAAATGCTGATATGGATGTGGTCTCCAGATCTGTGCTTGCTATTATTCAAATAATCAAGCAGTAAAGGTGATACAGGTGTTGTTTTATCCAAATTTTGCCACTTTCTCCATATTTCATGTTAGGTTTTTGACTGCAGATCACATTTTGACTTCGACACACAATGTAGAATTGATTTAAACGCAGTAAGTTTAGCATAACTTGCTACCCTGATTAAAGAGAGAGCCCTCATAACAGCTTGTCCTTCAGGAAGGTGACTGGACTGCCGTTTTTTGGGCAGCCATTTTCTGAATGGCTAGCTCAAGCAAGTAAAAGAGAAAAAGGAGCTGCTCCTGGCCTTTAAAATGCTGCAGTTTTATTCTTTGACTTGGATTCAGGGTGACAATCATTGCAGAAAAAAAGTACAGTGGGTGACAAGTGTGTGAGGTGGATCATTAAATGGCTGAAAGTCCACTTGAAAGTCACAAAATGGCTCTTGCTTTGTGCTGCAGAGCCTGTATGAGTTGCACAGCATTGCATCCAGGCCGCATGAAACTACAGGAAGGAGCGCAGGCGGTGCTGCAGAGGTCAGAAGTTGCTTTGCTGAATTTTCATTGGCTCTTTCCCTGGCTGGCAACACGGCAGCCAATCGTAGTTCAGTTTCAGGGCCTGGCTCCGCCCAAAGTGACATCATCAGCCCATATAAAGACAGGCTGGTTGCGAGGCCTCTGCTTTGTCAGCAGCAGCAGCACCACTTCCGTTCAGATCACTCTTCTTTTACAGCCGATTATTTCTGGAGAAAGATTAATCCGACATGACCAAAAGTGCGAGTGGACATTTTAAACGTGTGTATATTTTTATAACACAAATGAAGCCAGACTACTTTAGTTTTAACGATTATTTTTTTTTAAAAACGCACAGCACTGAGCTGTTTCAGTCAGTGAATTGTCTCACTGCAGCAGCTTCACACTCATTTTAAAGCGGATTACTTTTAGAAAAAAATACCAATCTGACATGGTAAAAATGCAAGTGAACATTTTAAACAAGCGTGTATATTTTTATAACACAAATGAAGCCCAGCTTCTTTAGTGTTTTTTTTTTTCTTCTTTTTATCACACAGTACTGGGCAGTCAGTGAATTCCCTCACTGTGGCAGCTTCACACTTATTTTGAAGCTGATTATTTTTAGAAAAAATATTAATCTGACATGGAAAAAAAATGCATGTGACTTTTAAAACATGCACATATGTTTTAATATCACAAATGAAGCCCGACTACTGTAGTTTTAACTTTTTAATTATTTAATTTACATTTTTTAATTACATACTATGTTGATCCCAGAGGAAATTACATAAGTCCTCTGCATTTAACCCATTCGCCTGAGTGAAGCAGTGGGCTCCTAACAATGGCGTCTGGGGAGCAGCGTGTGGGGACCGTACCTTACTCGAGGGTACTTCTGTGGTGCCACTGGCAGTCTTGGGATTCAAACCCATGACTTTCTGATTGCAGGGGCAACTCCCTAACCACCAGACCACCAGCCACTATAGGTTTCACTGAGATATGAACTCGGATCGCTGGATTCAGAATCTAGAGTGCTGACCACTGATCCAACACAACTTTTCCTTCACTTTTAAATGTGTGATTACTGTGAGGGTTCAGCGAGGGGTCTCCTCGGTCATACCTGAAGAGATGAATTACAAAATGCTTTGGTTTTTTTTTTTTTTTTTTTTTTTTTTAATAACAGTTTTGGATACGAAGAGGTCTGAAAAGGACATCTAATGTATTTTCCAAAGCACAGTTTCTTCCTCTAATAAAGGTGGTATCAATAGTATTGATGTTTCTTGTATGTGTGAAGCCCACTTCCGAAAACACACATAATTGGGTGAGATATTTATCTTTAATCTCTTTGATATACAGATTATAACTTAAAAATGATTAACAGATTATAATCAGGATTTAAAATCTTTGACACAATTACACAATACAAATGATGAAAATGAATAACATGGTTTATATTGTAATCTCTTTTGTAATTCTTGATTAGAAATACAGATTCAAGGCTATGGTACAGTATACCAGGTAGGACTGAAGGACTTCTCGCCCTTGTCTTTAAAGGAGGGATGTCCAGCTCTGGCACTGGAGGGCTGGTTTCTTGCGTAGTTTGAATAGTTACAAAAACACTGAACCTGACAGTTAACAGATATGTTTGAGCAGGGGAATCGTCTCTACAGGACCAGGGTTGGGCTCCCCTGCTTTAAAGGGACAGTGCATTTATGTTTTCTGCTCTTTAAGGACAAAGCTCGTTATTTGACCCTGTGCTGTCGGCCTTGTTGTAGGAACAACAGCGCCTTTGTTTAAACATGAAGCAAATCACATGTAACCTTCAGAAACTTGGCCTTGTTCTGTGTTACCCATGACGTAATTTTTTTTTTGTGAATGCTCACAATAAAATTGGTTTTATGCAACCATTAAATTACAAAATTGCACACAATATGAACTGAAAAACTGGTTGTGCAAGTATTTGACCTTTCAAAGGCCAGATATCTTTGGTTTCGATATTGAATTTTTGCACAGCAAGGTCAGATACTGAAAGGACATGAGTTTCGGGGTTTTTCTCATTAACATCTATTTTAATATTTTAAGCTACTGTGTCGGACTGCACATCCTTAATAAACGTTGATTAATTGTTCCTTATCCGGCTGAAGGAGGGTTGCATGGTAGCTCTGTGGATCCTCAACCTGTGCTGAAGAGACATCCTTATGATCCTGACCCTATATAGATTAAACAAATACATATTAGGTTGGTTTCCTGCCACTATAACAGACCTTGTTGTGAATCTCTAGACCTGTACTTCTTTTGTATTTATACTTTCTGATTAATTGATGCAAGGGGATGGACTCCTCCATACCTGGTATGGAATAAATGAGACACCTTCCTCATCGGCTGGACAAAATAATGGAAAGGCTGCATGAAATGCTTACACTTATCGGCTATTTTATCAGACACACCTACCGTATAGGTGCAGTATGTAGGTTTACAGTTACTGACGCCAAGCCATCTGTTGCTGCACATTTTCGTCAGCCCCCTCCATCCTGTTCATCTTTTAAAGGGAACTAACTTCGGGTGCTGGACGATTCTCAGCACAGGTAAACCTACAAAGACCACCTGTAATAGGTGTACCTGATAGGTGGTCTATGAGTATGAGTACTGTATGTATAGTGTTTATTTTGAACCCCTCATACTTTTAGATTTATTTATTTCTAACAAATACTTCCAGATTGATCTATTTATCCATTCAAGCTTTTTTAAGAAAGAAAAAACTTAAATCCAGTTGAGAACTTTGTCCATTTTAGGAATGCAATTTGCTGCTACCCACATCCCGTGACTAGTGGTGTAAGAAAATCTGTATTGGTGTCACAATAAACTGACATTATGAACTCTCCCTTCCTGCTTTACTGGCATGTTGGTCAGTAGTTTTTTGTTCATTGGGGAAAAAATATTTGTTGATTTATTTAAAAAAAAATAAAAATGGCAAAGCATTTTTTAAAGTGCTATTATTATTGTATGTAACGCCCTGAGTTGAGTTGAATGTAGCTATGTTATTCAAAATGCCATATTTCTTTCATCTGCTAAATAAGGTGAGATAGGAAAACCCTTTATTAGTACCACGGTTGGGAAATATGGTTGTAGAGCCAATGGTTATTAAAGCCATTAAGGTTTTGCAGCTCTTTAAGGTCCTGGAACTGAAGCCTAGCAGATCTGCCTGTAACACAGTTTCAGTTTTAGTGTTTTATCAGAAAGGTTTGAAACGTCACAGGCTTTACAAACCACATTAATTTCCCTGAACCCACAGACTTTCAACAGCTCCCCACATGCAAAGTCTTTCAGCTGGTTTAAAGTTCCCGTTCTTAGAGCAAGTGCTGGTGTTATTGATTCGGTATCTGAGACAATGCATATGCCATTAGCTTAGTTCAAAAACGACTTGAAAAGAGGCTGAACTCGAAAGTGCTCCTAAAACAGTAGAAATGAATCAGTCAGACTAAATTACTGTAATCAGAAGTGGATAGTAAGTCATTATTTTCAATGCTACGAGGTACAACCTGACTAATTTGTACTTTCAAATTAGATTACTTAATTATATTTCAACAACTTGATTGATCCCAGAGGAAACCGAAGAGACAATAGTCTACTTTTTCTGTTTTATTGTTCATTATCAGTCTGTTGAATTTATTTCATCGTTATATTCTTTTGATTCGGACTTGATATGTTTTGGTTTGGTATCTTACATCACAAAAAAGAAGAAAAGCACCTTTAGTTCCTACACCAATGGATGCCAGTGCTGCATGTACTCAGAGGTTCCTTTACAGTTCTATAGTGAACTTCTTGCCTTCTACCCAATGTGTTTTTGTAGCTTCGTCTACTGGAGGCTTTACTTCACTGTAGTTAGAGTACCTGAATGGTTTTGGGTACTGTACTCACTTCTCACTGTTAATAAATTAAGGATGGTTAATTAAGGATTGGCTTAATATTAATTATTAGATCAAGATACGGTTGGGGCAGCTGGTAGCCTGGTGGTTAGGGAGTTGCCCCTGCGATCAGAAGGTTGTGAGTTTGAATCCCAGGACTGCTAGTGGCACCACTGAGGTACCCTTGAGTAAGATACCGTCCCCACACACTGCTCCCCGGGCGCTGTGTTTCTGGCTGCCCGCTGCTTCACTTGGTGAATGGGTTAAATGCAGGGGAAGAATTTCACACTCTTCACACTGTGTGCTGTGGTGTGTTCGCGTATGACAGAGTGGTCACTTAACTGTAGCTGATCCATCTGCTGTAGAAGTTCTGGAAGGAATATGGCAGAATTGTAATTTTTAAGTGTGTATTCATGAATTAAACGGATGATAATTTGTCAGCACTTTCAGTGCTGTTTCTTAAGTTGTGGACATCCCGTTTGCAGTCTTTTCTTTGGTCCTGCTTGCTGAACGTGCCTGTCTCTGCTGTTGTAGCAACTCTGCGTCAGAGGAGTCGAACCGCTCCGGCTCGGACTCGGCCAGTCAGTCAGAGAGCGAACAGGGCAGCGAGCGGGCGCCCTCCCACCACTCCGAGTCCAACAGCTCATCTGAGTCCGAGAGCCGCTCCGAGTCCGAGAGCGAGTCCGCCGGCTCCAAGACCCGTCAGGCCGAACCGGAGGTCAAAGACAAACGGGTCAAGAAGAAGGAAAGCCTGGCGGATGTAAAGAAGGTAATGGGACAGGTATTAAAATAGCCCCTATTTCATGTTTGTTAAACACACATCAGGTGAAGCAGGCATCTAATCGGTTCTACACTGATTTGACATGCAACGATACGTTACCGGTCTTTTCATACGATATTATAGTTCCACATGGTCACACACAATCACATTTCATATAACTTTGCCCATAGTTACAGTTTAACCATCTTTTAAAACGTTTGTGCCATGAAGTGATTCCCCAAAATATCGTTATTTGAATTAAGGATGCGCTGATATGGAAATTGTGGGCCAGTGCTGTAATCTGACATTTTTCATGTCTGCAGATGCTCATATGTAACATTTATTGTCATAATAAGAAGATAATTAGATAAAATATGTTGAAGAATAAAGCAATAACAATAAAACCCCTTTTTTGCTCTTTTGGAGTAAACTAGCCTCATCAAATACTGGTTTGAAATATTGCTCAAATCTAAATATCGGTCTAATGTCAGTCATTTTAAGAGCAATTATCCACCCATGCTGGTTTGGTTCTGGTATCATTGTGCATCAATAGTTGAACTGCCTTATGCTGCTGCAATAGAGGAAAGGCAGTATTGGCTATTGTAAATACTGTGGTAGAACCAGCAGCCACTTCTCCATGATCCAGGGCCCCTGGACTGGTGTAGACTGAACCAGAAATCTGAAGAAAAAAAAAAAACAGCCTACATTTGTCATCAGTATTGAGCTGAATAGAAAAGTCCATTGCTTTTATTTCACATGTACTCAATTTTTTCACTACATTTCAATTCCAATACTCATGTTTCACTTGATGTTGAGCAGCACAGTGTCATTCTGTCACCCCATTTGACCTCTCAGCACTTTTGTGTTGCGCACACAGCATTATGTCCTCCATTCAAGCTTTAGGAAGAACTAGGTCATCGCCTTGCCTTTTATTGGCTAAGCTCCTGAGGCTGCCGGCTCTGCATACTGACCTTTTGCGTAGGAGTCTTAAGACAGACCAGTTCAAAGAGGATAAATGGGAATGTGAGAAAGTTTTAGTGACACTTCTCTCTTTCCTTCAAAATAATTGATAACTAGAGGATTGAAGAGTGAAGCTCATCCAAAACTCACTAACAGTTATCCCATTTTACTGCAGTACATATCCTCACTATGCTTTTGTAGTTGTAAATGAGAAACTTCTGTGACGTGCTAAGACAGTGTGTTCATTTTATGTCTGCAGATGTGGGAGGAACATCCAGATGTTTATGGTGTTAGGAGGTCCAACCGGAGCCGAACGGAACCTGCTCGTCTGAACATTGGAGCCGAGGTTGGATATTTAACCTCTTCACGATGAGCACTCTTTTGGTCGTGGTTCTGTTGAAATGCTACTTTCAGGAGTTGACCTGCAGATCAGTACAGGCCTGGACCTTTAGGTTATATCCATACTCAGCTTTGTTGTGGAGCTACCTATTAAAAAGGACCTACTCTTCCTCCATGCGGTAGACTGACGCCCCCTTGAGGCAGCTGCTCTGTGGGCTGAAATGTTGTAATATGGTACCATCTAGTGGTTGTAATAACCAAAATGTCGCAGTTTGTCCCAGGATTAGTGTTACACTCAAAAATAAGGGATAAGGTTTTTTTTTTTTTTGCATGATGCCATAAAAGAGCCCATTTAGTTCCATAGAAAATCTTCCAGTGGATGATTTTAGTGACATATGCAAGTTATGTAATTTTTTTGTGGGGTGGGGGGGTGGAATCAAAAATCCATAAAACATTTATACTATCATACCTCATTGACTTCTTTGGGGAGTTTTTATTTTTATTATGCAGAGTTATTTTGTGGAGCCTGTAGCATTAATCTTCCCCTTCAGTGGAACTATGGGGCTGGGGCTAAACTCTGAAAAAAAGCCCCAGACCCTGAATCCCCCTCTATGCATTCTAAAATGCCTTTTTTACAACACTTACAGGGCAGCAGTGAGTCTGAGAGTGAAAGCCCGAAAAGAAAAGGATCACAGCAGAAGAAGAAACAGTGAGTATGGACAGGACACAGGATGAATGTACACCCTGTCTAAAAAATGTTGCCCGTGTACATTTCATTGTGTTTGTCACTGTATCACATAATTGTCGTATTTCATTGTAAGAATACTCCACATGGATAGATGTTTCTAGTCTGATGACCAGATTGTATTATGGTTTCATACAGTCATGGATTATGAGCATCACAGTGTATTTCACGTTGTTGTTTTGACCATAGCATATACCTCTCTCACTCATCTTTTTCAACTGTTTGTGGCATGGGGCAATTTACATGTAGCTGGATCGCCTGCCCTCTTATATTATAGATACAACATATTGCCTTGATCTTTGTTTTTGAACTGAATGTGTCTAAATCAAGCCTTTGGAATAAATATCTTGGCACAAATAACAGTGTCAGACTTCATTACCCTGTTCATTACCCAGTCAAATGCTGCCTGGGTGTAAGTATGCCTAGCCGGTCCACAGATCAGGCCGGTGTCTTCGATGCTGCTGCTCTGTGTTGCTGGTCGATTAAGCAACCGCATGATAGTGTAGTAGCTACAGCTATTGTTAGCCCTCCATGGGTGAATTTGTGGTATTTCTGTGTTGAAAGAAATACCTGGAAAGATGATGACTCAAACGACGAGGATGAGGATGAGGAAGAGGCCAGCAGTTCAGAGAGTGAGCAGGAAGAAAAAAAAGTTAGATCCAGACGACTTCCTGCTAGAAGGTAAGAGTGTAGCGAAGCCTGGCCTTCAGACAGCTCATCCCGGCTCAATTACATGATGAGCAATTTGATGTCTTCATTTCTAATCATGATCGAGCGGAGACCACTGACACATTTTGGCTTTGGCTGATATTTCCCTGCAGCAGTTACAAGTCATCCTGAAACTAGTGTTTAAGGTCTTGAAGTCATTTGGGTGGTGGTGTTTCTGCTCTGTCCTTGTTTGATTTCTAAAATTGTGATGTAAATTGCCCATACTCATGAATCGATTCTTGCTCTGACTGTAGGTGGTTTGACTGTTTGAAAGCTGTCTCAAGGCTACGGTACACGAGTCAGGCTAATAGGAGTGCTAATGAATCGCTACACTGTTCTAAAAGGGGATAGGGAAGTGGAAAGAGGGACCCTCGGCCCGCAGTGGTTGAAAATACGCTTTTGTGTGTTGTGTGTTTGTGCGTGCCTTCGTCCAACCGTTCCAGGCCTCAGGCTAAATCCTCCACAGCCAGACAGCACCAGTCTCAAAAGGGACGCAAGCCAAAGAAGCAGGAGTCATCGGAAGAGGAGGAAGACGATGATGATGACGACGATGACGAGGAGGACACTCCAAAGAGACAGACGCGTCGCAGGGCTGCTACTAAAGTTAGGTAAGGATTAATCATCCTACTTGATTTTCTCAGCTGTTGCCAGTGTTTCTTACAGCAGTCATTCAATCCATTTGATCTTTTTCCCAGTAACTGTACCAAATGGTATTCTTTCTGACTGCAGTTACAAGGAGGACCAGAATGATTTTGAGACTGACTCCGATGACCTAATTGAGATGGCTGAAGGGGCAGAAGATATGCAGGACGATGATAGCGAGACCATTGAGAAGGTCATGGATACCAGGACTGGGAGGAAGGGAGGTGAGAACATCCCGTTACCCGACTTAAATCCTATTTTAAGGTTGGAAACTACTAGGGATGCACCATACCGACATAACAGTAGTATTACAATTGTGTTGCTACATATTGGGATTGTGAAAGGCCTTATGCCCCACAGTACATTTACAAGCCCTCGTGAATGACTAATGTGGAGAACATAATGCAGCTCAGGTCACAATCATTTACTTTTGTTGAATTTCAGTAATACTGTAATTCATAGACTCAAGCTCTTCTCATTTACTTTTGTTGAATCTCATGAAAACCTTAAACCATTGACTTAAGTACTTATCTGGATCTGTAGTTGGTCAAGATGGATAAAAGTATATAGGTTAATTGGCAAATCAACATATTAACTGGCATATTCAAGCACCTT
>JBBPCZ010000019.1:2116254-2132855 GCA_037974445.1 Brycinus macrolepidotus | reverse complement strand
AACAACAGGAACGTCTCCAAAACCGTCCCTTCTAAGGACTGTAAGGTGAGAGGCCTTGCACTCATTGCTTTTTCTTTACTGGCTTCATTATTATGACTAATAATGACTAAAAATGATAATAATGAATTATCAACATTCTGCAATAGCTTTAATTTCAATTATACTAAATATTTTATTGTTTCGGGTGGGGAAACTTGAACTATTTCTAGGAAACAGTCTTTCTATTGTTTTTTTTTTTTCCTGTGCTTGAAACAGGTGTTAAAACAGAGGCCCAGATTTGTGGCCCTGAAGAAGCAGCCATCCTATATTGGGGATGAGAATTTGGAGCTGAGAGACTATCAGCTGGATGGACTGAACTGGCTAGCCCACTCCTGGTGCAGGTACCTCTTTAAATTCCTGTTCTTTTTAAATAAGCTTCTGCTAAATGTTTCTAAGTACAATAAATGTAGCTCTGCATTTTATTTGGACATACTGTGCAATTATACAGCATTTTAAATGCTCACAATCTTAATTTTGCATGGAACGCACTGAAAAAGTATTTGAATGTACCTTGTGAGTACCTAGATTTCTTGTTCGAGCTCCCTTCCTGATTCATGTCTCTTGTTGTCCAGGTGTAACAGTGTCATCTTGGCGGATGAGATGGGCCTGGGGAAGACCATCCAGACCATTTCATTCCTCTCCTACCTATTCCACCAGCACCAGCTGTATGGCCCCTTCCTCTTGGTGGTGCCCCTCTCCACGCTCACGTCCTGGCAGCGGGAGTTCAGCACCTGGGCCCCTGACATGAATGTTGTGGTCTATCTCGGGGACGTCTTGAGTAGAAAGACGGTATGAAGCACCCTGCAGTTAATATGGCGTTCTTATGGTGAACTATACCTTTGCGTTTTAGTGTGTGTACAGTCACTCAGTGAGCATAAACTTCATCCGACTGAACGCTCTGTTTTCTTCTCTCAGATTCGGGACTACGAGTGGATCCACCAGCAGACCAAAAGAATCAAGTTCAACGCGCTTTTGACTACATATGAGATTTTGCTGAAAGACAAGGTAAGCACTGCATGACTTGTGTATGTGCAGAATGGTATTGCCTGTCAAAGAGTACTTCAACAAAATAAATCTGAATGGAGCAGATTGTTGATGCCAGCTGTGTTCTTGTTTGTGCAGGGTGTTTTGGGGAACATAAACTGGGCTTTTCTTGGGGTAGATGAAGCTCACCGGCTGAAGAATGACGACTCGCTGCTATACAAAACCCTGATCGATTTCAGGTCCAACCACAGGCTGCTAATCACTGGGACTCCCCTGCAGAACTCTCTCAAAGAGCTGTGGTCCCTTCTGCACTTTCTCATGCCTGACAAGTAGGTCCCACACGGCTTGTGGTTTCTTTATCAGCAGCAGCAGAAATCGTCCATGTGTTTTAGACTCATATTTTGATATTATATGAAGTTGATAATAAGAATATGAAAACATATGAAACATTTACCTTACAGTATTAGAGAAACTGGACACTTAGTCCTGGACGCGAGTGTTCATATGTAGTATTGCAGTGTACTGCAAAGTACTTTGGCTCCAAATTGTCCTGAGCGTCTTCAGTCAGAATCTATTTTACATTGCTTTGGCATGTTTAAATGTCATATCAGTAAGTGAATAAAACAACATTGGTTGGTAGTACTAGTTGGAACTCCTGGCACTCTTAATATACTAATATCATATACTGTACTAATATACTAAAATTAAACTAATATAAAAAGAGGAAGGGTTATACAGCTCTCTTTTCCACCTCATTACATAGTTTCTCCTTATTCATTATTAATGAAATGGGGCTGGTGTGATGCGTTGATTAAAAGAAGAGTATCCGTGAAAAAAAAAATAGCATGCCGCATTATGATCTGACATGTGGGGTAGACTAAAGCAATAAACAACAAGAAGTGCTGTGTTACAGTGATTTTATCATGGGTAACCTCCTTAACTGTGGTAAAACCACCTCCACGTGCCCTCAAGTGGCTTGTTGCTGTTATGATTTAGCAGGCAGCATAAAATACAGTTTAAAAAAAAAAAAACGTTTTTATTAATGATTGCAATAAACAAATCTTCCTCCAGGAAGTTTTTAGAATATGTCACTGTTTTCAGTTGGTTGCATTTCATTAACTTTTTTGTTTTACCATACAATAATGAGCATGTAATTTAGCAGTGTTTAATGCAAAGACCAACAGTCTATAGGGCTAAATCTCAAAAGGCTCACGACTCCCTATGTAATGCACTATGTTGGGATTAAAATTCTCCTAAGCTCCTATGTCCAAATACTGCATAATAAGTCTAGCCATTTGTGCAGATTCAGCCATGTGAGCACAGTTCAGTACTGGACATCGGTTATTTAAGCCAGAATTTTGACATTTAAAGAGCACATTAAATAGAGAGTAGGGAGCAATTTCATAGTAAGCCTGGGCAGATCTAACTGAAACGTGAAGTGTACGGGACATTCAGGTGACATACTGTATTGTAGTTTTACAGTGAATCATATAGTAAGTAAGTAGTTTATCATTTATCAGTTCGCTTGATGGTCTGTGTGAGCAGCAAAACAGTCAAAGAGTATTCCATTCACAGCACAGTGGTTTGAAGTGAGTTGTCGCATTAATACAGAACTTAGTTGTAGTGAGGTGGTCATAGGTGTGGGTATTTCTAGAATTTTACAACAGAACTGACCATGGCTCAACCAATCAGATTTTAGGACCGGAACCATTCGTTTAATATAAAGCCTTGTTGAGTAGAGATACCAGATCGATTAGGTTTTGTTTAGAACTGTATGAAGAATATCAAATTCCACCCAAAAAAAAAAAAGTGGCCATTTGTGGTTAAGTTCCATCCTTGCCTCGTTTCAGGTTTGAGTCCTGGGAAGACTTTGAGGATGAACATGGTAAAGGCAGAGACAACGGCTACCACAGTCTTCACAAAGTGCTGGAGCCCTTCCTGCTGCGACGCGTCAAGAAAGACGTGGAGAAATCCCTCCCTGCCAAAGTGGAACAGATCCTCCGAGTCGACATGTCCGCTCAGCAGAAACAGTTCTACAAGTAGGTCCTGCTCTGTGCCTGATGTTCGGCCCCCCGCTAGATTCTCTTTTTGGTTCTTCAGATGTGTTTCGTCAAACTTAAATAACCTGAGCCAAGGTGTTTCACCCTAAATCAGTGTATACTGTGTTGTCGTTCAAGGTGGATTCTCACAAGGAATTATAAAGCCCTTTCCAAAGGCACTAGAGGCAGTTCTTCAGGCTTCCTTAACATTGTCATGGAGCTGAAGAAGTGCTGTAACCATGGTTTCCTTATCAAGCAGCCAGAGGATGGAGAGCACGAGACTCCTCAGGAGCGCTTGCAGGTGGGGGACGGCCTTAGATTGAATGGTCTTCGACTGCCTGATTTTTCATAGGATTGACTCTGAACAAGTTCTAACTGAGGTGTACTTGGGCCAGGTGCTGGTCCGAGGCAGCGGGAAACTGGTCCTCCTGGATAAACTCCTGACTCGGCTGAGGGAGCGGGGCAACCGTGTGCTCATCTTTTCTCAGATGGTCCGTATGCTGGACATCCTGGCTGACTATATGACCATTAAACGCTACCCCTTCCAGGTAGGGTGAAAAGCATCAAAAGCCTTAGCGAATGTGCTTCCCACATTTCTGTTCAGGAGATCATTTCAGTAATTCGGGCCGGCCATCTTACGTTTTAAAGAGCGGCATTGCTTGTTTATTCCTGTTTGCTTACTTATCTCTAATTTAAGCCCTCTGAATGATAGTTGTTTGTTATGACTGTGAGAGAAGTTCAGCATGGTGGTGGGACTGTTTGGAGCTGGTTGGCTCGGGTGTCAGAGCTGCAGTGGTATCTTGGCTTGGACTGCTAGTGTCCTGCCTCTATTTTTATCTACCGGTTATTTTTTGATGCGCACTGGCTTGAGTGCTGGGACAACACGGCTCTCGGTGCATTCGCAAAAATGACCAGCTCCTGTCTCAACTGGACAGTTTTTTTGCAAATGGGGATCCTGTGAGCAACGTGGCATGTAGTGGCCTTTACTCGAGGCAAGGCGTCGGCCTTTTATCTTTGCATTTTCTTTATCTTTTCTTCTCTTAGCGCTTGGACGGTTCCATCAAAGGAGAGCTCCGCAAACAAGCACTCGACCACTTTAATGCTGAGGGTTCTGAGGTATGTTCCAAAGATTTAGACGACTGTGAGGTTTGCATGTCGTTATGGATTTCCCAAGACACTACTTGTGGCAGTATGAGGTTTCCGTTGCCTGCGTCAGAGAGTGATTGTCTCGGCACATTCCTAGCTAGCTATGCCCTGCAACTGAAAAGAGCATATGAAACCATGTCATACATGCAGCGAGCTGTAGCACACATGTAGAAATGCATTTTAGTGCCTCAGACACAGTCAAAATTAAGACACCCTCCATTAATCGTAAGCATGGAACTTAAAAATTGCCTAGCTTCACTTATACATGCACACACTTGTTTACATACCACCCATATAGTGGCTCATGTATACCTTTCCTTTTGTTTGTGCTCTTCACCCACGTCCAGGACTTTTGTTTCCTCTTGTCCACCCGTGCCGGAGGACTGGGCATCAATCTCGCCTCAGCCGACACTGTGGTCATCTTCGACTCAGACTGGAACCCCCAGAATGACCTGCAGGCTCAGGCCAGAGCCCACAGGATAGGTCAGAAAAAACAAGTACGTGATACTTTGTGGCCCACTGACACATTGTTTGAAAAGAAAAAAAAACAAAAAAAACATCGAATATGCAAAATGACATTGGTTTTATTTTTCTTTTAGGTCAATATTTATCGTCTGGTCACCAAAGGGACTGTAGAGGAGGATATTATTGAAAGGGCAAAGAAGAAGATGGTTCTGGACCATCTTGTGATACAGAGAATGGACACCACTGGACGAACAGTACTGGATAACGGTTCAGGCACTTCAAAGTGAGTTGTCCTTAACAGATCCTAGTACTCCTTTTGTAGTAGGCCATTCAAATCATTACTATTGTCTTTATGAAAATGACATTGTGCACTCACTGACTTCATTTGACCGGTTGTTTCCAGTTCAAACCCTTTTAACAAGGAGGAGCTGACTGCCATCTTGAAGTTTGGAGCAGAAGATCTGTTTAAAGAGCCTGAGGGGGAAGAGTCAGAGCCACAGGTACCCCTTTCCCACTTACAGGAATATTGCTTATACATTTTTCTTGAATACCTCCAAGGTTTTGGTGTCTGTAATTGATCTTTTTTAATATGTTGTGTATCGTCCTGTTGTATTTTGTAGGAAATGGACATTGATGAGATTTTGCGTCTGGCTGAGACCAGGGAGAGTGATCAAGGCTCCAGTGCCACAGATGAGCTCCTGTCCCAGTTTAAGGTATTGTACCACACAAGTTACAGATTCAAAATCTTTGAATAAAAGCATTTGCATAGAGAGACTTACTACTTAAACTAACTTCAAGCGCAAATGTGGATGTTTCTTTGTGTGATGACAGGTGGCTAACTTCACCATGGACGAGAGCACTCCAGACCTGGAGGAAAAACCCGTGAGGGACTGGGATGAGATCATTCCAGAGGATCAGCGGCGACAGGTGGAGGAAGAGGAGAAGCAGAAGGAGATGGAGGACATCTACATGTTGCCCCGGAGCAGGAGCTCCAATAAAAGAGTAAGGAAACGGCTTCTAGAAACCTAGGGAGTCATAAATGTGAAGACTAGAAGAGAGAAGTGATGGTAATATATAATGAAGTATAATATAATATAATGAAGCAGCAGCACAGAAAGATTTTAGAGAAGCATTCCTTCTGAAATACTCAGTATTCATGAATTTTTTTTTTAATACATCTTTTATACAAGCCTCTCTTCTGTGGTCTGGAGATTCCACATGATGCACCACAACAGTGTGCATTTGATTTTGCTGAAAAGTCTAGTGGCTATTTTTATACCTCATTATCATATGTTGTCTTGGCCCATACAAACACATTATTAATCCTACATTATTGTCTGTCCTTGCGTTACAGGTGCTTTATGAGCTTTATGAAGCTCTAATGTAAACTCAGAGGCTACAAGATGGATATTATAGATGTGTTTATGTAGTAAATGGGAATGTGAATTGCACCCTTAGGCTTTGTTTCCTTGCTTGCTTTCGTGCCCGCTTGTGTTAGTGCTGATATCTTAGGCAGACGGTAATGAGTCATTAGATTTTATAGACCTGTGTGCTGGATCCGCTTCTTCTAGGAGTGTGTGTGAGATCTGTGGCATCGTAGGCCTCAGTAATGACTTGTTAGGTTTTATTGCACAGTAGGTTCTCTAGCAGTATTGGCCATGTGTAGGTACTAAACCTCATACTCAGTGCTCTTCCTTTGAACAGTAAAAGATTTCATATCGGAGCATCTGAGAGGAGCCACTGGGAGTGTTCCTCAAATTAAGTTCCCTGAATTAAGTTCAAGTCACTAACTCTGGCCTACAGAGTGACATCTGGATCTGCACCCAGCTACCTTGATCCTATCATTCAGGCTTACGTTCCTACTCGCTCCCTCCACTCCTCCGAGGAACATCGTCTGGCTCTGCCGTCCCTACACACAAGGCAAACCCAGTCCAGACTGGTCTCATTCTGGTTCCCCGCTGGTGGAATGAGCTGCCTAAGCCGACAAGAGCAGCAGAATCCCTCTCTAACTTCAAAAACCTCCTGAAAACTCATCTGTTCAGAGAGCATCTCCTCTCCTGGTGCACTATCTGTCTTGCTGCACTACTCGTACATAAAGATTTCAGCACTTAGAACTTTCCTCTGGTTCTCACACTGTCCTGAAACTTGAGTGTTTCCTCGTATTGTCCCTTTTGATAAAAGTGTCTGCCAAACAAATGTGATGTAAAGGGGTCTTTATCTCAGGGATTTTGAAGCTGGTTTTCATTTAGAGGAGAAATTAAAACACATTACATTCACTAATGCATCTGAACATTTCTGGAATTGCTTAAAGATGCTTCCAGCGCACAGTAGGACCAAGTGAGTGTAACTGGCTGCTGCAACACAATCATGTATTAAATAAGAACACAAAGCAGACATTCAAGCCGTGCTTCTGGATACTGAATCCATACTGTTTTAGCAAGTCCTAACAAAAATATGTGGACAGCAGTCCTTATTGTTTGGCTTCTACGTGCCAGTACTTTGACAGACTGACTACACTTTCAGTGCATCCCTTGATGTGGATGTGTGCAAAACTAGCAAATCAGTCACTATGTAGCTCTTCTAATGGCCTTCCTCTCACACTGTGTGTTTGTCCTGTGCTTTGCAGGCGCAGGCCAACGACAGTGACAGCGACGTCGGCACTAAGCTCAAACTCAAGAACCACTCCTCGGGCTCGGACAGCGAAACAGACGACAGCGAGGACGACAAGAAGCCAAAGCGGAGAGGCCGACCACGGGCACGCAAGAACAATGTGGAGGGCTTCACTGATGCTGAGATCCGCAGGTATCGCACCCAGCCTTGTCTGATTACATCTGGCACTTCTAAGTGATGATGCTGAAACTTGATCGGAAAATGCTCTTTTCACCAGGTTCATAAAGGCTTATAAGAAATTTGGAGCCCCACTTGAGAGGTATGGATTTATTATTATTATTTTGTCATGTTCAACCTATGTTTAGAATGCTAATTACTAAAACACTAAGTAATACAATGAATACCTAAGCTTCTCTAGTTAGCTGAGGAGCTACTTGATGCGCGCTCTGAAAATTCAGTAGCCATGCTGATTGGCTGTACGTTTATCCCCAGGCTGGAGGGCATCGCGCGAGACTCTGAGTTGGTGGACAAGTCCATAGCAGACCTTAAAAGATTGGGAGAGTTGGTCCACAACACGTGTGTGACTGCAATACAGGAGCATGAGGAGCAAATGAAGGAAAATCCCACAGAAGGTGTGTGTCTAAGAAAGTGGTAGACCATACCAGACACAAAAAAAACAACCTTTAGGGAAAAAGTAATGACAACTTATATCTGTTATGTTCCTGTTTGCCACTCTGTAGCCAAAGGTCCAGGGAAAAGACGTGGCATCAACATCAAGATCTCAGGGGTTCAAGTCAATGCCAAGTCCATCATTCAGCATGAGGATGAGTTTGAGCCTCTTCACAAAGCCGTGCCCCCTAATCCCGGCGAGAGGAGCAAGTAAGTCCAAACTAAGGTTCTAAACCCAAACTCCTAAATGATTAAACGAGTAGCTTTCTTGAGTCAAGATTTAGGGTCATACCTAAAGCTTCATTCGCTATAAATGCAACATTATCGCTCTTAGAACTAGTTTCTCCTGACGATACAAATGGGTTACCGAATAGTGCTGCTAGGACACCAAATAACTCCCCGCTTTTCTTCCTCTAGATTTCAGCTCAACTGCCGTGTGAAAACCCCTCATTTTGACGTCGAGTGGGATATCCACGATGATACACAACTGTTGTTGGGCATCTACGAGCATGGCTACGGCAACTGGGATCTGATCAAGACTGATCCAGACCTTAAGCTTTCAGACAAAGTGAGTACCTCCACCCAATTTAGAACTTCAGTCAGATTAGGATCTTCTGAAGTTAGGTTAATTTGAGCTAAGACTGTCCTCTTTTCACGTGTAGATCCTTCCAGATGACCCTGATAAGAAGCCACAAGGAAAACAGCTGCAGATGAGGGCAGACTACTTGTTGAAGATGCTGAAGAAGGAGCAGGAGAGCAAAGATGCCAACAAAGCGGGAGAGGAGGTGAGCATACACCTGATGAGATATGTGATATGTCGTTATATCTTATAGCCAAATGATGAAAAAGCTGTTTAGTGTATGTCCCAATTGTATTATATTCATTCTACTTGACCAAAAATGTGTCCAGAAGTAAATAAAAATATTGATGACATGATCTAAGAGTATAAAACTCATTGGACTATCCAGTCATGAGCATTATTACTGCCATAGGCCTGCTATAGAATCTCCTTTTTTCATTTTTTGTTGAAATGTTCACAGTTTTGTTGCTTTATGGGGTTAGCAGCTCTTAGCTTGTGGCATTGACTCAGTGGTGGCATGCTCATTTCCAGACAAAGGTAAAAAAGAGAAAACCACGCGTGAAGAAGGAGAACAAGGCCCCGAAAGATGAGCTCGCCAACGAAATCTCCTCCCCCCGTCTCTCTGACAACCCCTCTGAGGAAGGCGAAGTGAAGGTACGTTCCCTTACGCGGGCAGTGTATCAAATCCCAATCAAAACAGAAATGCAAACAAAAACAATGTGGATGTTTTCAGAGCAAGTGACGCTAAATTCGATGGTAAACTTGCGTCAACTCTGCCAGCTGGTCAGTTCACATTTTTTGTGGGAATCTTCCCCTTTGTTTGTATGTTTCTTCCAGGACGACGGAGCGGAGAAATCCCCTACCAAGAAGAAACAGAAGAAGAAGGACAACAAAGAGAACAAAGAGAAGCAGGGAGCTCTGAAGAAAGAGAAGGAGGGTGACAAGGACAAAAAGCGCTCCAAGCTCAAGAAAGAAAAGGTAGTTCAGAGCAGGTGTAAGGTATCAATATGAGAACTTCCTTAGCATGTGATTTAAAGCGTCAGGTTTCACCGACTTACAGTTTGTAGTGATTAGGTTGTGTAAATTGAACAAAACGCTGAATAGAGGAATGTGGACCATGCAGGAATGTGCTCTCTAATACTCTCTGTGACGTTTATTTGGGGATTTTTCAGACCAAACCAGCAGGAAAAGGCAAAAAGGCTCAGGGCCCGGTGCACATTACAGCAGGCAGCGAACCCATCCCTATTGGAGAGGAGGATGATGAGCTGGACC
The DNA here is from genome assembly GCA_037974445.1 of Brycinus macrolepidotus. NCBI lineage: Eukaryota > Metazoa > Chordata > Actinopteri > Characiformes > Alestidae > Brycinus > Brycinus macrolepidotus. The sequence goes on along the minus strand of JBBPCZ010000019.1, from coordinate 2,123,051 downwards.
AGGAAACCTTCAGCATTGTGAGTTTCTTGCACTATTAAATTTCTTCTCCCTTCCATTCCTTCACATCAATTCCTTTGCTATGAAACTGGGTTAGAACAAAAAGCTTTAATGCGAAATGATGTATCTTAAGCCTGCAAAGGTGTCAATGTATTTGCATTGAAACATTGTAGGGATTTATGGGTAATCGTAGCTCATAGAGTGCATCAAGTGGGGGAATATTCTTTTTTTTTTTTTTTTTTTTTCGCTGCAGTTGTAATTATATCCTGCATTATTCACAGTTTATCGCGTCCATTTCTTTCTTTCTCTGTCTATTCGCTTGCTGATACAGTGCACCGCAAGACTTTACCCAGAGTAGTAAATGGACTGCCGTTTCTAGGTTTCGTTCTTTTCTGTGCAGTCTGGCTCAGTAAAAATGCCAAACTGCCCCCCAAACACACACAAACACACACTGCACATTATTCATTTACCAAAACTCCTTTGAACACGTATCTGAAGCATCTGGGATTTGCGATGATGCTCATAGCAAAGAATGTAAAATCTTGTGCTAGTATGAGGGCTGCTTTTCATATTGTAGCCCTCTGCATCAGTATTGCAAAGGCCAGTATTACGATGAGTTACAATCATGTAGCCCTAGTTCAGAGGGTCATTTTTAATTAATTCATTTTGAAGAGTGTAACTTGGGTGGGGGGGTGTGTGTGTGTGCGTTTTTTTTCTATCCAGTGTAAAGAGAGGATGAGGCCAGTAAAGAAGGCTCTGAAGCAGCTCGATAAGCCTGATGAAGGCCTGTCAGTTCAGGAGCAGCTGCAGCACACCAGAGCCTGCCTGCTGAAGATTGGAGACCGCATCACTGAGTGCCTTAAATCGTACAGCGACCCCGAGCATTTGAAGACTTGGCGCAGGTCTCACAAACACACACACACACACACACACACACACACACACACACACACACACACACACACACACACTGGAAGTATTGGGGTGTTAAGATCACCCCAAATCTCAGAGGTTTTCATTCCGATATACCACAGTAGCTTAGTTTCCTCTGTTCACTCGATCCCTCCTGTCTTTTCCATCTAGAAATCTGTGGATCTTTGTGTCCAAATTCACGGAGTTTGGAGCGAGGAAACTACACAAGCTGTATAAAATGGCTCAAAAGAAGCGGTCCCAGGAGGAAGAGGTAAGCTTAGCTTTAGCCCAGCAGAACTGCAGGTATTTCTCATTTGAATTCTGGTCAGCTTCTGCTCACGCACTCCCTGCATGTTGCTTTCAGAAAGAACAAAAGAAGAAAGATGACCCTGGCAAGAAAAAGTCTTTCAGGCCTGAACCTTCTGGATCCAGTCGGGATTCTACCGGGACTCAGCCTTCATCCAAGACCTACAACCCTCAGAGCCACTCCTCCGGACCCCCCTCACACTCCCACCACCGCGAGCCCTACAACCAGTCCAACAAGCGACACTTCCCCAATGACGGTGAGACACAGTGGAGAGAGCTTGGACAACTAACAGATGCGTACTGATATGTTGCATGGCAAGGTTGTGTTGGATTTGATTAATGCTGAATTGAATAAAATATGCCTACAATTTAGTCTGCAAAGAGAATACTTTTAAATCAGAGCAATCTCTTGGCCTTTGAGGTTTGTAACAAGTATTTTGAAGGTCCAAATGTAATGAGTAAAAAGTACAAATCTTCCAAAATAATACTTACTAGTGACGAAATCACTCAGGTATTTCCCACTCCTGTATTCGAGTATTTAAAGAAGGAAAGAAAGAAAGAAAGAAAGAAAGAAATAAGTAAGTAAGTAAGTAAGTAAGTAAGTAAGTAAGTAAGTAAGTAAGTAAGTAAGTAAGTAAGTAAGTAAGTAAGTAAATAAATAAATGTGTGTGCATATTATTTGAGCAGATGGCAAATTTATAAAGGAGACTGCAATTGTTTAAGGTGGTCGCAATGATAGTATTTTTTTTCAATTATTTTTGTATAGTCCTATTAAATTGAAGTAAGCAGAATGTGAATTGGGTGCGTTTTCAACAGTTGGGCCGATGCAGACAAATGTAAATATGAGAAAAAGCAACAGTACTAACCTGGTGTCTTTGTATCAGTTATGTTAAATAGTTATCTTATAATTGCTGATGTGAACTGGGTCTTGTTCTGCAGATCGGGGAGACTGGCAGAGAGAGCGCAAATACAACTACCCAGGCAACAGCAACCAGTCCTGGCAGGGTGACCGCCATCACTCCTACGACCCTCACAGGTACAAGGACCATCACTATGGTGACCGGCGGTCACATGGAGACTCGTATCGCAACCCTGGAGGCTACCGGAACTCTGGCTCTCCCCGCAAACGGCCCTACGACCAGTACAGCAATGACCGCGACCACCGGGGTCACCGGGACTATTATGACCGGTACGAATAAAATAATCATGCAGAGAATCTCGACTTTGTTGTTATGTGTCAAGGTTTAAGGTCCAATTTCATCTCTAGCTTAAGGTAAATACTAAGATTATTATTCATGTTTAATGACAGATTCAGTGAAAAATATTTGAGTGGTATAAGGGGCCCTTTCCCAAGTGGGGAGCCCCCCAATCATTTGCCTGGTTTATCTGTGCTGATCCTTATAATATGACCTCCAAAGAGAGCTTTGAGGGTTTTTTTTTTCTTTTTTTTTTAAAGGAGATTTAGCCAGAACAGGGCATTCAAATGCCTGGAACACACAAACTAAATCATGTGATCATAATCTTCCTTTAGATTTGAATTGGAGACTTTTTTTTAACAGAGATTTTTTATCAGGATATTTCAGTTGAAAAAGTTAAACAAAAGCGAGACTTCATCCCCGTAAATAAAATAAATATTTTGCACAGGTTAATTTTTTTTTTCCTCTCTCCAGACATCCGGACCCCAAGAGGAGGCGATCAGATGAGTACCGCTCACCAAACTACCACCAGGGAGGAGGAGGAGGAGGAGGAGGAGGAGGTGGGTACCCTCAGGACTTCAGAAGGATGCCTGATCACAGGGGTGCCCCAGGGAATCACGGCCCGGTGGGACCTGACCACTATCGTCCGTTTCACCCAGACAAGCCCCCTCCTCTCATAGACCCCCGCTCCCCACAAGCGCAGAAATCCCCCCTGGAGTCCCTGTCTCCCCTCGAGAGGACTGTGGAGCAGAAACCTGGGACAGACATCAACTGGAACAACAGGAAGACGTGATTCAGGTGAGCGCCCCAGGCGGGGACGGTGGACACTGTTGGGAGGACACCTTCCGGCCCTTCGGAGCGAAACTGGGCCGTCCTGACCAGCCACCATTAAGTCGTCCTCTCCTACAGCTAGAAAAATGAAGATCCAACATCTGGAGCTCTGCCAGTGTGTCCTGAGTTCTCTCCTGGATGGTAAATGACCAGGTGTGGTCAGGAGGTTTGAACTGAGGAAAAGGAGCAGCAAAGCCCGGTTAGTCCTATGGACTATTACGCGAATAAAGCCTTTGAAGTATGACCGAGTTTGAAGCTTGAAAGTGCCTCATGTATTTGGCCTTTTTTTTTTTCTTTTTTTCAGAAAGTAATTAGAAGAAAAGGGAGTATTCCCAAAACAAATGTTACTTTGATGTTTATTTCATTTTCTTTCTTTCTTTTTTTTTTTTGTGTCGTTTTGTTTTGTTCAGAATAAAAGGGTTACTCCATGAACGTAGAATCTTCCACCGCACCTTTTTAGATTGTAATTCATCTTCTCTTTCTTGTTTTGATCATGTATTTGGTTAATCATGGGAGGCTAAATTTGCACCTGCCCTTGCATCATGCTTGTTGAAAAGATGGTTGATGGAATTTTTTTTTTTTACTACAAGCCTGTTTTCAGTCTCATGAAATGATAAAGTGGACAGCGCAGATGACTGAAGTAGCCTATTGCCTAGGCTATGTAATCCCTGACTGTGACCTTAAAAGGTGGGACCCAAATTCAGGGTCGGTATAGACCTTACTGTCGGAACACTAACTCAAAGCCCAAAAGCTATATTTTTGATCCTTTAAAGCTGAAATTTCAATCACCTTCATCAGTCAAGTCAGTAAGCCTCATGATTGTTAAAGACGGATTCTCTGTGTTGCACTAAAAGTGTTGGGACTCTACACATCTCTAGTTGTTCACCAAGTAAAACAATGGACAATATTCCCTATTATTTTTCTCTCCTTCGTGTGAGTGTGCTGAAATGTTTGATATGTTTGACCTTTAAATGGAAACGTGTGTTGGAGCAGAAGGGAGCGGGAACGTCAAGCTATTTTTGGTTCACCAGTCCCAGTGCCAAAAAAACAGACTGGAGTGCTGGTAAATAATTAGTCAAGGTTTTTTTTTTCTTCTTCCTTTTTTTTGTTTCCCTCCATCTGTGCCTTATTCTTGTGTCTAAAGAAACTCCGGTGGCGTTTTCGTGGTCTTTAAGGACAGAGACTGTGCAGTATTAGGCCGTGGTGTTGGACGTTAAGGTGAAGTGTTGCCGATGTGCGGGAAACAGTATGGCGTGCCGCGTTGGGAGAGGAAGGACCATTTCTTTTCTTTCCCGGAGGAGGAACTTGGGGTGTGTTACGAGGAGTCGAACCCTCGCCCCTCTCTCGTTCCGCGGCTCTGTCCTTCACGGACCTGTGTTCACTCTTCGGGACAAGCCAATTAAAGTAATTTATATTTGTGAAAAAGAGAAGCCACTGTTCAGAGGAACTATGCTGTACATACTGTTTATAGACCTATATGTATTAAACTTTCCTACATCATTCAGCATTTTGTTGGTGCTGTTTTGTGTCCATGTGAGGATATTTTTATGTGTTAGTAACACAGCCACACAAAAGTAATAATTCATAAAAATTTTTTTGTTTGTTTTTAATTTTGGAATAATTCAGATCAAGCTAAATGTAGTGCAATGGTACGACCAGTAGGGGGCAGTCTAGTGCAAACTGGGGGGCAATCAATATTGAGCCTGTTGATTGCACACAGCATTGCTTGCAAATGAAAGACAGCAACCGCAAGACCACACAGTTCAGGAGGCATATATCCAAAAAACAATTCAACAAGACACTTTTATTTTTTTTTGTTCAATAAATAATTTACAGTATATACAGGCGGTGTGTGTGGCACCATTTGAATCCTACATACAAAACCAGTTTGATCCGTCTGGCTTCTCCTGTTCATCATCAATACGCCTCAATGTTTTTCACTCACTCATTTTGTTCTCTAACATTAACAAGTGTAATAATCTTCTATTCACAATCAAGTTCAACCAAATAAGAGCTAGAAGAGCATTTAAAAAAACAAATCCAAAAAAAAAAAAACAACATAAAGTGCTTTTGCAATGAACACAAACACCACAAAACATTTTGAATTACCATATGCATTTAGGTTTCAGACATTCGGAGATCTGCTACTACTGTTTGTGGTGTTTGAGGTATTCATGTACACGATATCCCTTTACAGTAAAAGGTAACATTCGCTGATTCCACTCGTCCAAAGAAAGGTTTTGAAAATTCAAAACTAACACAGCGTTAGCCTGATCAACACCTCACCAACTTATGTACAACTCACATTACACAGTTAGAGCTATAGAGAACTGACGACACTAAGCACACCTAAACACAAGATTCGTTTTTTTAAACTCTTGCTTTTTTTTTTGTTGTTGTTGAAGAATTCCATGGAGAAGTCGTGAACAAACTGCACCAGCACAGGCTTCCGAAGCAGTAGTTAAGGCCTGTAGAGCTATACAGTGTAGAAATAAATTACTATGAAGAAATTCCGTCTTAAAACAACTCTCTGTGATTTAAATACACTACGCTTTTGTTGTTTTTGATTGTTCACTCTTAAACCTCATAAACCTTATGGAACACTGTTAGGAAAACATTCAACAGTTGTTTGGGACGTAATGGTAGTGGACACGTATTCTGGACCTCAGGTCAGAAAGAAAATCCTTTTTTAGTTCCTGGTGTCTTTAAGAGTGACTCGCTATGATCATTCTATCAAGTGCGAGACCAGTGGGTTGCATCAACCTAAGTTTAATGCGAAGCTGATGCAACATAGTACAGAATGGTATAATCTTAACACATCAGGCCTCTTGGTGCTCTACTTTCCAAGTTATCTGCCAAATAAAAAAAAAAAAATCTTTCAGCTTATTGAGAGACGTAATGGAGAAGTCTGGAACAAACAAGTCAATAAAAAAAAAAATTCTCACCCAGAAAAAAAAGTGGCTGTGTGTGTGTGTGTGTGTGTGTATGCATGCCTCTCTTTGTTTGTCTATAAAAAGCCTAACAACAGGTGAAAGGATCCTCCTCACTTAACTCCCCGCACGCTGAGCCATCTCGAGGAATGCATGGCATATGTCTGAGTGCCTCCCTGTACTGGAAATGTCCAGCCGCCCGTTCTAGTTTAGCTGCACCTTCCAGTATTATACACAACAAGGCCGCCTGGTTTGAATCCAAATACTTGAGTGAACCACAAACGTCCTACAAGGGAGGCGGGGGAGAATTCAGCTGTTCAGGGAAATCGTTGGAACCGGGGCTCGTTCTTTGGCAAAAGGCCGGCACCGTAAATTCACAGATCTACAGAGTGTTTGTGAGTCAAAAAGGCCCTACAGCACAGCCACGTCGACACCCCTTTTGAAATGGAGAGTGAGGCTTTATTCTTTAAGACGCAATCAGGATGATGGATGGATTGGCATGTGGGGGGGGGGGGGGGGGGGGAGTTGGGGGGTTACCCAAAAGGCAGAGAAAAGGAGAGAAATGTTTTTTCCCCCCCCTTCTCGCTGTTCCTCAGAGTGCACTCAAGTCAAAAACAACAAAATT
>JBBPCZ010000019.1:2071357-2083082 GCA_037974445.1 Brycinus macrolepidotus | reverse complement strand
CCTGGAGCAACTTGGGGTTAAGGGTCTTGCTCAGGAACCCAGTGGTGGTATGCTGAAGGTAGGATTCGAACCCATGATCTCTTGGTCCAGAGGCAAGTATCCGACCCACTAGGCCACCACCACCCCAATACACAATACAGAACATTTCCAGTCCAGGCGGAAAAAAAATATTAAAACCCTTGTATTATAACTTTGAACAGATCTGCAGATTTTGACCATTCTTGCTTACAACTGGTTCAACTTAATGATATTTCCAAGATTTCTTGGTCATTACAGGTCATTACAGGTCATCTCAATTAGCCTGAGGCCATTTCTGAACTTGAATGTTTTTTCTGCCATTCCATTGAGGATCTTCTCCAGTGTTTCAGGCTGTTGTCTTGTTGCATCACCCAACTTCTGTTATGCACCTCGCTATGGCTTTAAATCAATTGTTCACTCAATGGTAGTATGATGTCCAGGCTTTGAGACAGGAATATAAAGTGTGGAGTATGCTGCAGGTCTACCAGATGTACAAATGACGCAACCCTGGCCACTCTGGAGGCTTCTTACCTGATTCTGTTCCCTAGAAAAACATTTCCATTTCACAAGCCTCCATCTGTCCCAAGATGTTCCACTCTACCTTACTTTGTGTACTAAATGAACCAAGACGTGTGTGTATTAATAGGTGAGTGGTGTGTTGTGTTGCCATTAGCCTGTTAATGAGCCAGAGAAATGTCAGCACTGAGGTCTGAATTAATTAAAGAGGCCACAGACAGCTGATTACAGGTGAAATGACTTACAGGTATTCCCCTAGCCTACCATGATAAATGACACTCTTATTGATCAACCTCACTAAAATGAGAGGGTAATTGCTCCTTCTTAGCTGGCACGATCATACTGTCTTAATCACAGTATAAAAGGTTAGCAGTGGATGGCAAAAAATGTAAGACTCATTAGCCTGACAGTTCTCCCACTTAAGACTATAAAGATGAATTTCAGTGGGCTTGTGGGCTTTAGTTATCAGATACTTGATACAGTTGGAACAAAAAGGCAGATTTTATCTAAAAAGAACACCTTTGCCCATTCAACACTAGACTAAAGAGGAAAGATCAGCTTTAGGGAAGGACATTCAGCCTTTTTTTAACACCGCGTTCAACAGACTAATGTGCCTATGATCTAATGCTGTACCGAAACGAATTGGTCATGTTCAATTCCACTTGCTTAATAGGTTACCCTAATCACACAATCCTCTCTGATTTGGTTACATCACGTAACAGATCTCCCTGCTATTCAGCATTGGGCTGAATGATTGGGTGGGGGCCATCGTATCCACCCAGAGAGATGGGCGGTGGATAACTTTCTTGGACTACAAGCCTTGTATGGCTGTGGCATCTTCAGGGATTAGTCAAGTCAAGTCAAATCAAGCAGGTTTATTGTCATTTCAGCCACATACACAGTACACAGTGAAATGAAACAACGTCCCCCCGGGACCATGGTGCAACACAAGAACAAAAACAGAAACACGAATGGAATACGTAAGTGCAGACAGCACAAAATATACAGAGTGCAAAGAGAGCAGGAGAGAGAGGGCAAGAAAAACACAAACAACAATACAACACGACAAGACAACAATTTCTGCATTTGACAATTTAATGAATACAATATTATGACAGATACTGTATTCTGGCGGTCGAGATGTTAGGTGTGCAAAAATGCAGGTAGACGGCAATAAATAAAATTTGTGCCAATAATAGCAGCTGCAGGACAGAGGATATGCAGTATCTAATACATAGAGGGGTATTTACAGAGGCAGCTGTGGTGTAAGTTGTTTAAAGTAAAGTGGCCCCTTATAGTCACGCGTGAACACACCACAGCACAGCACACAGTGTGAACAATGTGAAATTCTTTCTCTGCGTTTAACCCATTCACCAAGTGAAGCAGGGGGCTGCCACCAATGAGGGGTGCCCAGGGAGCAGTGTGTGTGTGGGGATGGTACCTTGCTCAAGGGTACCTCAGTGATGACACTAGCAGTCAAGGGATTCAAACCCACAACCTTCTGATCCCTAACCACTAGGCCACCAGCTGCCCCAAAAGTTCAGTGTTTTGGAGAATGCGGGCAGATTTAAGGCAGATTATCACAATCTCCTGATGACAGAGCCAATGATTAGACAGTTGCAGTCCTCTGGAGCATCAAAAAAGTATAATTAAGCCCAGAAAAGCCTAGTCATGTTTGGAGATTTATCTTTTTTCTTCTTAATTTTCATGTGGTTTCCTTTAGGTAAGCTAGGTTGTTGGCCTACTTATAAGTACCACAAATATGTAGTTTGTCAATGATTATCATGAATTATTATGTTTATCTTTTTATCCAAGTTAAACCTTTTTTAGTGATAATGCTATTTAAACTAAACAGAAATAGGCTGAACAAATTCAGCAGAAAACAGTAAACAATAGACAAAATATGAAAGACAGAAGTGGAAAATTAAGGATATGACTGATCTAGAGCATTTTTCGATGCTTAAGAGTTGGAGGACATAAAAAGTAATGCGTAGCTTGTTGCAGGTCTCCTAGACAGGTGAACTACGTTAGTTAGTCTGTAGGGCAGCACAGAAGAAACCTAGAGAGAGTAGCCTATCTGAAGAAGTGGTCTCTGTTCTATGAGGGACTCAGTCTAATAAGAGTAATGTTAGGTAGCTGGGGTGATTCACAAAATTGATAATTTGGTTCGATACAATACAGTGGTTTCTTAATACTACTTTTATTATACTTTAGGCTGAATTATCAATAGCAGTGAAATGTCATGAACAAGCAGGCTAAGCTTATCAGAACAGATGATTTTTTTCCATCTCTGTAAATCCACACATATCATACGTATGTCGTGACTCTATTCTATCCACAGACAAGGTCAGCTGACAATGGGAGCTGTCAGTTCATACCAACTACATAAACATTCCAGTACAGAACACAGTGTGAACAGTATGAAATTCTTCCTCTGTATTTAACCCATTCACCAAGTGAAGCAGCTGGCAGCCAGCAATGCAGCATCCGGGGAGCAGTGTGTGGGGACGGTACCTTGCTCAAGGGAACCTCAGTGATGCCATTGCCAGTGCTTGGATTCAAACCCACGACCTTCCAATCACAGAGGCAACTCCCTAACCTCCGACTGCCCCATGCATTACACACTTGCATTAATTCCCTCTTTGACTTTGGAACTTGTGGATAGTGACGCTTCATAAAATTTTGAAAAGGAGCCACTTGGATGACCAATCAGAGCTAGGTTGTCATAGTTACTCCTTTACTCCTGTAGGCAGCTTGTGGCCAGGGAGTTGCTCCTGTGATCAGAAGGTTGTGGGTTTGAATCCCAGGACTGCGAGTAGCACCACTGAGGTACCCCTGAGCAAGGTACCGTCCTCACACACTGCTCCCCGGGCGCTGTGTTCCTGGCTGCCCGCTGCTTCACTTGGTGAATGGGTTAAATGCAGAGGAAGAATTTCACATAGTTCACACTGTGTGCTGTGCTGTGGCGTGTTCACATATAACAAATGGACACCTTACACTTGCTTCATTCACTCGTTTTTAATATGTTTGAAGTGAACTGCTCAGAAGAAGTCCAACCTCCGTCCTTTCTGAACTCAATATCCTACGTGTGCTGAGATGGAACCAGGGTAGGCTGACATAATCACTTCATTAACAGAACATGGGGCCTCACCACTGAGTTCTCCTCTTCTAGAAAACTTAAGAAAACTAATGGGACCTGGTGTACGGTTCTGCATCACACTAAACAGCTCCAATAGCCCCAAACCCCTCAACCCCTCTGTAACTGATTTGGCTAATGCATTTTTAAGCACACCAATTCATTCTGACTTCCGATACTGGTTTGTGTGGACCGCCATGGCACAGGGGTACAAAGACTCTGTTTTCCATGGAGCTTAGTCATAACAATCTAATGGGTCCTTGGTACCTCTGCACAGGCGGTCGTGCCACCACACATTATGTGGAAGACATACTGGTCAAATCCCCGGAAGCATGTAAAACAGACATGTTGGCCTTTCTTCGTTTTCTTATTAAAAACGGTCAGAAAAGTTGCAACAAAAGCAAAACACATCATATCACACCTCATACCTCAGGTCATATCATTTCCTAATGAAACTGCTCCAGTAATCAGTCCAGAGTGTCGTCCATCCTATCTATGCTGAAGTCCGTTACTAAGGCACAGGCCATCACCCCTTTGGGTATGTTAGATTACTGCATGGATTTTTGATTATGCAGTCCATTTCTGATGTCGCACACGGAAAGATCGTGTAATCTGGACCCCTGAGGCAGGTGCTGTTCTCATGCGTTTAAAACTGTTTTGGTGTCAAATCCTTGTTTGGACAACTTAGATTACATTAAACATTTTGTCTGTGCGTTAACAAATCCATTACATTACATTACAATCATTTGGCAGATGCTTTTATTAAAAGCGACTAACAATATGAGGACACATTCAAGTTTCAAGACAGTGTGAGAGCCAGAGGAGAGTACTAAGTGCTAAATCTTTATGTGAGAGTAACGCAAGAAGATAGACAGTGCATCAGGATAGGAGATGCTCCCTGTACACATGAGTCTTCAGGAGGTTTTTGAAGCTAGAGAGAGATTCTGCTGCTCTTGTTAACTTAGGCAGCTCATTCCACCAGCGGGAAACCACAAAAGAGAAGAGTCTGGCTACAGTGGCTACATGTCCACTGTTCTAAGAGAGTCTCTAGATGATAGACAGTGACCAGTTGCACAATCACTCCAAATGTTTAGGTCATCCGTAATCACCCATTCTGAGTCCGTTCCCTAGGTGCAGATAAAGAGAGACTGGATGAGATTAAAAACCTCCATCACAATCAACCATGAACTGCTTCAAGATATGAAAGATGGCCTTCATCATTCTCAGACTTCAATTCGATTGAAAATGTGTGATCAGATCTTAAATGGGCTGCGCATGATTGAATATTTCAGAGCTAGAAGGGTTATACAAGGAAAAATGAAATAAAAATGTCTAAATCAAGAAGAAAAAAGACTGTTCAATTGAATCAATTGATTAATTAGGTTTTGTTTGAATGATTTAGTATGGCCATCACTATTTACCCTAACTGCTGCTCCACCAGATTTGACTCTGAGTCGATATTTTAGATTTCCTTTTGCTGTTTAATACTAAAGGTTTTCTTGGTTTTTTATTCCAAACTCTCATTGTTCCTATGTGGTATTGATCCGAGGAGGATGGCTTCCTTGGTTTAGTCTTGCTACCTTTTTTTTCTTCTGTTTTTTTTCATCATAGTCTTAGGGAGTGTCACCCTTGAATGCTCTTTAGGGGCTCAAATTAAGGCTTTGTGATGACCTTCATTGTCTAAATCCCAATACAAATACATTACATTTAAAACTATGGCCAAAAATTAAGCATTCCTTTTAATCAAGTTGGAGGATCACTTGCACTTTAATTTCAGATTTGCTTCATCATTTGTCCTTAAGTTCTTTGCACTTTATGTATTTATTGGCTTTCTGTCGGCCTTTCTGTTTTTGCAAGCTGCCATATACTCTCCTCATTGCGGTAGCTTTGCATGTTTATCTTTCTGGCTTTATTTTTGTCATAAAATTGCTTATTCTATTAACTTACTGATCACTTTGTGTAACATGTAGATTCAAATGTGATTCTTAGAGCTTCTGACCTCATTCTAACTCCATTACTCAAAAAGTTCCATTGTACAGATTTTTTTTTTTAATCAATAGGGTGAATAGGGTTTAATATTAATGCCAAAATGAGAACATTTTGGCACCCCCTACCACTGTCACCTCCTGTGAGTACTTGGCCACCCTGGACTTCTGATCTCCGGCCCTGTCCGACCTGCACACCTGAGTCCGTCCCCAGTAATCGCTTTCCCCGTTTAGGCTCTCAGTTTACCCTCTTCTGTTTTCAAAGTATTGTTCTCCAAGCTGCATCTGTTGTTCTTTTTCTGTTTTTTGCTGGCTTTTTGACTACCCTCCTACTCCGCCTGTTTGTTTGGGTACTGACTTTGCATGTTGTTTTTTTCCCCAGTTAAAGGCAACTCTGGAATCTGCAGTGTCAGTCTACCGACATTGCACATGTGAAGATTTCTCATGGGAATCTAGCTTGAACCTAGCTTTTGCACAAGCTTAGCTTGTCACTGTAAAGACACAACTTGCACATTATTGACATATTAGCTTGGTTTCACAGATCTAACTCAGTTTGCCAGAACCATCTCTACAAAGACAGTTAGTGAGCAGCCAGCTAATGCTAGCATGGACCCAAGTTTCAAGCAGCTTAGTTTGAATACAGAGGTCTTCTTATCACCACAGATTCTGCATGTAGTTTCAGCATTTAGTATAGCTCAGTAGCAAAGCTTATTGGACCGTAATGGCTTTGTTAGTATTGACACAAACAACTAGAGTATTTATTAGCACTTAATGCAAATACATTCTCTGGTTGTCTGTGCCAGTACTAACAGAGATGCTAACATCATTGAACATTATATAAATGTCATTCAAATGTGTTGTTCTACATCATAATCAACTCAGCAGCCAAAACAAAGGAAAGTTATGTTCAAACATTAGCAAAGAGCTCTTGTAAAAACTGCCATACTATGGGTGTATACTTGTAGCGCGCTTAGTACTAATACTAACTGGTGTTTAAATGTGTAGTAGGCCTATGTATTTTTGTTATAGCTGTCAAAGATGAGGACGAGCTACACACGGATGGACAGTTTTGATAAAATAAAGTTAAAAAGGTGGACAGGGACGTAAGAGAGAGTCTTAAAGCAATAAGTGTTAAAAGGAAGTGTTAAAGTGTTAAAAACCATTTTGAATAATGCATGTCAAAAAGGCTTCCTCTAAAGTAGCTTTCAGAGCCATAGGTTGGTATAACACACATTGGCATGGCAACACTCCATCCAGTTAGTACGAGACAGTCCTTTTTGTGTACTTACCTGTCAAACTCATACTGTTAAGATCAGTACAAAGTGCTTTGTAGTGTTAGGGTATAGTGCATAATTGAGGCACACTCTTTGTCTTTTCCTGCATGCAGTTCTTGCTGCCAGACAGACATTTTTTTCTTTTTGGGTGCAAACAGCTGCATTGTGTGGATAGTGTTAGTTGCACCCGAGTGTAAATGGACACTCTTGTAAAGGCAATTCTCAGCCTCCACAGTTTAAGGCTCCACAGAAGTCTCCATATCTCCACTGTTGTATTTGCCTAACTAGTGAAATCAAAAGAAGGACTGATCAATTAAACAAGAAAGATTTAAGAAGGAGGACATGCTCATCTAGATATGCACAACTTCAGTATGCTGTTTTGAATTACAGTTATTATGCAATTCAGTTTTAATAGCAGCCTAAGGCTACAGCATGAAAATTTAACCAGAGTTTTTCCACTGTCTGCATTTTCAAATGTGGCTGAGAATACTTTTTTAATGCTTGCTCATGACTCTCTCCTTACTGTGGCCAACAGCCTTGTTTTTATGAGTGTGTGTGTGTGCAGTATTTTGACACTGGGACCATCTTGAGAAGTTTGATTAATGGCATAGGGCTCATTTAAGCTGAAGTTACACAGCTGTCTTTGTTATTCCAAGAAGGTCACGTGACACAAACATTGTTGGCTGATTCTGCCATAATTTTATGACTCAAAGAATTCGGAATCTGTATATCAGTGAACTATTTGCCACTAGAACCACCCTCAAAGTCCTTTTTTTCCCTCTCTTTTAATCCCATCTCTATATTTAAAGCACACAAGGCGCCGAGAACCAGAAATAGGCACGAGTGAAAAGTTGCTGAAGCAGACGACGGCCCGGGCCCAACACAACTGCCACTGCCAAAATCATACCAATGACTCATAGTTGCCTTCAGGCATTCTCTTTCCTTGTCTCCACATGCAGCCAGCCCCGTTCGCCATGGACTTTAATTAAACACGTTATATTTAGTCACTAGAATATCTGCCCCTTTAGCTTTCACTCAGAAAAATGGGCAGTTTTGATAAAACTGATTGATTCCCTCTTTTGTCCCTTGAGCCCCTACAGCAGAAAACGCATGACTTTGTGCTTTCAGGTCCAAGAGTCTTTTTTTTTTCTTCCCTCCCCTTTTGTAGGTGCAATGGTAAAAACATACATCACCTACAAGTGCAAAAGCAGACTGGCTCTGGTAAAACAGGCTTGGAATGGCTTCAACAGATGTCTGCGTGCTTTTGTTTTCCTCCCTTAGTGGGATGGGAGCTATTTTATAAGCGCTGTGTGCAGAAAGCGAACGGCAAACTCAGATCCAAGAATCCTCCACAAAATTAAAAGGGGGTGGAGGAGGGGTGGAGGCGGACAATACTCTGTATATTCCTTGAATATGGTTCGGGCTCAAAGTAAAAGTGTGGGAGACTCAACCTCATGGCCAAAAAAAACACTGCAGCTCTACGACTGGGCCTCTTTTGCTTGGGCCGCGTTCCACGTGTTTTAAAACAAGTGTTTAGGTATTGTGGTGCCAAGGCGGCCATCAGCTGCCTTTTTCCGAGGCCAGAGCGGAATGCCAGTTCAAACAGAGTGGCGGAGTGGTAATATTCTCTGCACATGTAGCCTTTAGCCCTTGTAAAGCTGAGCAGGAGGAAAGGCCGTTATGCAACCGCCGGGCCGTTCCAGGCTGTTCGTATCAACCGAGGAGGACAACAGCGGCTTTTTGGAGGGCGCAAGCAGCAAAATACGAGGCCAAAGCGTTTTCGAACAGCAAAATGAGGCTTTTGTGCACGCATGAGAGGGATGCACTGTTTTACCCAGAGTTATCCAGATGGCCACCACATGTTTAGTGGATTTTCGACTGCTATCGCTGCCTCTTTTTTTTTTCCCTCTTTCTCTCTCCCTCTCTCTCTCCTTTCCCCCTCTTGTCTCTCACTGTAAGGTAATCTGCACCATTGCTCCCAGTTGTACGACTGTATGTGGTGGGTGATATTATTTCAGCAGCACATCACCTAAATCTAAGTTCCACAGCTTCCCACCTTTATTCCATTTGGCAAGGATTATATACACACTCTCTCTCTCTCATACACACACACACACACACACACACACAAGCACCACCACCCACAAAAGCAGGAAGGCACTGACAAATGCCTGGAGGCTGGCAGAGAGAAGTCAAAGCAAAGGGAAAAAGTGAAACTCTGCTAACGAGTTTGCATAGTGTGCGTGTGTAGACCTTCGCAGACTTGTGTGCGTAAATAATGTGGGCCATTCTGAGCACTCGGAGGTGCTTCGCTACTTACGGCACTATTGATTTTGTGCATTTGTACTCCGGGGAGTGTTGTGGGATGGGCGTGTATGGCTGTGTGTGTGCAGCTGCGCTCGTGACACATTGGCATTCCTGCCAATATCAGTCAGTGCGACGGCTCTGAAAATAAATCCTAGGCTTTTGGCCGCCCTGGCCCACACAGGGGAAATTTGAAATCGCCCAGCAGTTTTAGATAAGAAACTTGCGCGGCTCAATTCCTGTCAGATTCGCCAGCCAAAAGCTCTCAGGCTGCAGGCGCTGCCTGTACTTGCCTCCTCGGCTGCATCTGTATCAATATTGAGCGAAGGTGTTGGCTGTTTTTTTTAGTATTAATGTAGGGGAGATGCTTAGTTGATGAGGAATGACTCCTCTTTTCTCTCCATGCTATTGTGCGCTGTGTGGAAAGAAGCCACTCGTTCATGCAGGAGCTTGTCACATTTTTAGGTTTTCAACAGATGATGAATGTCAATCCCCTCCCCCCCTCCCCCAAATGTTGACTTAATGAGAAATTATGAACTGCTGAAAGTTATGCAGATAGCCTTTTATTCTCACATCAGACGCTAAATATTTCCACAATACACATGCCAGGACTTGCATGTATGTTTTAGGATCGGCTGGTTCGCTTGTTTAGAAGCATACTTATGCACACCCAGGCACTTCCATACATATACGCACAGATCCCCCACCCTCCCCCCAGTCCTCTTTTTTCCATTCATTTACAAAGGAATCCCTTTGCACCTGCAAATCCTTAGACACAATGCGACAGACTGACAAAGAGTTGAAGCCTTCGGTGTCATTCAGGTGGCAGCACTGGAGCTTGCGCACGACGCACAAAGATTGTTTAAAGGGATCCAATGGAACCACAGAGGCAACCCACTCAAGAGGGAGATGAGAGGATGAAAAGAAGTTGTGGGGGAGGGAAGAAGCAGAGCTTCGACTGCTGACGAAATCAACTGTTTCTGAAAGTTCATTTGGCTCCTGAGCCACCCCGCATTTGTTTAATTGACAGTCCTTTGCTGTGTTAAGACAACACTGCTCTTCGTTACCTTCGGCAGTGGTTTCATGCCGTGGTTAAACCCAATAGATTGAATCAGGCATCACCAGACCTACGTGAAGTGGTTGAAATTAGCATGGGGTGAAGAACAGGTCAGGAATGAAATATGCAAAAGGTGTTTTCTCTCTCTCTCTCTCTCTCTCTCTCTCTCTACTCTCAATTAAAACCCCAGTCTGTCGTACAAAATAAATAACTGTTTGTCAGAGAAAAACATCAATGTAATGGCTGGTCTGAACATAAATGGAGCTAAAAAGCAATTCCTCAAAACTAAATCACTAAAAGACCTAACAAAGCCTTTGATAACAGCACTGCTTCTGAGTTATGTTCAAAACGTCCAAACGTTTCACGCTATGGTTACGCTTTCTTCTGATAAGTATCTAGGCTAGCCAGCCAGATCTCTAATTATACATGACAGCCATCTCCTCTTTATGCCACACTGTTTTTACTGCAGGCACCTCCTGCCGTCCCCTCCTCTCTTGAAACACGAAGCAGTGGCAGGGGCTGCTGTGTCAGAAACCTGGGAAATGACTCACATGGACAGGCCTCCCTCTGTTGAAGAGGGGCCAGTGGCTGAACCAACCTGCAAGAAGTTCCATGCAGAATAAAAAGTATTAACCCTTTTCATTCAGCTGGGAACCTCAACAGCCTGCTCTTTGAGTGTTGGGTGGGGGCTAAGGATGAATCAGTGCTATGGATACACCTAGTCTGCATTATGTATGGGGTTAAAGGCCTGATTTGGAATGACAGTCCACGTGGTGTGCTGGAAAAGGGAGTGACACCTGGAATCCCTCCATTGTGGCGTTGAAGCCCTGCGAGGATCACGTGGTTCCGCATCACACTCTGAGCAGAGTGGGGGATGTTTTCTGGCCTCTCCCTTAGAGTGAAAAGGAACTGAAAGCTGAAGAAGAACATTCTTTAGCACAAAACATGTAAAGGTATTATAGGGCTGAAACAAATGTTTGATGAAAGCTGAATAATTCAGAAATGATAGGAAGATGGTGTCATCGCTGGAGTAATCAGTACTTTTATCTTCAGCTTTATCTATCATCTTAGATTATAGAACATTCGGTAGCTGCAGCCCTTGAAAGTATATTCGTTGATTTGTAATATTTTGTGTAATCTAATTTTTGGTCTGGTGATCATTGATTTCAGTCTAGGACTGTGGTTCATTACTGCAGCCATTAAGTGGAGTAAACCATTTGTAGTAAAAGGGGTATTTCAGATGTACTGGTTGTTCCTATAATATTTTTGCAGGACGCATACCTGTCTGGGCAGTAACGTGAGGTTATACAAATGCAGTTCTGGGTTCTGTCACGAGGTCTCAAGTTTTGTTCCCAAAGATGGCCAGAAGACAAAGAGAGTATCTCTGGCTGTACTCTCATTCATTGTTTACCTACTAAGCATTTGCTGCAGAGCT
>JBBPCZ010000019.1:2056250-2069184 GCA_037974445.1 Brycinus macrolepidotus | reverse complement strand
CAGTGCACAAAGCAAGCTCCATAAAGACATGGCTGGATGAGTTCAGTGTGGAAGAACTTGACTGGCCCACACAGAGACCTGACCTCAACCCCATCCAACACCTTTGGGATGAACTGGAACGGAGATTGCGATCCAGGACTTCTCGTCCAACATCAGTGCCTGACCTCATAAATGCTCTACAGAATGAATGGGCACAAATTCAGACAGAAACACTCCAAAATCTTGTGGAAAGCCTTCCAAGAATAGTGGAAGCTGTTATAGCTGTAAAGGGGGGACCAACTCCATATTAAAGTTTATGTATTTGAATGCAATGTCATTAAAGTCCCTGTTGGTGGAACGGTTAGGCGTCTCAATAATTTTGTCCATATAGTGTTTTTTTGAGCAGAAAAATCCCCAAACTTTGCTGGACACCTGTCTCTCTCACTCTCTCTCTGTTTCCCTCCTTCCGTTTTACTTGTCCAATAACTTATAAACACATTTGTTGTTTGCGTCATGACTTGCACACTTAGGACCCCGGTGAGCTACACTCAGGAAAAAGCAAGAGGTCCAGCCTTCCCCCATTGCATGTGCAGTTGCTGACAGGTAGCTTTACCATCTGCTCTGCTCTGTCACGGACCGTCCTGCCCACATGTCTTAACGCTGTCAACCAAACTGAATCACCGTGGCTCAGTGGTGCATCTGTTGAGGATGAGTTGTGAATACCAGACAGCCCGAGCGACCGCAGCGTTTTACCACAGACATGTGGACTTCACAGCACAAAGGATTAGTTTCCTACCCCGTTGTTTTACGCCCTGTGATTGATCCCAGCGACATAGCTAGCATTATGATGTGTTCATCGAGGGAACTTGGAATGTCTTTGCAGGGCTGTGTTGGCGTGTCTTGGCGAGAGATTAAAAGTTGGGCCACTGGGGGCTTTTCCATACAGGCGGAATGAATAAGGCTGAAGACCATTTGTTGCGACTCAAAAGGAGGAATTTCCAAAGAGAGAGAAAGGAGGAGAGCTCTCCAGCTCAGCCTCATAGAATGATAAAGTTTTCTCACACCGGTCCTGCCTTGAGAACACAATGCTATGCATTAGCCCAGCCTGTCACTTGTGAGGGCCCAATTAGAGGCCTATTGTCACAGGCCCGGCCCCCAGGGCATGCTTCCGTCTCTGTGTTTTGAGCTCGCTAGTTGCCTAGCGCTGCAGTATTCAACACGTCTATTAGGAACTCTCTGGAATCTTGCCTCCCCTTCTCTACCTCGCGACCTTCGTTCTTTTTTTGCTTTTTTTCCCCCCTTTTGTTTGTTGTCCCTGAATCGATGAGTGGGTCAAGCTTGGGGATAATAAGGCCTGGCTTGTTGGCAGCACTCGGGTCCTCAACCTTCATGATCTTTCTGCGGCTTCCTGGGCCCAGGTGCTACGCTGTAGATGGCTTTTAGGCACAGACGCCACATCAAAGCGTCCCCAGCCCGTGCCTAATTGGCAGGCTGATTTATTTCGGTGTGGGGCGCTCTCTCGCTCCTCCCATCCAAGAATCAGCCCCCCTGAATCCCCACGGTCTCGCCAAGCGTGTGACCGCGCATCAACCGACACACATTAGCAGAGACAAAACACAAAGCCCTGTTGCGCAGTGTACAACCGCAAATAAGAAACACACCTGGATCTTAATGCATGAGCAAAGCCACTTTCTTTCTCCATTAGCCGGTGATTCGGTTTGTCCCAAGTATGTAAAACTCTATGTTGGTGGAGCTATTTATGTTTCGTACCATTTTTCACAGTGATGGTGAAGAACGTGGGGAGGAAAAAACAAGGGAGGGAGTGCATCACGAAACAGGTTTTGCAATCTCCTACTCTTTCTCTCTGGTGAGAATGCAGCATATGGCCTCAGTAGGCAGACACAGCAGGCTCTGAAAAGAAGGAGGCAGAATAAAGGCTCTGACCTTTATTAGTCAGCAGAGGTTTACAGGGGTGTCCTGACTGAGAGCCCATGAAAATCGGAAGAGAACGGAGCACTGGGTGCTTGTGCGAAGGGCGTGTGAACTACGTTTTATGTACAGTGCTATGATAACCAAGGATACCAAAATGGAACATTTTTTCCAAGCCACTTACATCGTAATAGTGCTAAGAAGGATGTTGTGCATATATATATATATATTTGATTCCATTTACACTAGTATGGACGATGTTTTCACTACTAAACATAAGGGAACTCTCTATTCAAAAAGATAAGCTTGTATGATAGTCTGTACTCTCCAAATCTTTGATACAATTAATATGTCCACAGACCTAACTGCACACTGCAAAATGCTTTTCCAGGGTCATTCTCTTTCTGGATCCTTGTATAAAGAATGCAAAGACTGATGCAGGGGATACTCCAGCAAACAGAGTGGCACTGAAGTGAAGTTGCTAACAGAAACACAAAACACACACACACACACACACACACACGCCCATCCACATGTGCAACCCTAAGACCATGTGTTCATCTTTTTCGTAATATGGAAAAGCAATTCTTTTTCTTGGCCCTTCTCCACTGGGGATCATTTTCCACATTTCAGCATCTGCTTAACAGCCCTGTCAGCTGGAAAAGTACAATTTTCCTGATTCCACCAAAAATCTGCCCGGGGCCACACAAAATTGTCACTTTTAAAATGACATTCCCCATTCCTTATGACAAACCTTGTCTTCAAAACTCCACAGTTATAAGGGTCTTTAAGGGTCTTTAATTCTTCTCTAATATCTCTAATTCATTTGTTTAACAGCATTGGACTGTTAGTTTTCTTTTTTTTTTGTAGACTGGGTTGGAGGGTCACCCTATTCATTTGTGTAACCTATATCATGATGCTCCCACCTCCATACTTCACTGTGAGTTTGATATTTATGGCTTTATATGCACAACCCTTTATTCTAGTTCCATGAACTTTCCAGTTGTATATTATTGAACCAATAGTGTTTGATTTTTGTATATATATATATGTATATATTAGTGTCTGAATGCTATTTTCCCTATCAGTTTATGCCTATGAATATGTACATTTGTACAATATGTACATTAACTTTGGAACTTTAAAGGTGGTGGGTCCTATTCATCAGTACAAAGTTAAAACACATCATGGGTGTACATTTGAAGTACATATATGCACTGAAAATATATTAATTACAAAGTGTTTGAATGATTGTTTAACCTCATTGTAAATCCCAGAATGCAAAGCGTTTCAAAGCTAAACCAAAAAAAAAAAAAAAAAAAGAAAATCTGTCACAAGGATTTGTGGGCATATTCAGCAGCTGAAGTCAACACTTGTGTTTGCTCGATCCCTTGCCCCTGTGAGGGATCATCTAACAAATTTAGCTTGAACTAATAAGTAATGGAACGGCCCAAAGGGGGAAATGATGAGGCCAAGTGGATGAAGGCATGTTAAAACCGCACCGTGCTGAAACTGGCAGCTTCTCATTTGAATTTTATTTTAGTATGAGACAAGAATCTTTGATGTTGCCGACACAACAACTTCAATTTAGGCAAAGATTTCATTTCTTAGTAATAAGACACTGAAATTCTCTTTGTTTTACTTTCAGCAACGAGCAGTGCTTTATTTCATGACTTAATTACCACTAACCAGATCAATTATCACTGCTACAGGGACTTCTAATTAAATTTACTCTAGACTGCGGCAAGTTATTTCTTTCCAATTGAGGTCCCGTGAGATATGTAGCCGTAATCTATTATTACCATAAGGGCAAAGTGAAATTCATGTCTAATTAAAATCAAAAGCACCCTGATGAAACTGCTCTGCCACTCAAATCACTCGTCGCTCGTAGCGATCACTGGCACTTTTGAAATCTGTAAAAAAAAAAGTTCTGGACGCGGCGAGGAGGGTGGATTTAACCTCCAGCCTGCCTCACAGAAGCCCGTTGTCATGTTTATGATTGTTATCATGGCTGCGGCTCTTTGTCACACTAATCTTCATGCTTCGTAATGCCTACATCTCGCTCTACCACAGAACAAAAGCAAAAGGGAAAGGGGAAATGAGTGAAAACAGCCATAGGACGCAGACACCGCTCTTAGGCCTGAATGGGGAAGAGATTAAGATCTGGCAGCTCTGCATCTCAAGCAGAATCAAGCGGGAATCGTATTGTTATGCATTCGCTCGGCTGCAAAGGCAGACAAGGGCTCCACATAAACATTCAGAGAGGAGTGTATCCTTCCCTCACACACTCCCTCTGTCTGCAGGTGAGAAGCAGCTACCTTTTGCCAGCAAACGCTTTTATAGAAGCAGCGTTGGACTGTTATTTTTCTTTTTTTTTTTTTTTTGTAGACTGGGTTAGGGGGTCACCGTATTCCCAGCAGGGAGTCCTTTTTCAACTCTAGAGCGTCTCTCATGCATTGAGGCCTTTTTTTTTTTAAAAAGTCCCCCCCCTTCCCTCCCTCCTTCTTTCTCTCTCTCTCTCTGTTTTTGCATTCCTTCTCAAGCCTCTGTTCTTCCAGCGCCTTTTCTGAATGAGAAATCAGCATCTCTATAAAAACGGCCCCTTACGTGCAACTCATTCACTTCCTCCGACTTCTCCTCCCCGTTCCCTCCCATCCTCCCACCGACTTTGCTTCATCTTGGAAGTTTGGAATATGAGGTTATGACTGCAAATATCTTAAAATAGATAAGATAGAAAAGGGTTCTTTGGTTCAAGGCCTTAAAAGAACCGCTTTTGGCTCCCTGAAGAATCTTTCTTTAAATAATAATGTCTGTGAATGAAATGTAAGAGTGAGAAGAAACTCCACATAAGCAAGTGTGGTTCTCCGTTACTAAGGATTGTTTTGGAAGATTTGTACTTGAGTATTTCTGAAAGTGAATACCTGGACTTTTACGCCAATATTTCCAACAGAAAAAGCACTTTTTAGTCCTCACATCTTTTCCCTCACTCATTCTTTTTAGTACATTTTAGTACAAATTACAACTCAGAATGGGTTAACAGCATGAGATTCCAATCAATGTCTAACCAATTCGTATTTGGTATATTTGTCATCCATTATCTGTCACACCAAAAATGCAAACCTGTACTTTATATAGTGTATTAAGTATATAGGGTTTCAAAAATATTTATGGTTTCATACTATGATTCTGACACAGTCTCTATATGTTCACCTATAAATACAGTTTTTTTTAGACCACTGCAAGAGTTCTGTATCAGTTAAAGATTTTTCCATTTTGGGACTTTTATTTTTAAAAGTGTCAGAGTGAGAACAGCCAGCTTGGGAAAATTTCCCCCCCATAGAAATCTGAATGGGGTGGTACTGAACAACACAGTGCCGCTCCGTCATTCCAAAACCGGACGTGTCCCGGGCCTTTTCTCTGCCCTCGCTCCATACATAATGGAGTTTGTTCTCAGTCAGACCTAACAAAACCAGCTGTCATCCATACAAAACCCTCAATGCCTCACTTATAGAGCCCCCTTGGTGGTGTCATTGGAGGCCTTTGTCTATTTTTTTTTTCTGTTTGCTGTCCTTATTTCCTTGTCTGAATATGATATTTGCGACATTCTGTGTGCATTTAGGGCAGGGAACTGGCTTGGGACATGAAACACTGGGACAGGCCAGATCGAATGCTTTCTCGAAGGCTCGGCCAACGCTTAGCTACTGCCCCGTGGAAATGAAAGAAGCAGAGGCCCATCATACAATGAGACCCAGCAGTTTTATTCACTTCTAGTCTCATTTGGATATTGAATGAGGACTGAGACATCAAAGTCAGGGCCGAATTAGAGAATGAGAACAAAGTTAGGATTTTTTTTTTTTAGCCATTTCTGGAACTCAACCCAGAGTGGCCTTTAATAAGAGCCAATACAACTGTCACCAGGATGAATAATTCATACTGGACTTCACTTATGAAGTCAATTTGTTGCTGGGCTTTTGTTTGATTATTCATGAGAAACATTTGCATTTCAAATGCAAAGTTCCCAGTGCCTTCAAAATTGTATTTTAAGTGCTTTCAAAACCACCCTGTTGTTATGCTGGTGACTGGTTGAGCCTCAACAACAACTTCTAACAAGCTCCGGCATCTGACCATGAGCTTGACGCTGGTCATTTGTGTTCATGGCTGGTGATCTTAGAGCCTTTCTCTTTCTGTTGCTTCGGCATACACATAAATTCTTGATCTTTCTCCTGGAATCCATTAAAAATAGCATCCTATTACCCAGAACATGAAGCCCGTTCCTTAAAGGCTGGTTTATTGTCTTTGTGAAAGTAGTGCTTTCAGATTGTGACTGTTTCATAACAGGCAATTTAACAGCAATGAATAAACATGTGATTAAATAACGAAGCCCCAACCAGGACAACAACAATGCATGTGTGAGATTGGATTTGAAAACTCACGCTAGCGCGGGGTATGAGTTGCGCTACTGATAAGGCAATGGGTGCAATGCTACACTCATTGTATTCTTGTGCCTCGCGGTCATGATTCATCTCCAAGCCATCTATGTGGACAGCCATTGTCAAGCCGCCTTTTTGCATAAGGGCACCGTTGTGCTGAGGGCTGTGGCCAGCCAAGGTACGTTTAATGAAATTTATTAAAATTGACATGACATTAATCCTCTCAGCAAGGCACCCGCCTAACCCTCTGTTTTTTCTCTTTTTCTCCCCCCCCCCCCCCCCCCCAAATGTGCGCTGACACACAGCAACGATGATGGTAGACTCCTCGAAAACTCCCTCACGCACTGCCCCAGTTTGCTCTGCTTACTTTCTATCCATCGTCAAACATTTCATGGCTGACAAACACTGAGGCAGGCTTTGTTTCTGTCTCTTGCACACCCTGACAGTACAGCATTAGAGAAAAACTACAATGGGCGACAATCTTGCACAATATCCAGACTGCGACTCTTCCCTGTGATCTGTAATTTGGTTAAAATGGCGTATTTTAATGTTTGCAATGAATAAACAATATCACTGATATCAGTAACATCTGTGCATCTTCTGTTGGAAACCACAGAGGTGCAGAAGCTGATCACAGAAATTAGGATATTTAGATATAATGGATATTTAGCTGAATGTTAGTAAAAGACAAGCTGGGCATCTACAGTGGACCATCCAAATAAAGTGTTACCAAATTCTCTTCTGACTGCAAATCTTGAAGGTGGGAGAAACGAACAAAACTAAAACTGCTTTGGCGTGGATTTTTTGGGTTGGGCGGTTGCACGTGTTATGCTTGTTTGTATTTATTAGGCCACAGCCGAGGGGCTAGGCTGGCAGGCAGGCTGGGTTGAGCACCGCAGGGATTCCCGGTGAGTTTGTGATGTTTTTGGGTAATGCATGCAGGGTATTGTTATGATAGGACACTACAGGAACAAAAACATGAAACCATGTGAAACAATGAATTATGTCAAACCGATGAGGCTGAGGGGTTTGACGGTGGGCTACAGAACATTGCACAACACCAAAAAATAAAGTCAAGCATTATGCTGAAATGCCCCTTAAAATGAAATGAGATAATACGACATGAAATGCCTCCTTTTTAAATGTTAGTCCCTTCGAATGCAGAAGCTCATTTCAAAGGACTCACAAACACAAGCTAGATCATAAATGATGCATCTGTTCAAATCCACAGTGTTGTGGTCCATAAATATATAACTTTTGTATACTCTGTTCACCCTTCTGATGTTCCCTTTTGATTCATGCCATTAATTCAAGATCAAATGACAAATATGCATGTAATATCAGTTTTTACCAAATTTACTGCTACCCGAATACAAATGAAGACGGCTTATCATTTTGAAAGTGAAAGCCTTTTTTGGGGGGAGGGACGGGGGTCCCATGCTCCTTGTTTCAAGCAGATAAGACTTTCCATTCCGATTCCCATAGTAAACAGAATAAAAGCTTCTGCATTTCTGCTGTGAGCCTCGTTGCCTGTAGAGCTGATTGGATCAAGGCTGCATAACAGATGTGCCTCACCTCACTGAATAGTGTAATTACAGCTTCCTGCAACAGTCTCGCGAGATCAAATTTTCACCAATCCAGTCGTGCCGGCCCTGGAGCATTTTGTTAATGTCTGGCTTGTTTGGGCAAATTACTGATAATTGCATTTTACTGATTATCACGTTTCGCTTGTCAACAGCCCCTCTACTTGGCTCTTATTAGCAACACTCGGTCATTTAAAGACACTGGTTAGTTTACTGATTTGGAGTGTTTTATTTTTCCAACTTTCTTTATCTTTGAGTGCGGCATCCATGGCCTTCTCGCCATTCCACCATATAACGCTTTGTATATGCTAATTTACCCTGAACCCTCAAAGGGCACAGAAAGGAGACGATAGCGTATCGCCTTGGCCAAAAACATTTGTCAGTGGCGTTCATGACGGATTTAGCATGCCTCAAATGACATTCATCCACCGTGCCAAAGCTGACGCTTCATGCCAAAAGGGACATTTGCTAGCCCGTCGATTACGCCTGCAGCCGGGGCAGGAAATACTTTCACGTTATTATGCAGCGCCACGCCAGGGCGCAGTGGGAATGCGTGTGGTGGGTTAGCCTTAATTAAAGCTGAGGGCGAAACTGACAGCCAGCTGCGGCGGCGGAGGAGAGCCAGTCACAGGTGCTGGAGGGGAAGAGCCATGGCCCGACCAACTTGAGGACAGAAGCAGCCGTGGCCAAGGAATCAAACTGACAGGTGGACTGGGCTGAACTGGGACCTGCTACTGGAGCCTCTGGGCCTCTGCGGAAGAACAAAAAACACAGCAACACAGATGACAACGCTCCTGCCTGAACTGATCCAACAAGTAGGGTGGCAGTTACGATGTGTTATTATCACAGTATATCAAGAGTATCTTCAGTACCCACAAGACACATTTTGACCAATTAGACACTATATAAAATATCCATATATGCATAAAGGTTAAAAATAAAAATAAATCAAGCTCTGCTCTGCAAAAATAAAATTAAAAATGTTCTTGTGCAAATTGTACCTGGTGTGATTAATGACTATTTTCATTGGTAAAATTCCACACTACTAGTAACAAACATGGCGAAGGTCATAGAGACAATATTAAAAAATGCGATCCTAAACAAAAGTAAGATCTTAAACATCCCTCTCGGTACAAGTGTTTCGATAACATGCTAGTGGAAAGCTCAACTGTGCCGCAGTGTGATATGAAGGATTTCTCTCAGACTTATAATAGGCGGGTAAAAGGAAGGTAAAAGAGAAGCATCCTGTGCAAAATTTGGACGTGAACATTTAGACAAATCAGAGGTGTTTTTGAACATTGTACTCTGGTAAGACCAAAATAGAGATAGAACTCTTTGGTAGTAATTTGTCATGCTTGGAGAAAGAAGGGTGGCGCATCATTATATGGGGCTGCTTCTCTGCAAATGGTTCTGGGGCATAACAGGTCATTAGAGGAACTTGAATGGAGGGATGTACCAGCAAACATTAGAAAATCGAAAGAGAATTTCATCTCACTGGCCGAGAACAGGGAGAAGATGAACATTTTGCACCAAATATACAGCCAAAATAACTCAAGACTGGTTTCTTGAGTTTGCATGACCTAGACAGTCTCTTCCTGATTCTCAATGATATGTTATAGAGGAAGTATGTTAAATAGCAAAAACAAAAGTAACTATACACTTGTTTTTCTAGTTTACACACTGTAAAAACTAGAACAAGGCAGAAGTGGATTTGAATTGGTGTAAAGCATTTGTTCAGCCAAGCTCTAAATTTGCTTCACATTGTTTCCTTTAAAGTATTTATTTGTAAGACCTGTTAAACTTCTGTATTAAGAGCTAATTTAGAGTGTAGTAACATGCAGCTGACTGGATATCAGACCATTATGCCATTATCTTATTTTATTTTGAATACATTTTTTTGCTTGTCCTTTTTAAATTGCATATTTTTGCAAACGTTAATTTTAAAATAAAAATGCTCCTAGTTTTTTTTAAATGTTCATACCACTGGTGTATTTTGCCCACTTCAACTTGTCTGCAAACCAAAATGTTGTGGCTGTTTTTTGTAAGCACCAGGCTGCTTGTCATCTTTAAGATGTGTCTTTGCTGAGATGAGGAATGTCTAGAAATGTTTTCTTCCTCTGACAGACCTAATGCAAATATCAATTTTCTAAGAAAGCACTTCATGACATCTTGAGGCACAGTGTAATATATCACGAGGACGAGGGACGGGTTGCTGCATATATGACTCTCGCCAAGGCGAAAAGGTGAATGATTGCTCTTCTTATCATCGCATTTTGTGTGAGAGCTTTCGGGATTTGCTCTGCATCTCCTCTGGCCGTACATCATTGCTTTAATGATTTAGACAGAAAACACAGCTTTATCTCTGTTGTTTTCTTCTCTATGAATACCTAAATGTCCTAAAATATATATATATGTATGTATATATGTATATGACATTCATATACATATACAGTCGACCCCCGCGAAGTTGCGGTTCAGAGTTCGCGGCCTCAGACGTTCACGGATTTTTTCTTAGAACCTAACTAATAATTTAAATTCAATTATTACTGTATTTACCCTGCTTATACTAAAGAAAACAACAGCGCTTATACGTGCTTGCATGAATTAAAGTACAGTATATATAGGGGTAACATCAGTATTTTACATTCTAGCACTGCGGGAGACAGCAGTTTAGTGTACACTGTACAGCACGTATACAGGGTTTTTTTTAAGGGTAATGTATTAAGCTGAATTTAAAATGAAATTAAAGTGTTTTGGGAGCATATTTGGGGGCATATTTAGGATTTAGACTATACAAATAGGCATTTATGGGCTTTTTTTTTTTTTACCACATCACAAATTTGCGGTTTTTCTCAATTCGCGGGTGCTCTTGGAACGTAACCCTTGCGAATTTCGGGGGTCGACAATAAACGTATGTATGTATGTATATGAATGTCCCATATATATGTCCCATACACATACAGATGAATATATATAACCTTGTCTCTTCTCATTACAAGCATCTATAACCTGCTCTTATAGAACCGATGGGGTTGTAGTTTCAACTCGTCCTGCTCTGACTTAGTCTCCCCATCTGCCAGCTCTTGCCTGAAGTGTTGAAGTCGCAGAGCTGCAGGTATTTTATGTCTCTGCTTTGAGGTTTGCAGGAAGTTTGGGAGGATGGACACCCTCAGGTGCATACGTGTCAACACACACACACATATACACACACACACACACACACACACATTCACACACACACACACACACTCGAGAGGAGACAGAGGAACGGAACAAAAACAAGGCAGAGCTTAGCTGGTTTTGATGAGTGATAGATCTTTTAACAGCTAAGTTTGTTTCTCTCCCCTCTAACCGTAACGCCCAGCTCAACTTCAAGCCTTCAGAAAAATCCATACACACACATACACAGCTCCTAACCAAAAACGAGAAGTGGACGAGGGAAAAACCCCCAGCAAGGGCAAAAACGCTCAAACCTGAAGATCTCCGCAGAAACAATCAGGTGAATGTGATGTCTAGCTGGACTCCAAGGTATGCTCAAGACCAAAATAGTTGCGCTTTGAAGCTCCCCATGAGCTTTGTCTGTGTTCCCAGACTGTGGGGCCTCACACTCTCTCACTCTTTCCCCTCCAGCTTCTGCCCCTTTTGACACACCCCTGCTTCAGCAGACGTGTCAGGGGGCACAGCTAGCTCACACCTGTGGGCTTTTCTTTGTTTTGGTGATTCTTCCACCAGTGGCCAGGGAACAGTTTGAGGCAACTGTTACACCCCATTAAAGAGCAAAAAAATGTGTACTTTAAAACAACTGGTTTCAGAGCAAGAGATGAAAGAAGGAGCATTTTAGCGTAATACGTAAAAAAGCAATGTATAAAAAGATATTTTGACTATAGGATATTCTTACTGGTTAGTGCTGCCTGATGTGGGTAAAAAAAATTCCAGTGTTTCACTCACACATGTGATACAAACTAAACTTGCACTATATGGAATACCGAAGTGGTCCGCATACGCTGACATTCAGCACATATCCACCTCTTGGGATGCAGGTTTTAAGTGTAAAGTGACCATTCTGTCATACATGAGCACACCACAGCACACAGTGAGAACAGTGTGAACGTCTTCCTCTGCATTTAACCCATTCAACAAGTGAAGCAGCGGGCAGCCAGGAACACAGTGCCCGGGGAGCAGTGTGTGGGGACGGTACCTTACTCAAGGGTACCTCAGAGGTGCCACTAGCAGTCTTGGGATTCAAACCCACGACTTTCTGATCGCAGGGCGAACGCCCAAACCACCAGGCTACCAGCTGCCCAGGTTTAACATATTCATGTATTCTAAACATGGCCAGACATAGTTTGTGTCTGAAATGAACAAATCAAGGCACATTATTCATTCTAGAAAGGATAGTAGATGGAAATATATGGACATTTATATGGAGAAATGGTGTGTGATCATGGTGTGGCTGGATGCCACATGCTAGCATGTGGGTCCCCATGAAGGCCCAGTATACCCACCTATCCAGACACCAGCACTCCACAGCATACATAGATGTTTAATCTGCTTGGCTGACCATAGCCCTAATCAGTCAGGCAGTTAGCCTAGATAAGCCTCTTAGCCAAGATTTTTACAACAACTAGAGCGACTTTTATTGTGTAAATGACTGATAATAATCTTTCAATGGAGTCCAGTCAAAATGCTAATTTCCTCACAAAGGATGAAAGTTATTTTGTAATTACCATTAAGAAAATGGCGTCATGCTAATTGGTGGTTAGCTTTCAGTCTTGTCTCATACAGCCTCCTAAAACTGGTGGATTGATCTATTTAACACTTCATAATGAAAAATTAAAGATAAAAATGAACAATGCACCTTTAAAGAACTTTTCTAAACTTGATATCTGTGCCATTCATTGCTTACCCTGTGCCGTCATACCCCCCACCCCCCAAATACCAGCATCGCCACCATGCTGTTGGTAGAGATATGTAACCTAAGAATTTATACCTGCCACAGTGTTACCGCTGCAC
>JBBPCZ010000019.1:2030376-2041436 GCA_037974445.1 Brycinus macrolepidotus | reverse complement strand
ACTAAGGCAAAGCTGTTCAGTTCAGTACTTGCACCTATAAAAGATAAAACCTGAGAAACTGAACATTTTTGCAGTGGCCTCTTATTTTATTTTTTTTTCCAGAGCTGTAAGTTGTTAAGCGCTTCTATTACAGGCTGTTTATCCTGTGTTGTTTAGCAGTGGCACTACAACATGTCCCCCTTAACCAATACAGACTGCAGCTGTTCCTTTTCTCTCCATTCATTACCTGACTCCCAGGGCAGTCTCCCAGTCCATCACTTCTTCAATCTGTTTTACCAGAGCCACTGTCATGCTCCTCCAGCCTCCTTGCTTTTTGTGTTATTTTATTGTTCACTTTTTCCCCAAAGCCATTTATGGCTTCTTTCTAAAATCAGGGAGGAAATCTTTCTCTATCGTTTTTCCCCTGAAATAAGAGTGACCTAAGCTTTTGTGGATATGTGGTGGTAACTTTAACAAATGAGCACCACCCCTAAGGACATATTAGCATGTAGGACTAAAGCTGGCAGGAGACCAAACTGGGAGAGAAAGCTCCCAGAAACATTACAGTTAAACTGTGAGATTCTATTTTAGGCCGTAGGACGAGAACCTCTGCCTGTAATAGGATAGGACCTATTTCTACTCGACTGGTTCGTAATGAATGTTCTGACGCAGGGGGAATAATTGGATGCCACTCAGGCGAAACATCAATGAGGAGGCATTGTACCAAGCCTGTTGCAGGGCACTCATGTAAAGCGTGCACCATTTTGGTAAATTAATATTTAATAGTATCGATGGAAGAGGTACCAGTGCTCTTTGTTCTTCTGCACAGAAATGTAGTTTGTTGAGGAAGCTCACAACAGTTACCAAGTATCTTACCAAGATATACACTAGCTATAGGCCTATATAGGTTATGCTTGTTTATTTACAGGCCTCAAACACTACGCATCTCTGGGTGTGTTGGATGGTCGCAGAATGTGGAACCACCAGTCTTCAAGGTAACACATTATCATGTTATTTTGTTAAGAGTACTATTCTGACGGTGGAGCGGAGGTGCGCCGGTGTCTCAGGGCGCTCTCATGCCTGTCATACCCCTCGATTCTGCCAATTCTAGCTAGGCTGCTTTAGCAAGATACACCTTAACTTGCACTCCTCACAGATATAAATAATCCTCTGCAAACTTAAACAGAACTAACTCTCTTCTCTGTTTTCTCAGAGGGGAACTGCTGCACATTTGTCTAGCCCGACTGATCACCGTGGGACCCCAGGTCACCACCTTCCCGGGCCTGCTATCGCTGGGGCCCCATGCCAAATTGTCCTCTACTGGTTTTGGGTTTAAAGCTCCAGCGGAGAATGTTGCTCCTGATCCTGTTGTTTATGGACTACAGACTCAGTTACTCTTCCAACAAAATGTACCTATTTGGACACTTGTGATACCAACTCTGTCAATATCTGTCAATAATCTTGTTCATGAAGGCCTTGTTCATGAAGTCTAGCAGCTGCGTTAGATATACAGTGAATAGTTCTTGCTTATCAGTCATAATAGCATGGATAGCTAATTATCCAGCTAGGTAACTTTAACATAAACCACAGTGGTGGCCACAATCTGAGACCCCATTGAAAACATCTTTTTTTTTTCAAATAAAACAAAGAAAATGCGTCCTGTGGTGGGCTGGCGCCCCGCCCAGGGTGAGTCCCTGCCTCGCACCCATTGACCTTGAAATAGGCTCCAGGTACCTGCGACCCTAGTGAGGATTAAGCAGTTACAGAAAGTGAGTGAGAGTGAGTAAAACAAAGAACAGTTATGAAGACGATCATGATGAACTTCGGATCAAAATCGGAACTATTTCTAGGTCACTATTCAAATGAAACAAAATTATGACACTGACCATGTCAAACAGGCCTGTAAACAGACATAAATGTTAAATGGCAAACTTTTGAGTCTCATTCCTTTCACTAGTGGTCTCAGACTTTTGGCCACCACTGTACATTTACATGCACACTAGTGGCTTGATATTAATCTTCCTAAGAGTGCTAATCTAAGGTCACGTAAACAACATGGTTTGACTGCCATGGTCTGACTGATCTAACCCAATTAAAATATAGTCTATGGTGATACTGGTTGGACTATTTGTGATAGATTTGGCCATGCTTAGGTCAATCCACTAACTGTTACACAGTTTTCTGCAGTGCCGCATATGTGATGACAACATAATGGCACTAGAAAATAGACACTGAAATAAAAGGGAAAATAAAACACTGATATTTTTAAATGGTGGGACAATTTAGA
Source organism: Brycinus macrolepidotus (assembly GCA_037974445.1). Taxonomy (NCBI): domain Eukaryota; kingdom Metazoa; phylum Chordata; class Actinopteri; order Characiformes; family Alestidae; genus Brycinus; species Brycinus macrolepidotus. The sequence continues at coordinate 2,039,170 of JBBPCZ010000019.1, read as the reverse complement.
TGGGTCATTAAGTGGGTGTTTTGCATTATGTCAACCTATATGAGTGTGAATGTAAACATAACTAGAAATGGACTAGGCTTTTATACAGATCTTTAAAATGTCCATTTCTAAAACAGTTTAAGACCTGCTGTGTTGGGCTTTGGTGTGTATGTAAACTGAAAGCATAAATGTGTTGTACTAGTATATTACAATATGTATTCAAATTTTTGTTTGTTTTTAGTTTGCTGTCCTAGGTTTTCACCATGTTTTACCAGACAGACTGTTGTCAAACATGTTTGTGTTAAGAGGAATGTATGCATGTTGGATGGGGATTGCTTAAAAATGCACATTGAAGAATTCCACATGGGCCTCACACTAGAGAGCAAAATAAATGCATTTACTTGTCTGTATAACCAGTAGGCAGTTTGGGTGATTGAGGTGCAACATATTGAATTTGCATAGGAGACCACCTCCCCTGTGTCCCTTGCTTTCACGCTGGGGGTAGCTTTGAGAACCATGACTTCAGTATTTTCTTCATTGTGCACAAGAGCGTGGGTCAAGGACAATAGAAATGGTTGTAAATGTTCCTGCTTTTACATCCGACAAATGCGCAACCTTCTGAATAATTTGCAAAAATTGATTTGACCGCGTCTTTGACATCCGTTAACTGCATTACCCTGATTAAATGAGTATTCATTGCGTTCATGCACCAAGTCTTCAGTCTTTATTAATACTCGCTTCATTAGACCCCAGAACACAGAGTAGCCACGAGGATTAATTGAACATATAACTTATGCCACAGCTCTCATTTTTCACTCACAGTTAGCCTGCATCCTATCAATTTGTCTGCAGTGTGTGGTATGACACTCATATAAAATATTGATGGCCAAACCATCGCAGACTGCCTGGGCAGGGGAGAAAGGTTGAGCCTTTTCATCTGGCTAGCACAAAGGGAGCTATCTTTTAGTTAAGTCTTTGTTGCTCCCCACCAAATCAATATTCGCTGACATTTTTAGTAAGGGCTGGGCTAGTGGGAGGGGGCGAGCCATGCGGCGCTGGCACAAAAGCTGTGCTTTTGAAAGCAATGACAGGCATGGCGTGACCATTAGCTTTTCTCTGAACCCTGTGGCGATGTTTAAGGAGGAGGGGAGAATCACCCTGGAGGGGCTTATTTTGACTTGTTCCTTCTGGGAACAATAGTCAGCAGTCAACTAGGCTGACTTACTCTGCATTGCCAATTTACTAGGTACCTAATACCTCATCTTGTCATTTTGATCACCTTTTTATGTGCTTATCTTATTGTTGCTCTTTTAGGTTTACAGTTACTGACAGTAAACCATTTGTTGCTTCACAATTTACCCTCTACAAATCAACCAATAGGAACCATAATAGGACCATTGCTGACCAGATATAATTTGGGTGCAGGACTAGCAGTGAGACCAACATAGCGTGGTATGATATTGTGTGTTGCACTGATATGAGTGTGTTTTACTGGGTTGTGAATGAAAGATATCCAGGCAACAGAGGAAACTGACCACTGATAAAGGTCTAGAGGATGGCTAAAATTGAGCAAGGAAAAATGTGAGCTCTCTAATTATACACCTACAAAGTATACCAACAAAGTAAATGTGTCTAAGTGGCCAGCAACTGTAAATAAATAAAGCGGTATTTGGCAGACGCTCTTATCCAGAGCAACTTACAATCATTAGTTACAGGAACAGTCCCACTGGAGCAACTGAAGGTTAAGTGTCTTGTTCAAGGACACAGTGGTAGCAAGTGGAGGTTTGAACCTGTAACTTTATGGTCGTCAGGTTCACAGGTGAGTGTTTTACCCACTAGGCCACTACCACCCTCACTTGGGTTTAGAAACTGTATGCAGTGTTTATAAACCCAAACAAAGCTGTTACAAGTATGAGATGTTACAGTGTTGGTATTGCTGCTGTGCTGAGAATGTCATCCAAATAATATCTAGTCAGTCATGGTCTTATAGTGGACCCTTTCCATTGATGGACATAATAGAGGGTGGTTATCAAATTATGCAGCAACTAGGGCAGGTCCAAAGAATTCATATGATTTGTTTGTTATGTTGGTATTTGGTTCTTTTTAGCATTTGGAAGCTTATTGTTTGGTTATCCCATTAGACCATGTAATGTAATGTAAATGTAAATACTATTGTTTTTGAGGCTAGTATGGCAAATGAATGTTTGAAGCCCGCAACATGTTGCTCATGCCAGCCCTAGAAGCAACAGAAAGACTCAGTAGTTATAAGCCGAAAACGTTCACCTATATGGTGAGTGTACTTAATAAATGTAAGTGTATGTAGCAGCTGAGAAGGCTGCAGGGACTGACCCTTCACTTTTGGTTGTATTATTCAGACTGTTCCACTCTTAGGCTACAAATAAGTGTACTGGAGTTAAAGATTCTGGACTTTTGTACATATATCTGTCAAATAAGTAGTGATCAGAATAAAATTCCCCTCGTAATAAATAATGCACACTTTTAGAACATCTGAGTGCAGGGCACTTACAAGATGAGCTGTTTGTTTGCCCTTGGACTCATTTTATGGTGAAGTCAGTGTTGGATTCAGGTTCAAAGGAATATTTCTTTAGAGGAATTTCTGGAGAAGCCAAGCAGGAAGAGGAGGCTAGCATGAAATCCATGTGCAAGTCAAACGATAACTATAGCTTTATTAGCCGGAACCGTTTCTGTGAATCTTTCAGGAAAATGATGCGACTCCTCCCTTCAGTTATCTCCCAGTTTCAGAAGCCCCTGGATCTCAGCCAGGCTTTTCCACAACACGCTCTCATCATTGTGTCTGCAATTAAAATGCACTGGGTCATGAAAGTTGCCCCAATGTAGGGCTGCTGAGACAACAAAAGACAATTCGGCACCTCTCTGTTGTCAAATTTCCATAATTATGAAGCATGAAAATCAAATTACAGCATCCAGTTAGGAGGAGAATAATTACACCAAAACAAAAGTGATTCGCTTTCATTCTAGGCCTGATGTATGGAAGGTTATTAAGGGACGAAAAGCTTCAGACACCAGTGTAAGCTGCCGGCAGACAATGGCGATACTACAGGGTGCGATCCCAAGCGACACTTCTGTCTGCTGTTTTTCATCCTGATGAGACGGAGAGAGAAAGAGAGAAAGAGAAAGAGAGACATTGCCCCGCTCAATGTGACTTGTGGATTGGAATATTGATCGTGTCTTAAGCGAGAAAATTATCTTTACCATGCAATGAGTGTTCCCTGGGCAAGCAGTGGGATCGAAGTCCAGACTGAAGAGTCTGCAAGCGAGCTCCCGCGGGAGCGGCCTTGCTTCGACAGGTACTATAAAATAATGAGGGGATTCTGAGTGGACTGAATTAATAATTGAAGAGCTCTTCCTGTCAAAGCCCTCGTGGGTCAGAGGAACTTTATTAACATGTTACACTGCTGGTGTCGGAGCCCGGTTGCTGCTTGGCAGACTGAAAGGCCAGGCCAGCCCAGAGGCACTCATGTGTGATGCTCCTCTTCGCACACTCGTTGACCCCTCCTTACAAAGATCTAGCTGACAAGCTACTCCCAGCAATGGCAAGAGAGTACTTTAGGCTCCCCTTTGCCCCTTTCATACATGCTCTGATCTTATCTTTATTGGATTTTGAAGTCTGTATTTGTGGTATTATAAAACTGCATGTCTCTCCTGTAACTACAGGCATCCCCATTGCATGCTCTTCACTCTTAAAGCTCTAGCAAACCTTAATTCTAAGTATGTTATATTTTGCTCTTGTAGACAAACACACAATGAAGATCCTGTGAAAATCCTTCCAATGTCCACTAATTGGCCAGTGTATTTTGCCAAGATTCTCCACTTTCGATATAACCTGGGTAGTCCGAATCCTAGGTCAGGCGTCACCGGACGTCTCACCAATCACAAGGCTTATCTGGGTTGTCCTACCCGTATAGCTGTAAAAACCGTGTTACCCCCCATGGTCTCACCCTCTGCCTGCCTTTTATCAGATTGTTCGTTCAGGTCACATCCAATGGTGAATTAGGGCTGTCATCAATCAAGTTAGTAATTTACCAATTATTCTGACAACCGATCAAATATTTTCTTGTTTTGTTTAATCCCTTAGTCTCCAACAGAATTCTAGAACTTTTGTGAATTCTGACCCTACAGAGGTTCATTGACCACAGAAGAGAATTGCCATTACACATCTCTAATGCTACTTCTTTAATACGAAATGAACCCAGAACTGTGAAGCCAGAACAAAAGGGAACCAAAAATGCACCCAAAATAATCATTCCTGGAAATAAAGATATGATAACAACTAACAACATTCAACATCATTTCCTAGCGATTGATGTGAGCCTGCTGGGTTATAAAAATCATCCTGTCATACTCAAGTTAAACATTAAGAACCCTCCTCAGGCAGATTCCCACACTGTTTATCATTCAAAATGCAAAAAAATGATTATAATCAAATATTATCTCCTTCAAAACATTGCCATATAAAAGTTGGACGATGTTTTCAGTGAACCAGGCTATAATATGGCCTACATTTGTAGGGTCTATTCCACTATTTGTCCCCTCACTGTTGTGTTTAGCTCTTTTTCAATGATATAGCAAGGAGTATTAGACAGAAATATATAATTCACGGATGCTCCTCATAATTTTAGGACCATGCCCAGAAAGTTCAGGGATAGGTCTGATAAGGGATTTGTAGGCTTTTTTTTCTAGATAAAAAACTTTGTTGGATGTTTAATATAACACTCAGTTTTAATATTATGCATACATTTTCAACATTTCCCTCTGTGTTCCCTGGGATTTTAAAAAATTTAAGATTCCTAAATGCTTCCTGAGGTCTGTGGCCAGTCATGATTAATACATATTCGCATTATTGCAGTCATTTGAGCTGATATTATCTCTCACAAGTCATATATTTATGTCACAAACAACACAATGTGTCTGAGTGCACTTTCATATGGTGGTTTGAAGCGAATGCATGTAAATAAATGCGTGTAAATTACACTAACATGTTCTAACATTGAGGAATTATGTTTGTTTATTTGAGCTCAAACTGTGTCTGCTGTCATTTGGGAGCTTCTCGGTATTAACAGTCAACTGATCAGTTTGCCTACTTTAGTCTTGTACTTTAAAAGTTGCAGTCAACAAAAAAATGACATTTTTCTCCTTAAGTGTAGTCATGGCTTATTTGTCCCACTACCTAGGTCTTCTCCATCTGTCCCATGATGAAGGACCATATGTGCTTCCTCCGAGTCCCCTGAAGCCAGCCACCCTCAAACTGCCACTAATGCAACATCACTGGACAGCAGCACAGCCACATTGTGCAGAATGATGGGGGAGGAGGTCCATCCTATCCACCCAGAGAGAGTATAGCCACTTATGCCCTCTTGAAATGCCGGCTGTGGCAACGTAGGGCAATAAACCGGTGATCTCTGTCTAAGTGAAGGATCCAATGCTTAGACAGGTGCGCTGTCTGGTTCTCACGATTCAAAAATGTTTTTCCACAATCACACAATCCAAGAAAGATTCTATCGGGGTTCTTCTACGGCATTACTTTTTTTGTAATCTTTATTTGTAAGAGTTTTTTTTCCAGCAACATTTTTTCCACAATCGTACTTAATTTGGGCCTTTGTACTCATTTTGTTCTCACTTATTTACTTACAGAAAGAAGTGAGCGTTCATCATGTGCAGGGCTTTTGAGGGCTCCAATATTTCACTCCTGCCAGTGAAACCGAGGAGATAATCAATACGACATGCCAAACAATAGAACACAATGATTGGAGTTTAATACTCCTGACTCAAGAATCGCTAATGTTCCTCTTGCAGGAAATCGATCAGCACCCCTCACCCTCCGCCCCTTTTGCGGAGGCTTTGGGAACTTTAAATGCACGCTGTTAGGAGAACAACAGCTCTGTCGATAGAAGTTTTAATAAAGCTCCCTCGGTTTCACCACAGAAACCTGCAGAAGTTTCCCCGATTGCTTTTCTCTAACGTCAATGGCTGACTGCAAGTGATCCAGAAGAGCTATGATATGCGCCCCGAGGGACTGATATGAGAGATAGACAGATGGGCTGTCACCTTCTGAGGAGATAATGTGATGGTATCTATTTACTTTGTTCTTTGTTTTTGATACTGATACGAAATGTGTCTAATTATAAGCTTTTAAGGCTTAGCTTAATTTAGATTGCTGTCTGTTGCTGTTAACCATGGCCTTTAATAGGACAAGTTCAGGCGTGTTATTGAGAATATGGGACCCCGTCTGAGGGGCTAAGGGGTAATTAATTAAGCCTGCCCCAAAGGCAGATGATGACAGCCATATTGCTCATCTTCTATTACTGGGTATAGTGTTCCATGCCTCTGGGAGCTGCTTCCACTGAAGAATCTCTTCCCAATATCAGGCCCATGATAAATATTCAATGGCGCTCTCACTTGTGGGTAAGGGCTTAGATCCATTTCGCTCACCACTTGATGGAGTAAGGTTTGGGTTGAGGAATACAGAGTGTATTTTTTTTTTTCAGAAAAGAAAGCAAAAACCTCTCGCCACAAACCAGTGGTACTACTGCTCTGATCTTAGAAGCCAGGGAGGCCTACACAAGCTCTCCTTGTACTTTCCTATAAATTAAAGTGCCACAAAGGGTTCTTTGGAGCAGTTCCACCTTTCTGCGGATGGAACCATCTTTGAAAATGAGATGTGCAAGTGTAAAGAACGGGTTTAAAGATTCAAAAACTTCTTCATAAGTTACCATTTTCCCTTGAACTGTCCACCACAAATCAAGAGCCACTGAGAAACCTTTATTTTAAGAGTATAAACGAAATTCGTCTGATCTTTAAGTTGTTGCAGTTTTAGCAATGGGCATATGCATGAATTTTCACAGTCAGTTTCAACTTCTTTACAGACAAATAGGATAGTAGCTGTTCACTTATTTATTTATAGATAGTAGCTGTTAATTTGTTTCTTTATTTATGTTCTTTTAAAGCATAAAGCAAAACACTAGCGCATTTTCAGTACTTTCTATGAACCTATGGTGCAACATAAAGTACATTTAAAATCTCTTTAATGGGCCAAACTGACATTTCAAAATTTTAAACGAAAACAAGCTGCCTAATTAAATAACATTAGATCAAATAATGCTCCACTTAGAGTAAGAGGTAAAGGGCTATTTAGCACACTGAGTCATATGTAATTATGTTATGACATTTTGGTCTATATGTGGCTGCAGCATTCAGATACTGTTGAAGCGCACTTAGTCGACTCACAAAACTGCAATTCAGACTCAGCAATGCAGAAAACTGTTTGATCGCCAATAGCCAAAAATGTGTTAATTTCAATCTTGGCTGATTCTGACACTGCTCACCTGCAAAAAATTACACCTCTATAGCCAGAAAGTCACTGTAGAACACCTGGCTCTTCAAGCACCACGAACGCCACAACAAAGAGTTAATGGACGTTGTGTGTGTCTGCCATTTTTTGGACTGAAGTCACGAACTGACAGGCTGATCAATAGAGCAGATTACTTCCCACTGTCAGCTATCACCATTCCCCGGCAGCAGGCTATTTGAGCTGAGACCAGGGGGCTTTGGCTCAAATGTGGAGGGGGAGGGGGCGGGGGGAGCACGACTGGTGTGCATGTGTGCAAAAAAGGGCATGATAAATTGTTGTTTTTAGATATGCATTTGCTATCTGTGCAATTATATGTTATTTATTAGGCATATACATGATAGACCACACAAACAAAATAAACAAAATCTCTAAAGTTTTCATTGAAAATGCATAAAAATAAAATCAATCATGTTCTCCTGTGGGACTGAAGTATTTAAAATAGTCATCCCCTAAATGCAATCACTTAAACTGACCTTTATAAGTTAGAAAGGAGTTATCCATACACACACACACACACACACACACACACACACAAACACCTACACACACACACACACACACACACACACAGACACACACACACACACACGTGTTGGAAGGGTGTGTGTATGTATGTGTCAAATATATTTAATTTTATATTTTTTATATTGAATCTTTTTGAAGGCTTATCGTTTTCTAATCAAATATTGTGGAATCTTTGGAAGGCTATGCATGGCCTGTTCTTGCTCCTTTAAGTCCATTTCATTGAGTTTGGCATTAATTGCTTACCAATACAATTGATCCAATATAGTCTGGTCTGGACAAAATCATCACACACCAGGACTTAATGTGTAGCTGGAAAGCACAGACCTTACTCCTTCACTTTTATAAGCTCTCGTTTCAAAGATAAAATTCGTCAGGAAGTGTGTAATGTGCAATATTTACCCCCATGCCTTCCAAAAACTTCCTTGTCAAGCGTTCTCCTCGCGCCAGTTCTTGGACATGACCGAAGCGATATATGAACCTGACTAGCCTGCCTCTGTCTAACTGGTTCATCTCAGACAACCGGTGTCTGTGAGGCTGACCCTAATTAAATCATCAGACGCAGCCACTTGACCAGGTGTTGCCCTCTCTGTCACAACCGCAGTCTGCATCCCTGCAGCTCTGCCTGAATACCAAACACACTCCAGCAGCGGCGCTGATAGCTGGCTCCTCTCATCAGTTCGCTCAGTGAGGGGTTGTGACACTGCCCAAATAGACTTTTACAGCATGGAAGGTTGTCTGACAGCTGCCTTGATATTATTTTTAGCTCGAATATGGGTCTGTGATGTTCAGCGAGATGTTGCAATTCATTTGAAATGGTACACAGGCACCTGGGTAGAGTAAATGTTTATATTTCTGGAGCATTTTAGAGCAGCATATTGAGAGTGGGTCCATATATATATG
>JBBPCZ010000019.1:2003837-2023296 GCA_037974445.1 Brycinus macrolepidotus | reverse complement strand
TGAAGGATAATCAGAAAGTAACCTTGATTGTGATCTCATCTTAAAAGTCAACATCTGAAGTTTGCATCACAATATTAGAGGCATTTTGGAAATCAAGTGTCATGGTCTGAAGAAACGTACCAATTTATTTCTCAACTGTTAAGCATTGTGGTCCTGCTCTGGGGAGGTTTGGCGGCAAGTGGCACACAAAATGTAGTGGAAATATTCTACTACATATCAGCAAATCCTTGATGCTAATTTCTCTCAGACTTCTAAAGAAGAACTGAAGAGGTTGGATACTACAAGAAGACAATGATCCAAAACATGCTTCCAAATCAATCTAAAGAAATAGCCTTTACCATCCCTTTACCATGCAAGACAGCCAATGATTGACCGGTTTTAGAACTAGAAGTGTTTTGCAACGGAAGAAGGGAGAAAATTCAAAATCAAGAACATAAAGATTGTTAGCTGGCGACAAGAAACATTTGGAGGCTGTTTCAAACACAGGGCGTCTTACTAAGTACTGCAAGTTTTAATTATTACCTGTCCCAGCACACCTGATGCAGCTAATCAGGTAATTATCAAGCTCTTCACATGTTCTGGGATTCATCAGCAGGTCCCCAGGACTGGAAAAGCTCTGCTGTAGATATTTGTGGCTACTTTTCAGAACAACTGACATTACACAAGTATTCAAAAATCTTTACTTATGATTTATAACGATTTAAGAGTAATTTTTATTTGCTGCATTTGCATTGTACCGCTGATTACCACAGACCATAATTTGCAGAATTCAGCTCCGGGAGTCCACTGTTCGAACTGTCATTATGTTAAAAAATGCTGGTGGATTCCTTTAAGCATGTCTGTGAAGTAGGTCCCTAAACTGAAGGATTAATGATATTTCTATATATATTGTTTCCCCCCCTTTGGTCATGCTAGATTCATTCTTTACTAAACTGAGTTTGGTTTCAGATGATGTCAATATTTGCCAGAAACTCTCACTTTTAACATGCACGGTTTATTTACTGTGCTCCGGCTCTCTCACTGTGAATTACCAGTCCTTCCCATAGGTGTACTTCTGTCTTCCTCAGCCAGGCTCCCTCATTCACATGCCAAACTTCATTCCAAAACATGATTCAGGAAAGAAAAGAGTAACCTAGTTAACAGACCTCTTCAAAGGCAATGGATATTTCATAAGTCCTGCAGAAGCTATTCATCCTGGGTCAGAAAGGGCCAGGGGGAAACATGCCGCACTCTTTGATCTTTTGGGGTCTATTGTGTTTGATAAAGGGCTCGGTGGTGTGTGGAGTCATGACACCTTCACCTTTTCTTCCTGCCATGGTTTGTAACCAGCTTATTTCAACAAAGGAAAAAACCCTCCATCCTACCATATTTTAAATTCTTTCATTTATTCACTGAAATGTAAAAAATGTTTTTCTTATTGGTCTGATGTAAAATTGTTTATTATAGGCAAGTTGACCTGGATTTTTTTTACAGTGGTGGCAAACATGGTCGATGTATTTACTATTCAAAATGATGTGTGTTTTGACTGTATATGTGATGTTGACATTTGTAAGTAAAGTGGTAAGGCATTTCAGGTAAGGGAGCTTTTATAAGGGCATTGTAGTCTTCAGACGTCTGGTTCCTATTACCACCACTGTAAACAATTCTGACCCTTTAAGTTTCTCTAGAACTGTGCATTTCACATCAAACCACTTAGAGTGATGCATCTTGACTGATTATGCAGAAATGTGGAAAAATCTGCGGCGTTCCCCTTAAATGTACATCGTAATTCATAATATAGCCACATAATATAGTTTTTAATGCAATACTTTCATTTAAAAAAAAAAAAAAGCTTTAGAATGTATCATTTTGTCATTTTTCCTGGATGGAAATGCAATTACTTGTCAGTTATTGACTACTCTGTAGAGGTTAACCCATGTGTGTGAATGGAAGTCTGTAAATACAAAAGCATTGTAATTATGTCAATGAATTACAGAGATAAAACATTTTAATGATGGTCACACAAGAGAATTTGAGTGGCATCTTAAGAGAGTTATTTTTAAGTATGCCTAAAATGAATCCTCACACATGCATAAGTCATAATTCTTGCTTCACAGTGTAAGTGGGGAACAATACCTGACATTACTGTCCAACAAAACTGTGCAATGTTTTCTTGGAAATGATTACCGGCAGCATTAGCATTTCTGGATAAAATATTCCTGTAATTTTATGGCCATGCACATACTTGGAAGCTACGGGGAGAGAGAGAGCGGGAGAAGGCATGGTGAAAAGCATGTTTCCCCTGTAATACTAAAGGAGCGCAGAGTATTGATTGCTGTCGAGCTGAGATGAGACGATGTTGCTTTGAGCCCTTGACGTGTGAAATACCATATGGATTTTCTCCCTCTTGACTGTGATCTCTCTGCCTCTCCCAGTGCCAGCAGAAGGGGAGAGCAAGAGTTAGTGTAGTGCTATATAGAGCCTTGCTCTAAGATCCAAATAGCCGAACTGTTCATACTCTCTCTCTGTGCAGAAACGCCTGGAGAAGTGACAGGTGCTGGGAGCAGAAAGGTCACCGAGGGATGTGACTCAAAATTTACTGAGACAGAACCTAAAATCTTTTGCTATCTGGTATTGCTGATTGTACAGGGAATATAATTCAAGTTCAAGTTCAAGTTTATTTATATAGCACATTATCATACACAAAAGGTCATTCAATGTGTTTTACAGAAACAGAATACAAAATCAAATAAAATTGAATAAAATAATGGAAGAAATAAAAGGAAAAAAAGAAGACATAGAAAATCAATAAAAGAAAACTGAAATACTGCAATAGAAGTGCAAATGTTTAAAAGAAGGTGGAGGAGAAAAGTGCAGTTATTAGCAGCTTTTTAAAGCTACAGTTGGTGCAGATCTGAGTTTGTTCCAGCAGTGAGCTGCATCGTGACTAAACACCATTTCACCATGTTTAGCTTCGCCCCTTTTCACCACTAGCTGAGCAGCTCCTGCAGATCTAAGAGACCCACTAGGAATATATACTTCAAACATATCAGAGATGTATTTAGGGATCCAAACCATTAAGTGACTTGTACACAATAAGTAATGCTTTAAAATCAGTTCCGGTTTGGTTAGAACTCAAGCAGCAGCATTTTGAATGAGCTGGAGCTGCCTAATGGACATGTTTGGGAATCCCAGTGAAGAGAGCGTTGCCATAGTCAACCCAGCAGAAAATGAAGGCCTGGATAAGTTTCTCTAAGCCTTGTTAGGACTCAAAGTCTTTAACTTTAGCAATGTTTTAAAGTGCCAAAATGCTGACTTTGGTACAGTTTTGATGTAGTTACCAAAACTAAGGTCTCCATCCATGATCACACCAAGATTTTTTACATGGGTGAATGTTCTAAGTGCTCTAGATTCCAAGTGGGCACTAAGAATTCATCAGTGTTCATTAACTCATTCATAAATCCCATCCTATTGATGAAGCTCACTCAACTTAAAGATAAATGTCTTAAGCCAGTTATAAGTCTGAGGTACTGGCTCTTTTATTGTAGTGGCAATGGTTTCTTCCACCTTGATGACACCACTATAGCCTTTTTCTTAACCAATATGGTAAACTGTATTGAAATGAATTGCTGGATTACACAAATGGTTCACTTACATTAGATATTTGCTTCGGTAGATAATCACTGCAGCTATGAGATGAACAATATAAGTCAATATTCACTCAAATGTTTTTCGTAAATTAATCCCTAAAAACCCCTCAAATGATGCAGGTCCTCATTAAGGTAGTATAGACTTCTTGGAGTAGTTTAGGACACAGTGTCGCTTACTGTGAGCTTTAAAAATAAAAATAAAAATATCTTGGTAATTGCCTGGTCCATCAATGGAAAGAGGCCACCATAGGACCACTGATATCTAGGTATCATTTGGATCATTGTTACTGTTTTTACACCATCTTAATGTCACTTCTGTGTTGAGATCCAGCTGTGCGTTTCTGATCAGAAACTGACCACTGATGAACAACTACAGATCTAACACAGATAGTGTGGAACAAGGTGAGCCGTAGTCTCCAACTGTACACCTACAAAGTGGACCAAGTCAGTAGCTGTTTCTGATAAGGCTTTTAATAGTATGTGTTACCACCTCAGTAGGTCCATCACAATTCTTACATAATTACCTGATCACTATTACTTGAGATGATCGATGATTGATTATTTGATTATTTACACGATATTATTTAGGATGATCTTGATCTCAGCTGAGCTGAGAACTATATGGACTCGCCTTGTAACTGTGAGGCAACTCTTCTTCCAAAGCAATTGAGTGAATAAGGAGAGGGGTGGATGTTGGGGAGTTAATTGCAGCAAAAGCGCTTTGTGATTATTATGACCCGAGTCAATCAGGGAAAAACCAACATGCCTCAAGGCCTGTTCCGGGAGAGAAACTACAGGGGTTCACTGGAGCTGTGTAGGGCTCCAATTCTTCTGAGATGAGGCCTAATTAAACAGAATTTAGGGAGGGAGATGGTGATGGTGTGGGGATGGTGTGGGGCTGGGGATAATGGGAAGGGGAATGATCCCCAGGCTCAAGGAGCAGCTGGCGGATTTTCGAGGACGAAGAGGCTTCCTCCCGCAGCAGCCGAGAGGACTGCAGATCGTGCCGATGTCAGTGTGTGTAATTTGCAGCAATTTCCTGCCGCTGTTTGTACAATGCTTCAGGCTGTGTTTGGACGACCATGTTGGAAAAGCAGTCCAAGCTCCTTTTGTGGCACGCAGTTTGCCCACACAAGCGCTCTCACTGAACTCAGCAGCCACTGGTCTAGGAGCTATTATGGACCACTGAACATTTTTCAGTATGTTTTTTTTCATGGTTAAATGCTTCCCGTAAAAGCATATGCGTACAAAATTGTTCTGTATCAGTATGAAAGTGTTACTTCCTTGAAATGTTTGTTTCACAGTCTTACAGTTATGTTTCAGCACAAAATACCATTTTCTGAAATGCATCTGTGCTGTTGTGGGAATTCCAGCAATTTGAGTCATTTCATATAGTCTGTTTCTCATCCTCCCTCATTTTGTCTCTGTATAATCACACCTTCTGAAATGCACTGAAATATTCTTCTTTTTGTGTCAGAAAATGCCTTCACTTTTATCTACAGCTATAACAACACTGAAACTTTATTTTAATGGCCTTTATTTCAGCACATCACACACTGTCTCCCTTGAATGCCAGAGCAGTGGAAGATTGGGATGAACGGCAAGTCTGTGTGCACATAACACACAGCCCACTCTGATCAATAATGAGCTTATGACAGTGATGGACTGCCGGAATCTCCAGAGAAACTGGAGACAAAAGTGTTCGGCGCCCACAACGCTGGGCTTGTCCTTGCTCCAAGGTCATGTGCCTTTTCACTCTGACTGGAAACAAATGATGGGGTGAGGCCATTTCTTTTCTCAGTATGTTCAGAATAGGCTTTATCCCAGGAGCTCCTGCCCTTTTCCTTTTATGTGACATTTCTTTCCATGGCTTCCTATTCATAACATTAAACGTATTGTTCTGCAATAAGGTATACACCATGTTAATATGTTGAAAGCTGGAAAAGTGGACAGACATAATGGTGTACATTTTTGGTGTCCAAAAATTGTCTGAGAAAGGACAACTGGTAAACTGAGAGCAGGGTCCTGTGCACCCAAGGCTCACTAAAGTGCGTGCGCGTTCTGTGTGTCTGGTTCGATCCCACAGAAGAACTTGTAAAGCAGAAAAACTACTAAAAAAGTTAATGTTGGCTACGATATAAAGGTGTCAGAGCAAACAATGCATCACAGCTTGTTGTGTGTGGCAACAGTATTCCCTAATGGCAGTGGCCTCTTTCAACAAGATAATGTGGCCTGTCACACTGCAAAAAAATTATTCAGGAATGTTATGAGGGTGTTGATGTTCACTTGGCCTGAGAAACCTCAGTCAGTCATAATCAGGAGCAACATCTCCAGCACCACCACGCTGAGCACAGGGGCCCCCAGGGCTCTGCTGTTCACGCTGCTGTCACACGACTGTGCAGCATTGCACAGCTCAAATCACATCATCACGTTCGCTGATGACATGACCATGGTGGGTTTGATCAGTGAGAACAACTAGGTGGCGGACAGAGAGGAGATGCAACGGCTAACGGACTGGTGCAGAGCCAACAAAGATCACTGAATGTGGACAAAACAAAAGAGAAGGCTGTTCACTTCTGGAGAACACGCCATGATCACTCTCTGCTGAACATTGATGGCTCCTCAGTGGAGACTGTCCAGAACAAGTTTCTTGGTGTTCACATCACAGAGAACCTTACGTGGACGCTCAACACCAGCACCATTGTCAGGAAGGCCCAGCAGCATCTCTACTTCCTACGGAGTCTGAGGAGAACACACCTCCCCCCGTCCCTTAATTCTCACAACGTTCTGCAAAGGGAGTATAGACAGCATTCTCTGTAGCTGCATCCTGGCGTGGTACAGAAACTGTGCTGCATCAGTTCGCAAGACCCTACAGAGGATAGTAAAGACTGCTGAGAAGATCATCAGGGTCTTCTCTCCTTTCTTGTTGCAGACATTTACACTTTTGCATCCTTCAGTCTGACCGAAGGCTTTGTAGCATCTGGGCCTTCACTACCAGGATGGGGAACAGTTTCTTCCCCCAGGCCGTCAGACTCCTAAATCAGAATAACTTACTGCACATCACACACACACGCACACACACACACACACACACACACACACACACACACACACACACACACACACACACACTCTGAATGGAACTGCTTTCTTTCTCCCAATCACATGGTATTCACAGACTTGCTCCCCAGCCACGACAGTAAATATCTTGTATTTCTTTTTCTAATCCTGTTGCTGCTGCTTGCTATTTTTGCACAATTACTTATTACTGTCTACCTCAGTCTTTGCATTCCTTTACATTTTGGCAGACTTAAAGACTCTGCTGCTAGATTACAGCATGTCATTATACAGTATTCACTCACATTAGTACTGTTACTGCTCCTGTCGACAGCACTGTATGTGGTCCTATCCTGTATATTATTGTACTGTAGCTCTTGTTTTCTTTGCACTCTCCCTTTAGCCCTGTCCTGCTCACATGTGGGTAGTTTTGTGGTGTTCTATTTTTGTGTTGCATCATGGTCCTATAGGAACATTGCTTCATTTCACTGTGTACTGTGTACATGGTTTAAATGACAATAAACACCTACTTGACTTGACTTGAATATCTCAGTTCGACAAAGCATTTGTGGGATATGGAGGACAAACTAGTCTGATAACTAGACGCTCCTCCTCACAGCTTACAGGACATTACAGGATGGGGCAGCTGGTGGCCTAGTGGTTAGGGCGTTCGCCCTGCGATCAGGAAGCCATGGGTTCGATTCCCAAGACTGCTAGGCACCTCTGAGGTACCCTCGAGCAAGGTACTGTCCCCACACACTGCTCCCCAGGTGCTGTGTTCCTGGCTGCCTGCTGCTTCACTTGGTGTATGGGTTAAATGCAGAGGAAGAATTTCGTGCTGTTCACGTATGACTGAATGATCACTTTCACTTTTGTAATGGATCAGTGGCTAGCATTTTGGTGTCAGATACCACAGCACAGTATCAGAGATATTGTAGAATCCATGCCTTGACGGGTCAGAGCTGTTTTGTTGGCACAAGAGACGTACACAATCTTACGAGGATGGTTTTAATGTTATGGCTGATCAGTGTATATACAATTATGCAAAATTGTTTGTTTTTCTAAAGAACACTTTTCAGGACACACTCAAAGCAAGTTTGGTCAAATCAGTGTGGAATATGTTGAAAATCTTCGTTATTGGAATAACACTAGAGTTAATATCTAGACTGAAAACCGACCCAGAGTTCCACAGTGTTCTCACTTTGCTGGGTGTGAAGATGTCTAGTTTGCAGCTGAGTACTACATGCAGACCTGAAGCTATCATATTGTGAAGTTTTTTATTAGTTTGGTTCTTGTTTCATTTCCAGACTGGTGAAACCCTTGTGGTTTCTCCCTGGCTTTTAAAAGCTCACCACATTACGGAATAAATATATTGCATGGGTTTGACATCTGACCCTCAATGAAAACAAAACAAGCAGAAAAGAAATTTAACTCACTGTGGGACCCTAGCGCAGACATTTATTGTCTTTTATTGGCCATAAAAATAAATTGGCTTCCTATCTGTTATTATAGTGAATGGAGGAGCATTAAGACCTCTCTCCTGTGCCTTCTCTGGGCAGTCCAGCCCAGGTGGTGAGACGTAAAAAATCTACCACACAATACTATAGCCCTGATAACAACCGGCAGGAGTTTATAGGATTGAACGACATGCTGGGTTTATCATGTTGTCAAGGCGGCTGATTGTCTGATAGTCTATTGTTCTGACTGAGGCGAGAGGAAAAATAGTATTATGGGGAGACACCTTGGAACAGCATTAAAGGGCAGTTGAGAAAATTGGAAAGCAGAGAAATCAATGGCAAAAGTAAACACTGGCATTCAACTAGCATGTCAGCATGAGAGGTCTGCATGAGTATGATGTGAATGATATAAAATGACTATTGTGGAAACAGATCACATGCTTGGGAATCACCACATGCCCAGCTATACTATATCATATCCTATTCAGGCCTTGAAAGCTTGAAATATGTTTCTCTGCCAGACCCTACAACATATTTTGCCCTCTGGTATTGAATTGCTGGTGCCGCCACATGCACACTTACATGTGATTCACAAGACTGGGCAATTTAAGACAACAATTAACTTAATGGTTGCCCTGCATCTGTCCGGTTGAGACATTAAAACACGAAGCTCATTTGTATTCAGGGGCATGGATGTTTTTATAGTGTTCTCTTCAAATTGCTTGCATATGTTGGAACTGCAGACATGATAGATTGTTCCGCCTAACATTTTAACATAGTTCTCATTCTGTGGGGAAAAGAATAGCTTACAACCCTCACTGGCTTTTGAGGAGCTATCCATTACCAGTTTTTTTTTTTTTTTTTTGCTATCTTGAGCATGATTGCCAAAGACAAGGTTGAGATTTATTGTAGTTAGCTCAGGATTAAAACGGAACAAGTGATTTAATAAACAACTAAAGCTCTGAATTTAAGATTATGTTGTGCCTTCAATTCCTTTATAAAGGATTATTTGTTTAGCCAGTCAACTTTAAGCTTGGTTTGATCCAACCCTGGATTAATTATGTGGCTTGCCGTTGTTTAGTCTTTTTACCCCTTGGCCTACACAACCATTGCATTTTGGCCTGCCAAGACAGAATGCTTGGGCACCTCTGCTTCTTGGTATCAGTCTGTAAGTTCATCATGTCCGTCCTGAAGGTTAGCAGTAATTTCAAATCGTGTAACTCAACATCATTGGAGGCTTAACACGTTTGGAGGAGAACACTAACTGCAAAGTCTGTTGTATCAGCTAACGGACACCCGACTTGGGTAGTTCCACGCTGAGCGATGGGTGGAGAGGGAGGTCATCCTACTCACCCAAAGAGAACAGGGTCAGTGATGCTTTCTTGGCTGTCTGTGGCATTGCTGGAGTATGAACATCACCAACAAGGGGGCTAACACTTAAACATCTTTGTCATTCATCCATCATTAAGATTTTTTATTATTTTAAATACTTTATTGATCCGGGAGGAAATTGCTTGCGTCCTCTGCATTTAACCCCTTCACCTGAGTGAAGCAGTGGCCAGCCGACCATGGCACCCGGGGAGCAGTGTGTAAGGATGGTACCTTGCTCAAGGGTACCTCAGTGGTGCCACTGGCAGTCCTGGTAAGCAAACTCATGATCTTCCAATTGCAGGGGCAGATCCCTAACCACCAGGCCACCAGCCACCCAGAGTATATGATAAATTAAGCTGCTAAATTGCACACGTTCCACATACCACTAAAAGTTACTGAGAAAAAAAAAAAGGAGAGTTCGGTCTTGCAGCCATCCTGCTGTTCTTAGCCGAATGAGACGATAAGCATGGCTGGTTCAGCTGACCTTTTGGAGGCGGAGTGGGCGGGAGTTCAGCTCCTCTCTCAGGCTTGCTTCCACCACATCACACACAGTTCGTCAAGTCATGAATCCTCCCCCTTACGCAGTGCCTTGTTGGAGAGCGGCAGACCACCACACACTGAGATCCAGCCCAAAGCCCCTCTGCCATCAGGCATTTTATTAAAGCTATATTTCACACCGGGGCCATGGGGAAACATGCACACTGCTCCAGTAAGCTGTAGCTGCAGTCTGGCAAGTCAGTTCATATTGGCAAACAGAAAGTGAGAGAGAAGAAAGGGAGAAAGTGGAACAAGCCTATGTTAAACTTTGAAAACAAACTCCATCGGTCTTCTAAATAATGCACAGCAGATGGGGGGGAAAAAAAACCTCAAGACTGTCTAGCCTGAGAGGAGTCAGAAATGCAACACAAATGTTGCATAGCCTTGACAGTTAGTGTTCTCTCAGAGCAGCAGAATGCAAAGTTAATGACTTGTGTGGCAATTCCTATTGGCTTGATATGTTCTGTCTTGCTGCAATATCCAAGTTTTCCTTCTCGCAGCTATCTTGTAGTCCAAAGTGGACTGGCCATCAGAAGAACCATGAAAAATTCCACTGGACTGTTCTTAATGTGGGCTGTTCTGGCACGCCACAGACAGGGAAAGAAGAAAAAAAGAGTGAACAAGATACATGCAGAGCGAAAGACTCACATACCGTGTATCCTCACATAAACATCCAATCACATTACCCTTCAGCTTCAACCCCCTCGTCCCACTGCTGCAGAACGCCACCTGAAACCAGGTATATTTAATTGTATTATATCTTCTGTCTTGTATGTAAATTGCTTGTGTTGAACCAATTACGCTTTAATTGAATGCTGCAGTTTGGTTTTAGCAATTGGACAAAACAATGAAAATCATTATGGTAATTTATGGGTCATTACACTATTTTGAAGTAATCTCCTGAATCTCCTGTCCCACCTGCTGCTTGGCTCAAATCTTTCTAGACCAGAACAAGAGAGAAGGAAGAGATTTTTTAAAAACAAGAGCACGGATGCCTCTCTTGCCTGTGAAGTGTCACCTTGAAGATGCATGCATTCCTTAGTTATTACTTCCACTTTAATCTTCTGGAGCTGGATCCTTCACTGAAACCACCAAGGCAACTGCAGAGATAAAGAAGCTTTTAAAAGGTTTTTTTTTTTGCATTTTTTTTTTCTTAGGGATTTTCCATTTTTTCTTGTTAGAAGAATACCATTTTCTAATGAGTTGGTTATTATTATACAGTACAGTGCCTGTATCAAAAACCTTCTTGAAAAAGACTGTAGGAACTGGCTGTAGTACATGGTATATTCTATCTAAGGTATGTAGGTTGGCATTATTTATTTTTCTAATAGCATCCAGCATATTTTGTGGGTAGACTACAAGACTCCATTCCACACTGGGTTTTATATGCCATGTCTTGGTCTATCTATAATTCTCACGCAAAGAATATTGCTGCAGTGTATTCATGTGTTCTCATGTCCTTATGACCTTTTTTCACGGTTCAGGTAAGCCTATTTGACAGAAACTTATAGAAACACTGCATGCAATAGGCTTTTTAAAAAATATATACTCTCTGAATTACAAGTCCAATTTCTACCTTCTCTTCCCCTCTTTATGTCGGTCTCTCTCTCTCTCTCTTGCTCAAAAACACACACACACACACACACACACACACACTAGATCTGCATTACCAAAGTATAAAGTAATCTAAATCTACCACACATCTTTCTGCACCCAGACTATAATTTCTAATGCACTGGGACAGACCATAATTTATAATTATAGCTTATCAGCAGCTTTACCATGGATTTGCGATTGTGGTTTGGGTCAACGCATGTGTTTTAGAGCAGCGGTCACCAACCACATTCGCTACTGGACTGCACAGAAAAAATGAATTTGTCATTATCATTTTTAATCCGTACAATAATAGACTAATAATATCAAAATAATAATAAATAATTACAAACAATTACGTTCTACTCATGTAGTACTTTGGTGCAATCCTTTTCTCACCATATCTCAGTAAGAAGTTTAAAAATGTTAAAAACCTGAGCAACGTGCCCATCACAAGTTCATCACTGACTACAGTCTGTGTGAGTTGTGTAGCCCACCTAGCTAGCTAACATGAATTTAAAATATGTTGCTGTAGAGCTTCTTCAGAAGGGATAAAGTAGATAAAAGGCCCAACGATGATGTCGCTTTGATACGTCAAAGACAGCAGAGCGCGAGACTGCCAAAAAGGAAAGTCTCATTCGATATGAAATATGTTGAATCCTACCTAAGATATGGCTTTACTGCAACAGGTGACTCGCACGCACTAAGCCCCCTGTGTGAAGTAGGGGGGGATATGCAATCTAATGAGGCAAATGCTTAGAGACATCCGATCCAAGAAATTAGACTAGAAAGACTTGAGATGCAGGAAAATGGTACGATGAACAGGACAGATACTGACGCTGCTGAGAGATCTAGCCAGGCCCGGACTGACAAAAAAACCCATTAAGTAGCAGCACCTGATTGTGGGAGACTCCATCATCAGACACGAGAGTGGAAGGGCATTGATAACACGCTGCTTCCACAGTGCTACTGCTGCTACTGTACATGAAACTATGAAACATCTTCAAATAATGTCGGAACACCAGATAATTAGTCAGATCATCGGCCTCGAAGGAAAGGATGACTTGAACAAATGACAGTCTGAATTACTTCAAAAAAGGACTTTTTAAAACTCTCAGTTTTTATTAGTGGACCACTTCTGGCCCAGGGATGTAAAACTCATGTATTCAATAAGGTTTTAATTTCATTGCCAACTCCAACATGTTATGGGGCCACAGAAATCTTCTTGGATCAGATGGTCTACGCCCATATAGAGCTGGTGTAAAAATCTTTCTTGACAGTTTTCAATATTCCATCTGACATCCTTCTTTTCAACAAAGAGAAACCGCAACCAAAGGACACAACGCAGGCTAAGACTTAGTTCCTTCATCGCGATGACAGTTGTGATGACATATCCCAGACACCACAAATGCCACAGCTACAGTCCACAGTCTCTTTCTTGCCTGCATCCACTCACATGGGATTATCAGAAAAAAAGGCAGAGCTGGTACTTGCAGGAGCCAAGCTCACCCTCTCCATCACTGCCAGTCCACAGGTTTCACCCAAGAAGAAGAAGCGCCACACCCCAACGCCTCCTCCTCCTCCCCTCTCACTCAGCCTGGTCGTGCTGCTGAGAGAGCTCTACGCTCACTTCTACAGCAGAAGCATCAACACAGTGCAACACATCCACTGAACACCAGCAGCGATAACTGCTCCCAGTGACACCTGCAAGGTTCCTGCTATAATAGTGTTGCTACTCACCATTGCTCTCCAGACCAGCTGGGACCTATTCGGGTTCTGACAGGGAACAGAAAGAACAAGGTGCAGCTAATCAGTCCAGCTTACCTCAGATTTTACATAAACCTACAGACTCCTTCCACAGACTTGAACTCATTCTTTTTGCATTGCCCTTCTCACTGGCCTCCCCAAAAGACCACTGGATGGCTACAGCTTATTTAAAATGCTGCTACTCTAACAAAAACCAAGAGAGCATATGACTCCAGTCCACAATGTCCATACATACATACATACATCCAGAACATACAGAATCAAATTTAAAGTGATACTCATTGTTTGGGCCCTAAATATACTCATTGTTTGTAAGTTACTCAGTTGTTTGGGCCCTAAATATGTGTCTGAAATGATTGATGAATATGAGACTGGACGGTCTCTTAGACTGGAGGGAGCTGGTCCGCAAGAAGGGTGAAATGGCTTTTAGTCGTTATACAGCTCACTGCAGGAGATGGAGATCTGTTCTGCTCAGTTTTAAAAATAAGCTAAAACTGTCTGGTTTTTGTCTGCTGTCTCTAATTAGTTAGCCCTACTTTTATAATGCTTGCATAAAATCCTGCATTTTTATCCATTCACCATATTTTTAAATATTTTAAATATTTTACATTTTAATTTGAATAGTTTTCTTATTTTAAAATTTTTATTCTAGTATATTGATTTTATTGCTTACTTCTACTGCCCACTTTTCTGTTTATGTTTATTTTAATTGAATACAAAGTTGTGAGGAGAATAATCTGCCAGCATGGAAAACTGGTTGATGCCTGTAAAGTAAGGATGCCAACACATAGGACCCGTTCAGTCACAAATTGTATTGCATGACTGGATCGATTTCTGTACTGTGCACCAACCCCCCAAGATCTCTTCATTTCTCTTTATGATTTTTGCTGTGAGGCATCCTTTTTCAAAGGTAGTGATGGACTCCTTTAAGATGGAGACAACTGGACTCCAGTATAAATAGACACAGACATCACAGCATCAGACAAAACGGCATTGCACAAAATGGACTGATTAAAGAAGACATTAGCATAGAGACTGTCGCACAATTACTGGAAAAACAAACATTCACATCGGACACAACAACATCAGACACAGCTATCATGTAAATGTGGGAGTTAATGAGGGACATTAACTGATCAGTCTTGTAAAATGCATGTAAAATACTTCCTCATTTGTATGACGTGCTGTAGTCTGGCTGTTCAGTGGCTATATTAGCGATCAAACGACAATCTAATAGTGTTGTATTATGTGACCTATTCAAAATACAACAAGCATAAAAGTTTACTGTTAACTAGCATAGTGTGTGCATAGTATCATTTAACATAGGTCCAGCAATTAGATTAGGCTCATTATGTCTCATTAACCGCATGAGTATCCTATCCTTCTGTTCAGAGGTAACTGCAAACCGTAACATTAAATGGGTATAAAGTGTTGGTGTCAATGTGAAAATATCCACCCAATTAGTATAAGCTAAAGATAAAATGGATTAAAACCACTGACAGGTGAAGTGAATCACATAAATTGTACATGTCAAGGGGTGGGATATATTAGGCAGTAAGTGAACAGTCAGTTTGTGAAGTCGATGTGTTGGAAGCAGAAAAATGGGCAAGTATGAGAATCTGAGCAACTTTTACAAGCCACAGACCAGTCAGAGTGCCAGTGCTGACCCTGTTTACCCCAGAAGTGGCTACACTGGGTACAGGGGGCAGCTGGTGCCCTGGTGGTTAGGGAGTTGCCCCTGTGATCAGAGAGTTGTGGGTTCGAATCCCAGGACTGCTAGTGGCACCACTGAGGTTCCCTTGAGCAAAGTACTGTCCCCACACACTGCTCCTCGGGTGCTGCGTCGCTGGGTGCCCACTGCTTCACTTGGGTGAATTTGCTAAATGCAGAAAACAATTTCACTCTAACAAAAACCAAGAGAGCATATGACTCCAATCCACAATGTCCATACATACATATATACCATTTGGTTACCCATCTTGTGTTCATGTGTGATAAAATATGGTCACTTTACACTTTCATGAGCAAAAGAACTGGACCATGGATTGGCTGATGCTGTGTGATGCTTTGTGCAGCCTTCCGCTGGAAAACCATTTTTCCTGACATCCATGCGGATTTTATTTTGACATGTACCACCTACCCAAAACTGTTGCAGACCAAGTACACCCCTTTATGGCAACAGTTTTCCCTAATGGCTGTGGGCTCTTTAAGTAGGATAATGTCCTGCCATGTTGCAAAAATGATTCAGGAATGGTTTAAGAAACATAATATACTGATCAAGGTGTTACCTTGCCCTCCAAATTCCCCAGATCTCAATCTGATTGAGCATATGTGAGATGTGCTGGACAAACGAATCTAATCCATAGAGGAGCCACCTCACAATTTACAGAACTCGTGTCTTGCTAATATCTTGGTTCTAGACATTCTTCAATTCTTCAGTTGTCAGAATTCTTTAAGGTCAATAGGGCATCAAGAAGGTCACACAACTGTTCAGACAGTGGTGCTACAGGCAAAAAAAAAATTAAAAGAAGGATCAGGGAATCTCGGTATTTTGAGGTGGCTATGGACAGAGTGATGAAACAGACACATTGAGCAGAATGTATTGGTGGACCTGTCTCCTCCATTTGGTTACTGAAGTCTGTCTTCTTCATATAGACATTATACATGTATTGCAGCAAGCAATGCTTCACCCGTATGTTCATCATTAATGAATTATGTGAATTCAGTGCTGGGTGTTCTCGGTGTTCCTGGCTGCCCGCTGCTTCACTTGGTGAATGGGTTAAATGCAGAAGAAGAATTTCGTGCTGTTCACACTGTGTGCTGTGGTGTGTTCACGTATGACAGAATGGTCTCTTTACACTTTATACATCAGTGTGACTTAATGCAAACTGTATTATCTAATCTATTTGCATGTTTTGCGAGTAGTTTGCTAGTAGTAGGCATGTGCCTACATGCATAGCGGTTTGGGTTAGTAACACAGATTGACTAGCAGCTGGCATTGTTGAATAAGTTTACACATGAACGCCTGTGCTTAGGCTTTGTTAACTTAGCCTGATGACTTTGGTTGGTGTGACTGCCATAAAGTACTCTCTGGAAAAATAGTCTGAACTATGGCAGACAATGACTAATTTAACCCATCTTAAGGCCTTTTGGTGCAACTGGGCACTGGAAATGAAATTCTGTTCACGCCTGGCTATGTTAGTTACTCATAATTGGTACCTTTTCTAAAAAAAAAAAAGGGCTTTATTGTATGCCTACCCTGAACGTACCAAGCTCATTATCTTAACATATCTTGCATTATCTTCTGTAAGGCTGCACTAGCTACTGCCATAACAAATGCTTGCATGTAGATTTATTTCTTAGTGCATGGTAATTGTACATTATCTCTCTACAAATCTGACATAATTTTGTTGTTTTCTTTTTTTTATTTGTCAATTTGTTTTGTTTAATTTCTGGTTTTGCTATCCAGTAGCAAGGTATTTTTCAGCCGAGCTGAAATGTTAACACCATTGTCTGGGAAACAAATGCATGTGAGTCTGGCAATGCGAATATTATCCCCCACTGTGATAGCGCTTTACAACTGAATGTGGTCATTTGTACGCATTTGTCTGAGCGTTAGTACCGAGTTATTGCCACTTTTGCTTTGCCTTTGCTTCAGATAGGCTACTGCTTCTTTTATCTTCTTTGCCTTGGCTTATATTGCTTCACATACATCACTGCCTTGGCTGGATTGCTTTCTTTTCCTGTTTGGCCACAGTCATTTATAGTTTAATTTATAAATTCCATTGTGCTTCTTGTGAAAAACAGATTTGCCACTGTTGCGATTTACTTTGTTCTGATGTTATCATCATTGTTAGCCTCTTGAGCTGGTTTATTGTTTAGCCATTTCACACTCTCTGTTTCGATAGGTAGGCACTTTTTATAACAGATCTGGGAGCATTAAATTGTTACCTTGCTGTTTTGTCCATTTACCAAAATGTTAAATTAAACAAATAAAAATGAAATGATGGACTAAAATTTGTAGAAAAAAAGCCATATGTTCTACTGAGAATATGTGTATTTTTACCTTAGAAATTCAACAAAAATATGAGGATGAGTTTCTTATCTGTACAGACCTGAATAAAAGTTCTGATCATGCCATAGAACCATACACTATAGAACCCAGTTCCTGTAGTGTCTAGTGAAGTTAGTTGTGGTTAGATGTGATAACAGGGTTTCTTCTGGCATGCCTTCCAAATATGTCAAATTGTAGTTTTGACTACAATTGACCTGGTGACCCCAAAATGCTAACATCCAATGGCAAATCTCTTACCATGATCTTTGAAATTTTCCATCTCTCCACGAAAATTTGCTTCTCTAACCATCCTCCTCACTGTTTGCGAAAGTAAAATGAACATGCCTCCAGGCAGATTCACTACAGCTCTGGTTGTTTTGAACTTTTTTATTATTTCCCTGAAACTGAGCTTATTTATATATACTTATATTTATACCCCTGTATGATCTGATTGCTTTCACTATTGTTGTATGTTTGTGGAATTCTAAAGAATTCACACTGTGTGCTGTGGTGTGTTCACGGATGACAAATGGCCACTTTACACTTTACATATATATATATATATGGTGTTTCTTCTGTTGTGTTTTTTGATCATCCTAATAAAGGTTCTTCATCATCCTAATCAACCAACCAAGCAAAAAAAAAGACAGCAGATGTATTTAGAAGACATGTTTAGTGCATCAACAGATATATTTTGTCTAAATGCAAACAGAGAACAAAATAACTCAATGACGAGGTAATTTTCCAGAAGAGACCCATACAGTCAGCCTTTGTGCTGGGGAGGTCAAAGCTCTGCCAAGCAATAATTAAATGAACATAAATCACACTGATAAGGATGATGTAATTAAATACTAACACATTGTGTTCTGCTGCTTGTATGAAGAATGTCATTTTTGCAGCTGGAGGTGGAGATGGGAAAAAGGGAGGGGGATCAATTGTGCAACAAGAAAGCCA
Source organism: Brycinus macrolepidotus (assembly GCA_037974445.1). Classification (NCBI taxonomy): domain Eukaryota; kingdom Metazoa; phylum Chordata; class Actinopteri; order Characiformes; family Alestidae; genus Brycinus; species Brycinus macrolepidotus. Next base: position 2,004,877 of record JBBPCZ010000019.1, on the reverse strand, counting down.
TTTACTTGCAGAGGCTGAATGCGATCAAAAATCTTTTGTGTGCCTGCTGGACTCGTGCTATCTAAATTTGAAGTTACGTTAGACTGACCCAGCAGCAAGACCCACCGGGACTCCGTTTGTCCATCCAGCTGCTCCTTTTGACCTTTCAGCAAACTGGGTTTGACAGGATAGTCTCAGTCCACCGGTTCCCCTATTATACCCCTAGCGAACTCTTGAGGGGGTTGTGAATTCTTTCCATACCACATGCCATCATCATTACCTCCATGTACGTGGAATAGGGCTGGAATACCAGTCCTTCAGCCCAGCAGGGACCACAAATTGTCTCCATGTCTCTACCAGCATCCCTAATACATGTCAGACTATCTATGATTCATGCTGGGAGGTATTTGATAGAATCCATGGTCCCAGTATTTGCTAATAATATTAGGGTATTACTGTATCAGAAAATGTATACATTTGTGTTAATAACATCATCTTACTAACGTGAAATGCACTCTTAAAAATAAAGTTTTCTAAGCTTAGATGTATGCTTTATTCAGTGGTTCAGCTTGAGCTGGTGTAGATCATACTTTGCACAGGTTCTTTACACTCATCCCAGACAAAAGGGCATTCACATTGTGACAACAGGAAAGACCACCAAGTTTACTGCCAGGTTCACACTTGATGATGACGATGTAGAAGCTTTTTCCCTTTCTTGGATCAATTATTAACAACAAAGGATCCAGCAATCAAGAAACGCAACATCACGGAATGGCACTTGGCAGAACAAGGGTGAAGAAGCTTAAAAAGATCTTCATAAGTAATGATGCTTGTCTACAAACAAAGATCAGAAATGGACAGGCTATGTTCTTCTCTGTGGAAAGCTTAACAATAAAGAAGCATTGGTCCTTGGTGTTGGTGGCGACTTGAATGAAGTCCAAACCAAAGCTGATATATTTTGGACATATGGACGTTGGACATATTTATACAGCTCTGGAAAAAAATAAGAGACCACTGCAATTTATTTTTAAATCAGCATCTCTATGAGTATGACAACCATT
>JBBPCZ010000019.1:1982369-2002500 GCA_037974445.1 Brycinus macrolepidotus | reverse complement strand
TATATATTTCAATGAAGTCTGTGGCCGAATGCAAAATTAAATAAATTAACAGTAAGAAGGCATAATAGGTAGATTAGTACATTAATTGATAGTCAATAGGTTAATTAACTATTAAACTGGTTGCAGCCCAACTACTCAATAGTATAACGACTCTGATTAGATGTAGGATCAGATGTATCCAAAAATGTTATGATGTTGCTGTAATGAAAGACTAATTAAAGCTGAATAAAACAAACAATGCAGAAATGAAGTGCCACCTGCTATTCAGGAGAAGAGTGTTTGCAAATGTTTTTTTCCAGTCTAGTAAACTGACTCTTTAATAGGTCCCTGCAGTGTGTGTGCTTAGTAACTCCTTGTACCAATTTGAGGTCAATACAAAGAGAGGGAGAGACAAAGCACAGACACACACGCACACACACAATCGATCTTTGACTGCCACAGTGATAATCCAGGTCTTTTGTTATTTAATACAGCCCGATCTATCACTTATCAAAGGCTGCTTCCTACAACTGCAGCATTGAACTGGAGCCCAAACGTCATTGATCTTCCTTTTCAAGGCCGCTGAAAAAAGAGAGAGAGGACTATTGTTTGTTTCACAACAGATGGGTTTGCAACAGTATCTCTGAAAAGGTGTGGATGTACTCTATAGGTGAAAAACATGATTTTCTTTCCGATAAGCATGTTGAAAATGCTCAAGAGCTCACAGCACAAAAAAGCAGAGTGCAACTCTATTAAAATACCTTCACAGCAGATCCGATGCCATGGTATTGTATAGCTTAGCCTACTATTCTTTATCTTTTAATTTCCTTCCTATGGCTCTGAGACCTACCTTTAGTTCATGCAGCACAAATGCGTAGTCCCAGTGCACCAATCATGAAACCAATCTAAAGCTCCAAAATAGCTTTGGAAGCCCGCGAACCAAAGCCACAATATTAAGATGCGAGCTGGCAGCTTGAACTGAGGTGGCCTTTGGACCGCCTTCCAATCTCTACCATACCTGCTGGATGAAAATAAAGCATTTTTCAAATGTCACTTGTGCTACAGTTTTGCCATCAAGAGATGCCATTTCCCTCCAGTCTTAGAGGGAGATGGATCTGTCGCTGGATGAGTACTAACAGCAGCCAGGTGGAAAGCTCCCAGAGTTCTCACTGCCTCGACTCCTAGCTGGCTCGCTTCCACCAAGCCATGAAAGTTGATGAAGCTGGGCAGTTTCAGGCTTTGACAGGGCTGCGTTGCTAGTGGTGCCAGCTGAGAGGCAATCCATCCAAGAAAAGATGGCTCCCGCCACCTCAGCACACATTATAGACACATTTCTCAGGTAGCGGGGTGGGTTTCCATTTCCAAGGCAATTACTCCGTGCCATGAAATGCAGTCCCGACAAAAGCAGCATAAGACAGTTAGTGATTTGTTACGAAGAGTAGCTTGGCCGGATGCCTGGGTCTGATGCAGGTTTTCCGAATGAATGTTAAAAATGTAGATATGTAAGCCAAGCCCTCCACCCCATCCCATTTGTCCATTTTGATGAGGAATTGGGCACGTCTGTAGCTCGCTCATTTTTCCAGCGTGTCATTGCCTGCATGGAATGTGCCCAGTGAAACAGATACGGGTGACATCAAACTTTTGTGAGAGCAGTCTTAACCTAAAAACTGCCGTTTAAAAGTGTTATTATCTGTACCGTAATGCTTTATCACTCTTTATTACTGTGAAAAAACACTGATCTGGCCTCCTATGAGTGCTCTGACCAATGTTTGGATGATATATATGACAGCGGTCAGCCACAACATTAAAACCAGTGACAGTACTTTAAGTTGCTAAGTTAGCAGCCAGGAAAAATGGGCAAAAATGACCAAATTGTGATGGCTTGATGACGGGTTCAGAGCATCTTCAAAACAGCAGGTCTTGTGTGATGTTCCTGGTATGCAGTGGTTAGTACCTTTCAAAAGTGGTTAAAGTAAGGACAACTGGTAAATTGGCGACATATGCATGGTGAGTAAAGGCTAGGTTTTTTGGTCCAATCCCACAGAAGAGCTACTGTAGGACAAACGGCTGAAAAAAATGCTGGCTATGATAGAAAGGTGTCAGAACACACAGTGCATCACAGCTTGCTGTTTGTGTGGGGCTGTGCAGCCGCAGATCGTTCATAGTCCCCTCCTGATGAACCATGTTTTCTTCTACATCATGTCAGTGTGTGTATGTTGCCTACCTGGGGAAGCAATACACTATGGCAAGAAGACAAGACGGTGGAGGCAGCATGATGCTATGGGCAATGTTCTGCTGGGAAACCTGTGGTACTGGTATTCATGTAGATGCTGCTTTGACATTTACCACCTACCTAAACATTGCTGCAGACCAAGTGCACCCCTTCGTAGCAACGTATTCTCTAATGGCAGTGGTCTCTTTCAGCGCCCTGCCACACTGCAAACAATCAACTTGTTGAGTTGGCCTCCAAATTCCCCAGATCTTAATTCGATCAGGGAGTTCCTGGGAGTCAGATCCTGTCAGGAGGCCCCACCTTAAAAGGTTCTATTGCTAACTTCTTGGTACCAGATACCACAGCACACCTTCAGAGGTCACCTTCAGAGTCAGAGCTGTTTTGGGAGAACGATGAGGACCTACCTTATATGTAGACCAATAGGGACAATCTTCATGGTAAGCTTAATGGCACCTAAAATACAATTTTGTTACATTAACACAGCAAGTTTTGACATGATATTTTTACTTCCTATGTGAAGTATATATCTCATGTGTATTTACTTTAAAGAGAAGAAATATAACCACAGTGTAAGACATCAAGTCTTATCAAGTCTAGTGCAGATATTACTCTCAGCTGCATATTCTTATAGTCAGTTTTATAATTAGTCTATAATAAAACACCTCAGCTCTTAAAGGTATTCCATACTTCATAATCTTCCATTAACCACAGAACACTAATCCGATCAGACACAGCCTAGCATATGCCACATATCTACAGAGCTATCTCTGGGCAGCCAGTTGAGCGTAAACCAATCGTGCACTTGGCCCTTGTGATTGAAATCTGTATTTTCTATTACCTCTCTGTAAACTGATGGCAGATAAGGAATGCCAAGAGCTTTGAAAGTGTGCATTTTTTTTCCCCCTGGGACTTTTTTTAGACTGCAAAGTAGGACAGCATTTCTCTTCCGTGGTATCAGACTGAAAAATTACCTGCAGAGTTATTGATATATAACCAAGTTTTTCTCAGTTTTTTCTGAGGTTTCATCTTTTCATTCGGGTTTTTGCAATATAAAAACATGCTCTCCGAGGTTGCTGCTGGTGAGAGTCTATTCCATGAGACCCAGGCCATGTCAAACATGAACTAGATGTTCTATAAATCATTAAATTAGGATTCCATTAGCGAATTAATCTGCTGGGTGCGTGCAACAATAAGGCAGCTCAGTGGAGGGTATTCGAAGAACAGCTCCTTCCCTTCCCCCGCAGTCCAGCCCACACCATATCTATCTGCATCTAAAAAGACTGTACTGTCACAGTATGGGGTGTGGTGTCTGCCTCAAAGATGGACTAAGCAGCCCAGCCTAACAAATATGCACTTTACACAATTCTGACACCAGGCATATGGCTTCATTACGCTCTTCTGTGTTCCACTATTGCCGAAGACTCAGAAGGGACGGCCTCATTACATTGTCCATGATCCTGGAAACTGGAAATATCACTGCTTGCTCATTTTGTTGGCTTGTTCAAGCCACCAGGAGACCTTTTGTAATCATACTATTACTTGAGAGTATTGAGATCATAATACAAATATGCTATGACCTCCACAACTGAACTCATTTAGCATAGACAGTCTAATGGTCTAAAAATACGTAAAAAAGACATACTGAAAAGGCTTAGCAGTATAAAAACTAGCAGTTATATTAGTTATATTAGACTATTTAGTTCAAGATAAAAACAGAAATACAATACCGTGATGAACTTCCTAATACTGTGATGGAGATATGTCTAGCGATGAAAATTATGTATTGATATATAAAAAGCAAGAAAAGTATGTATTAAAAAAGTCACGATTGATTTTTACATTAAATTTCTCTACATGAAAAGAAGTTGTTAAATGGTCTCTGTTCTGACTGGCTCTCCTGTGTTATACTTAATTCAGTCTGGGCAGTCTGGGCTGAAACTCTCCTTGTAGGTTCATTGTAAATGGGTAGGCATATGTACATGCGTTAGTTTTTGTGACATTGCTGTGTCCCGTTTTGCCAAGGGGGGGGGGGATGTTTTGGGTTTTTCTCCTTTTTCTTTTCCTCTCTTTATTTAATGTATTTGTGGGGTGACTTTGATTTTGACCAGGCAGTGGGTCCGAACTCTTAAGCTGACACTGTGTTGCACTTCCTGCTAGCAATCTATTCGCTGGCAAGGCAGAAATGAGAAAGTGTGGTGGGAAGAGCGCACTATTTAAGAGCACCACCTTCCTTAGTTTGAGGAGGGACTTGGGATGGATGGTGTGAAGATCTCTGTGGCAAACTGTTTCTTTTTTTCCGTTGAAGTAGGGGAATCTTTTGGACGGCTTGTGGCGTGGACTTGGCGCTGTATGGGAGATCGGCATGAGTGAGTGGGACTTGAGTCCACCGGTTGTGGAGCGCCATGCTACATGGAGGCAGCTTGATTTTTTCCCATTTGTTTTTAAGTTTCCTTGGCTAGCAGCTCGGTGAAAGGGGAGATGAGGACCCCCCGGAGCGGGACCTTTCTGGAGGCGGCAGAGGAGGCCCGGTGCGAGAGGAACGGTATGGCGGTGGTTGGTGGCAACAGTGAGGAAACGGAGGCCCAATAGGGGTAATAATGTCCTGTAACAGCGTGTATCTGAATAAACCTGTGTGAATTGAAAAGCATTTAAAGAAAAGAATTGAAATGTGTGTTCGCTCATCTCTGTGGCTCCCAGGAGATCCAGAACCTAGAAAGGTAAAAAGGATTAGCGAATAGAAAAATAATCAAGTGAAGTTAACAATTACAGCCATTAGTATTGGGTTCAGTACAACATCACAAGAGTGAATTCAGAACCGGCTGTTGTTGCAAATTAGTAACCACATATGGAATATAGGAACTGTGGAATGAACTGTATGTTTTGATACATTATCAGTGTTTAGATACATTAAACTGATGGATGGGTCCTTTAATATAACATTAAACTACATTATTCAATTATTTTGGTTCAGTCTAAAACAACTGGTCAGGATCCTTTACTAGTTGGGTTTATTTGCACATGGTACCATTCTGCGTGATTGATAGAGGCCAAAATTGCCATGGTTTACAAACGTCATGTCATGCAGCTTTAATATACTAGTTGATATGAGACGCTTCAGTATAAAGTGAAGGGAAACAGACGTCCCTAACTGGCAACAAATACAGTGGTCATAAAATTTTAAGCTGATGTTCATCTAGTCCTTATTTAAGTAGGCCTGAGATGCATTATTACTGAATGTTTGCACTCCTCCTCTGGCATTGTGAATGTAAGCTTCTTCCAGATGAGTGCCAGTGGAGAACACAACCATCCACAAGCACCCACTGCTAATGGGCACTGTCCAGCCACCGCAGTCTGGAGCGCGTTTCTCACCACAGAGATGTCGCCTTGGATTTAACAAATCCTATAATGTTAGAGGGAAAGCCAGTGTGGATGCAATATGTGGATTAGAGCCAAGCATCAAATAGAAGCCAACAGAAGTGCTCTAAATTACTATGTCTCTACTTCTGTGTTGCTAGGTCTCCAGTTTCACTCATGGGATTTCTGAGAGGTGTCTAAATCAGGGACGCGCCATATGTGTGATTTAAGCCCATGTTGAAAATGCTCGCAATGACTCCACTCTCATATAGCATCTCTATCAAACCACAGAGGTTTGTTAGGGCTTTTAATGATGACACTGTGAAGGATAGAAATGGCCACATCAAATACATGTGGCTTAACAATTCCACGGAGATGAAGGACAAGACTAGCCTGGATCTTTACTGGGTTGTGTATGTGCGTATGTGTGTGTGTGATGTGGACAGTAATCACCCCAGTTTTTTTTTTTACCCCATCGTGAGCCACACCACACTATAGGGGGATAGTGGAGCCAGAGGCTGTGCTGGCTACGAAGCCATAAACAGATAATAACTTAATGGCAGGCCAATTTGAAAGCAGCTGGAAGCAGGGCTGTAGAAGCAGCTGTTTTAACTCAGACACGCACAAATACACACATTGACATGGAGGCGCACACACACTTACAGACACCAGAAACCACAGGACCTCTAAAATCTGATGCTGGGGGCGGGGGGGTTATTAAATTTACATATTGAACCAGATTAGTGATCTTGTCATATAGTACGCTGGATATGACATATGAGTTTGCAAACACTCCTCTACACACACACACACACGCACACACACACACTTAATCCTCTCAGGTCATACAAGGGCATTGGGCCTTCACCACCACACTATGGAAATCACACACATGTCTGCTGGTTTGAAATTCAAAGCATGAAGTGCTTACACTCTTCCGTTAGTCAGTTTTGTTCGCTTTGGTCAAGGTGCATCCCAGTGAGTGTAATTAAAAGACTGTGAGAATCAACTGGGCTCTGATGATCCATCTAATGTGAATTAACTGCACATAAATTAGCTTGACAGAGTTCTGTTTACACGACTAATTAAATCAGTACTTTTACAATTTCAAGCAGTAGATATTTGCTTATGTTCCCGTACTTATTGTTACATTAAAGAGGCACTCTGTCCATAATAAAAAAAAACCTTACCACTACATCAGCTGTTAACGTGCCTACTCACTGTAATTGTCACAGTAGTCTAGAGTAAGATTTTAAAGGGTTTAAACACTAGGAATCCCCCTTCAGATGATGTATCTTGAAGGTGGGAGGAACCTACTAAATGATTTGGGGGCGGTTTCAAGAGGGTGGGTTTGTTTTGGTCCCCCCCCACACACACACAATTTAGCTAATGCAGAAGAACGTTATAGCTTGGAAGCCACATCTGTATTCATTACCCTCTACATTAGCAGTGCATCAGTGATTTTTTTTTTCAAATCTCCATTCGAAGGAGAATGGTGGGGGTGGTCCAAGTGGTTATTTGATATATTTGCATAATGCTTGCTTGGTATAGTCGTGAAAAAACATTGGTGGACGGAAAACAGACATAAAATGATAATAACGATGCAATGCTGCTCAACTGAATGCTACATAGCATTGCAAATAACATATTAAGTTGTACTGCAGAATGTCCCTTTATCTTGCATGCTGTTCTCTAATTATATGCTTTTTAAGATTTGCTGATCTTGTAGCACTTTTTAATGTAACAACTGGGCATCCATGTGCAAGTCAGAGGTGGATTTATGATTGTGAAAATGGTTATATGGGTCTCCAAGGCTCATAATCACTTTAGAGATGGTCTCATTCCTGCTGAGTTCCCTGCTGAGTTGATTTGACAGATGATTTCATTACTATCTATGAGAAAATTAAGCAGCAGTTCTGCACGTTAAGCTAAATGTCATGCCAACTGAAACACGGGGGTCGATTTATATTCAGGGCTTTCCTCCAGGCTGCACTGTGGTTCCTACCCTGTCCTCAGAAAAGACGCTGTGGTTCCACTCGGCTGCCCGTCAGGACCCACAGTGCCCTCTACTGACGGCTGCTGTGACTGTCTGCGGTCTCTGGTTACATGTCTAAGGTCCTCATTAGAAAACCGTTGCTCGCATTCCCGCGGCCACAAGCTTAGATACTGTAATTTTGTGGCTTGGACTCGCCAGCTTTCTCGCAGGAGCCCTACTCTGAGCCGGGTGATTTAGTGCACTGATCTCATGAGCGCTGCCCCAGACTACTCATACAAGCACTGTCCTCCCTCTGCACCATGCGTCAATCAAACTAACAGCAGTGATGGCACTGGAGAAGGATAAAAAGGGAATTTATCGCTTCTTCTTCAATGAGACGGTGAGGGTGTTATCATGGTAACAAGCAAATAAATAGAGGAGTGAAGCGTTAGTAACGCTGAAAAGCTATTTTCATGAATCAAAGGGTATGGCAACAATGCTTGCGGCAAAACAAGTCAATAGCGTAATGTTGTTCGAGCCAACACTTTTTCTGTAGCACCTTCCTTTAACGACTAGCATGTCTACCAATGATCCAAAAAGGGGGAGGGGGGTAACAATCCCGAGCCAAAACAGCATTAGACGACTAACGGCTGTTTGTGGACTAATTATGTGAGGTTGCTTTGCAAATCCTCGTTAAACAGCCGCTCAGCATGGGAAGGAAAAGAGAAGGCTGGACGGAAGCCTTCCCCAGGCCTGTTTAGATGACACGTCTGCTGTACCTCCCACTCCGCTGACTCATAATGAAGTCTCACTATAAAGAGGAATGATTAAGCTCAACATGGAAAGCAAATTTTGTGGTTTGTGTAAGTGGATTGCGTTGTCAGAGGGAACCAATTTATTGCAATGCTACACCTTTTGGAAAGTTCTATGTGATCCCTGAGAGAGAGAAGGAGAGAGAGAGAGAGAGAGAGAGAGAGAGAGAGAGAGAGAGAGAGAGAGAGAGAGAGAGAGAGAGAGAGAGAGAGCACTTCTGCATCAGGCTTTTTGGTCCACGTGACGGGAAACTCTGCGTACAACAGCAACTTCATAACTCAGCAGAAAACAGCCTCAGGCTACATACCTGACTGCCCCTTTTTCACAGCTTTCCCTTTTCTACCCAGCTGTGCTGATCAGTTAAAGAGCTGTAAAAGAGTGGCTGTGATCTTCCCTTTTTTTCTTCTCAATTCATGGATCAGTGATGAGGTGGCACTTCATTTAATCAATATTTATTCATGCCAGTGTTTATTTAGTATCGCTGATACAGAGCTTATCATAGATTATAGTGAAAGAGTTAGCTAGGTAGGACATTCTTTACACACTCACTCAAACACACACACACACACACACACACATTCACAACTGTAGCACTTTCCTTTATGACCAGACCTGTCTGCAAAATACAAAAAGGTTAAAAAAAGCCTTGCTGAAATAGCGGTGGTTAACTAATGACTGTTTGCTGTGGACTAGTCTGAGCATCAGATGCTCTGTCCACATACAGATGGACTGTCTGATATTTTTTTGCACCTTAAGCTGATCACAACTATCTTGATTTTAACAGTTGCATTTAGATTGGCCCCCCACCCAGCCTATCTATCCAACAAACACACGATCAGGGACGGATCTGGTCTCTCTGGGGCTCCAAGCATTATTATGTCCAGAGGTCCCAATCAAAGATGTTTGATTTTAAATACAATGCAAAATACAATATTTGTCCTGGGTATACTATATATGGTACAGCCTCAGCAAGAGCCTTGATTACATCCTCCATGTTGGTCAGACATTTCTGGATAAGCTCTGGATCATAGGAAGGAATGATAATATTAGTTTTGATTATCACCTCGTCTGGATTGAACTGCCATGTGTGTGAAGATTTGGGGCAAACAGTAGCAAATTCAGCCAAGCATCCCTTTCTCAGTTTTCTTCAGTTTTCCTTTTTTTTTTTTTGGAATGGCACTAGAATACAGTTGCGTTAGAATTGTTTTCAAGAGTGCTAATTAGGGAGCTAGATATTACAGTTTCTCTTCTGTGTCGAGAAATAAATAAAAATAATGTGTTTCTCTGATTTCTTTGTTTATTCAGACCAGGAGGATATCCCTCAACCTGTGGGGGCCCATGCATTTGAGTTATTTGTGGGGTGATAAAGACCACTTGTGTTTGAAAGCAGTTGTCTGTGACTGAGCCTTTAATAGCGACATAGTAACAGCGTTTTTTTTTTAATTATTAATTAATAGCCTTTAAGAGAGGTATCCTCCTGAGTTTCCCCATGCACTTGCATAGGTTTGTTTTTGTTAAGTGATAAAATGCATTAGACCAGATGATAGACAGAAGTCTGGCTTGTGAGACTAGCTGTGAACTAATTGCATGCGAAGAAACTGTGCCTGCACTGCCAAATTCACTCCACTACCATGTTATAGCGTGATCTGCAGTGCGAACCTGTTTTTGCACGACTATAGGTGCCTTGACAACAGTGAGTGCTAATAACTGAGGTACCACCAGAATAGAAGCATTCATGAGTTGCTTTCCTTTACTGTGACTGATGAGGTGTTTGTAATGGTCACCTCTCACCTACTTTGGCACGCCTTCCAGTCAAGGCCGGCACACTCTGCCCTAACCTGTAAATGTGACTAATAGGAAATGGCTCTTTTCCCTGCAGCCGTGAGCCATTATGAGCAGGAGATGGAATGCCAGGGCTTTGCTGCTTGTGGGAGTTTCGGATCAAACCGTCATTGTTGAAATGCTTCGGCAAAGGGTGCCAGAGGCTAAAAAAGAAGAGAGTGGGGGTGGAAGACGAGGATTCGTATAGATTCCTGGTATCCATGTGCAGTGCAAATGTTTGCTTTGGAAACAAGTGAAAAGTTTAACTTAAAGCAGGAAAGTTGCAACCAAGTTTGGCACAGTTTAGTAGTTATTGCTTCTCACTTATCTCTTTCAAATAAGCAGAGAAACTCTGTAGAAAGTGCGGATTCTGTGCTTTCAGCCGATTTGTGTTTGCATTTGAATGAAATGAATTGTTAACAATGTGAGCACAAAAAGAAGTTCACATCAAATTCAATCTGTGAATAATACTATGAAATATATGTTTTTAGCTTGTATTTTGCATGTTTAGCCTTTTTTTTTTAGTATTTGTTATGGTCTATTTTATGCCAAAACCTGTTTACTGTCAAATTTGACACATGACTTTTTGTTTTTTAGGTTCTTATATTACTAGTTTGTAATGTGTTACTGTTTTACTATCTTATGTTATGAAGCACTTTGAGCCACCTTTCACGTATTTTGCTTTGCTGTAGAAAAAAAAAAATCCCTTACATTTTTGCCTTGACAGTGATAACTAACATCTTCTTAATCCCATACAGCTTCTTAATTGCTAACACTGCCATGTATTCCTCCTCTGGGTTTAGGTGCACCTATCTATTTTAAGCTTAAACCCCAGTCAGTTAGTTTTTGGAGTGTGTAATTGACATGTCGAGTGCCGAAATGGGTTTTCTGGAGGCAGCGAGGCTCTGGAAGCCTTGCCTCGTCTCGCCTGTGACGCAGCATCAGCAGAGGGTTTGGGTAATGAAATTAGCATGCTATTAATAATGATTTGCTCTGGTATCATTTTCTCTGACTCCAGCCATAAATCATTGAAGTTGTTTACAGCAGAAAGCCAACTTAAAGCCTTCCCGTGAAAGGGCTCCTTCCAGCAGCCCGCTTTCTGACAGCCAGAGGAGACGGCGACAAGCATAAACAAACAACAGCCCCAAATTCTGCAGCAGGGCCCATGGCACACCATGATAGCACTCTGAATTATTGAAAGCTCTCTGTCGGTTTGGCTGCAGGGTGCTACAGGGTCTGCATGCTATTTTCACCCAGAGCTCAGGTCAAACCCACACCAGCTCTGATTTCACTTTGTATCACATACACACACACACACACACACACACACACACACACACACACATACACGTGGTGTGAGACTACTGCGTGGGGATCACTTGCACTTGCCTCAGGATGCAACTCTTCTGAAATCTCCATTCCAAACTGACAAGTTTAAACAAAGCAATTTCAGGCCCAGCTGCACCTGCTGTGTCCACAGCCCTCCTCTGCACTGTCTGGCAGGAAGACAATCATTTGTCTCGTTACACGGCTGAAATGAGCTCAGGGTCTGAGCTTTGTGTGTGTGTGTGTGTGTGTGTGTGTGTGTTCATGTGGAGGTTAGACAGAGATGAAGAAAACAGATACAAAAAGTAGAGAGGGAAGGTCCATACCGCAGATGCACAAAGTATTAAGAATATCCTTGTGTTGAACGCTTCTTTTGCCAGTTCAGCAAATTCCTAACGAAACAGTAAATTCCCTCTCCAACAAACATCAGTGACCAACGCATGCACCTCCTCAGACGCCCATGAAATATTACACTGGACTTCACCAAAATGGAAGGAACAACAGAAAAAAACATTCTTAACTCTGAAGCTTTCAAGGGCCCATATCACGGAAAAGTACATTTTCATCACTTTTTCTAAAATCTATAAAGTCCATAAATGGAAATTAAGCTGCAAAAACTGTTTTTGTGATGTCACCCAAGCCCACACTAGAGCTGCCTATTTAGCCCACAGCAGTCAAGCCCTGCCCATTCGCTATGAAGTTATAATGAGTATTTCGGCCTTGACTACTTTTTGAATGAGCCACAGTGCAGGACAGATAATTTGGGGTCATTTGCATTCATCAGTCTTAAAAACACGGAAATATAAACAACCTGTTTAATTCAAAGAGATCCGGTGGGAAATTAAATATGGTTGTTTTAGTACATGAAACTACAGAAACTTCAGGGGAAGAAATAAAGCAAAGAAAGAGGACAGGAAAGGGGCCCTTTTCATTCCAAGAATATTCCATCCCAAGGCTTATTCTTCAATAATTACTTGAAATACAACACAAACTGATCACATTTTTCTTAAGTTATAGGAATGAGCAAAGGGAACCAGGCCATGGCATTAGGTCTTGAGCATTTAAAGGTAGGAGATAGTGAGGCACCTACTAATGTGGGTTGAAATGTAACCCGGATATTTTATGTAGTTAAACAAGTTCAGGTAGAACATGTTATGTGATATAAAGACAAAGCAATGCCACAGGTGAAGTTTTACAGCAAGCCAGGTACACACTGGTTCGAAAGATATCCAGAGGGAAATCTCTTGATTCACCTTGTTTTTACCATTGAAATAACTATACAACTCTTTATTACTTGTGTGTCTAAATTCACACCTGTGTAGTTTTATACATTTTCCCATTAAATGTATTGATGCACCATTTTGAATGTCCTTGATATTGGAAAGAAAATAACATTGAAGAAATAAATTGCGGAAGTAAATTGATTTGGATGAAAAAACTTCACTTACTGCTGATGAATGGCTTGTGAAAAAATGTTTTACAGTAAAACCTTAGCCTAAAACTGCCCTAAAGCAGTATCTCAGGCATCAGGCAGTGTATTCATAACTATTTCATGTGATGTCTTTCTCTGAGGGAGCTTTCTGAGACATTTTAATGCGTTTGGATGTCTGGTTACTATCACCACCACTGTGAATAACTGTGATTCAGGAAAGTTTCTCTAGAACAGCGCGTTCCATGTCAAACCACTGTGTTAAATCCTCAATGACAGAACACAATCTTTTGTTAAGTCTTGGTCATGATAGAGCTTATCACTGTAAGTTTGGATATACCCCATTGTACCAGTCACCGGGAGACTCCAAATCAATTTTTTGGAAAATTGAGCCTGTTATAGACCATCTGGCCGAGTCCCGAGTTGCTGACAGCGGTATCTACACACAGCACTGTTCATACAGTTGAAGCTGGCGTTTGAGTAATGCCCTGGTGGTTTGGAGACTGATGACTGGGACAAGAGGGAGGTTAACTTCTCACACGTGCACTTACTCTCTTCCATTTGCTCAGTGCCAACCAAACCCAAACCATTTGAGTGCAGAAAAAGGGGGGGTTGTGAACAATTCTGTGTTTTTCATTCATCTTCACAGTGCATAAAACTTTACTTTTGGGTGGATTGATGGTGACAGACTTTTCAAAACACACCGAGAAAGCTCTGTGTAAGTCAAATGGGAGGACGTTGACGGATTGCAAACGAAAATCTCCTGGCAGTTGGATGGGGACACGCTAGCCGGCATGAATTTGATCCAGAAATAGAGCCGGAATCGAGTTTCATTTGGTTTATGTTGTTTTTTTCAAAATGATACGGTTAATCTCTGTGCTCAGTTTACCTTTCACGCGCCAATTAAAACACAACTCAGCCTCACTGGGGTTAATGCGTTTTGTCTCCTCGGTTGAAAAGTGGCATTATTATGATTTTTGAAAAGAGGATCACCTTTCCCTTCTCACTTCCTCCTCTGGCCCCGGGGGTGAGGTTGCTAGGCGATGTGTCCGATCTCCACGGTGACGTGATCTCCCCTGGGCCTGATTCTCACTCATCACCTACCGCACAAAAGAGACACACACACGGAGATATGCGTGCGCACACACACACACACACACGCACACAACTGCGCAATGTGCAATGACACAGATAGAGAGCAAGAGAAAGAGTGTGAGTTAGAGAACACTATCCAATTGCCTCCTCACTCCCTGCACCCTTATCTCTGTCAGCCTGTTCTCACTCACTCATTGCCCTGCTGATAGGGGCTTCCTCAGAAAGACTGGGCCCTGTAGCATCCACCTACACTATATGGACAAAAGTATTGGGATACCTGACCATTACACCAACAGGGACTTGAATGACATTTCATTCAAATACGTAGACTTTAATATGGAGTTCCAGTTCAAGTTCATCCCAAAGGTGTTGGATGGGGTTGAGGTCAGGGCTCTGTGCGGGCCAGTCAAGTTCCACACCGAACTCATCCAGCCATGTCTTTATGGAGCTTGCTTTGTGCACTGGGGGCACAGTCATGGTGGAATAGAAAAGGTTCTTCCCCAAACTGTGTCCACAAAGTTGGAAGCATGGCGTTGTCCAGAATGTCTTGGTCTGCTGAAGCATTAAGGTTGCCCTTCACTGGAAGTAAGGGGCCTAGCCCAAACCCTGAAGAACAGGTGTCCCAATACTTTTGTCCATATAGTGTATGCATAATACTAAATATTAAAAATGATTTTTAAAAGCATTTTACACTGAATTATCCCAAAATGATGTAGACACTCCTTCGAATAAGTGAATTCAGCTGTTGTAAGGTGCAGCCAGGGCTTACACAGGTCTTCAGTTGACACATCTCCATACAAAAGCATAGGAGCTCTGGAGCTCTACTCATGAGTCTAAGTTCACAGTGCCCAAAGTGTTGGCTAGTTTTCCAGCACTGGGTTCTGGAGCAGTGAAATTTTGCTCTTCTAAGTGATGGAGCTTCATCCAGTACTGTTGGGATGAGCTGGGGTGTCATTTGTATTTAAGATCATCCAACATGAGCAGGTGTCTTCAAACTTTTGGACGTATAGTGTGTACGATATAAACAGAAAGATAAAAAGACAGGACGCAGAGGGGAAATTACTCGTAAATGACCAAAGTAAATCTGACCAAAAAAGCAGATTTGATCTTATCTGTGTGAAAAACAAAACACATATTAAGATTTTCATTGTGAGAATCAGTTCTAAAAGACACGTGTAGCCAAAGGCAGGGTATAAGAGTCGTGAAGAATGACCAGACTGCCGCATGAAGAGGCGTCGAGAGCAGGCCAGAAGTTTCTCATCTCCTATTCAATCTTCTCTGCCACGCTGAGAACAAAGAGCTTCCTTCATGCATCATGCCTGGACACAAAAAGTGTGAAGAATATACCGGCCAGAGCCTGGAAGCAGCAGTTCTTAGTTCACTTTGAGCTTTGTAACAGGAACTACAGAGTGAACTGAAGCAGAGCAGTTGAGGGCTTTTTTGCATTGTAACAGGTTCCAAGGATAAAGTAAAGGAAAGTGGTCCCTTATAGTCACGCATGAACACACCACACAGTGTGAACAGTGTGAAATCCTTTCTCTGCATTTAACCCATTCACCAAGTGAAGCAGGGGGCTGCCACCAACGAGGGGCCCCCGGGGAGCAGTGTGTGGGGACGGTACATGAGTGGTTGAGTGGTTTCTGGAATATAAAGGTATCCAGACTCACCTTAAAAAACTTAGTTCATTGTTTTAGGAAGTCATGTGTAGCTTTTAACAAAAAAAAAAGAAAGACATAAATCATGACCATATAGAACGTCAGGACACAAGTAGGTGAATTTAAGCAAACCGGTGACATTTAAGCAGAGCTTTATTAAAAAACAAATGTTATTAACCTGTAGGTCAACTATTAATAAAAAATATATATATATATATATAAAAATATATATATTAAAAATGAGACCTAAATACCTGTTTATAAAAGCAAGAGTTTTCTTTGGAAAAACCGCATGTTAAATCACAAACATATAGAATGAAAAGCCAATCACAAACACCACAGAAAATGTATTTGTCTTTCTAAATATGTTAAAATGAGCAAGACAAGACTGAGAATGTTACACTTCATACCCAAATTGAGTCTCCATTTATTAGTAATATAGTCTTAAATATTCTGAATCTTATTATTGTGAATGGAAACAGAATTAATGGTTCTTTCTTGGTAATGTTGTATTTGCATTCATATATATTTTTTTAAATATATGTTGGGTTATGCGAAAAACTAGATTTTATGCATTTTCCAAACATTGTTATTTTTTGCAAATTTATTTATTACAGATTTATTCCTTTTTTTTATAAGCATTTACTCTTAATTTTCAATACACTTTCTGTAGTGTTGTGATTAGCTTTTTGTTTAAGGTATATGTGATTTAGCATGCTGTTTTTCCAAATAAAGCTCTGCTTTCATAACCAATTATGTCTCATTTTTAATACATTTGAATATATTTTAATATATGTGTAAATTTTATGAATAGCTTTTCAAAATCTTGTTTGCATCTTTAAATTCTGGATGTAAGAGAAGAAACAAGAGAAAAAGCCCTGATTTAATATAATTACAATAATCAGTGAGTGACTCTTGTGCTCCTTTTGTGCCATAAATTTTAAAAAGTGAGTGAGAGAGAGAGAGAGAGAGAGAGAGAGAGATTTCATTCTCATTAAAATAAACCAAATCTCAATGCTCACAGTGCTTTTAAGACAAATATGTTTATCATACGAAAAATGTACCTTGAAATGAGATCATTTCGCGTGCCAAGATTTTACACAGAGTCCCTCTTATGCTAGATGCACACATTAAATGAACGACAACTTGAATTTTTCATATATGACAATAAAACATATTTTATTGCTGTAACATTTGAATACTACTCATTTAAAAATTATGTTTTTAAGATGCTCATTCCAACTACGGTAGATGTCGAAGGGCCAGGTCAGGGACAAACATCACTGCACGTTTACGAAGCAAAGATAAATCTGAGTGAAATGCAATAAAGCTAAGTTAAGCGCCAGTGTTTCTGTGAGGAATGTTTGCGGCAAATAAGGTGAAAGCGAATGAATCCGTCTGGGTTAAAGTCAATGCCACCACTGCCAAAGTGAAAAGCAAGAGAAAGTGAATGTCAGAGGCTTATGAATGGCCAACAGAGCCTCCATTCACTGCTCAGCTGGACATGACAGGCTAATTCAGCACGCATACACACACACACACACACACACACGCACACACACTCACTCACACGCACCAACTCAGTCCAGACTGTGTTGAGTAAAGACCCTATCAGCAGAGTGTTTATCTGGTCTCCAATCAGAAAACTCTTGCTAGGGGAGAAGAAGCCAACTACCCCCAGTCACCCCCTCCCCATCCACCCACACAAACTAGTACACTACCCCCAACAGTGCAACGGCCCGTCTTCTCCCTTTAGATGAGAGACATGTGCCTCGGCCCCCGTGTCCATCCTGTTAACTAATCTATCTATCATGTCCGGGGCTGATAACCTCCCTGGTGCTTGGCTCGCTTCATGTCCCTATTTCTTTGTGAGCTTATCTCCACTGCACCATTGGATCAAGCGGGATCAGAGTGTGTAAAGTGTAGCATGTGATGGCAGCGATACAGTCTCGTGTTGCGCCATTGGAAAGGGTCGGCCATCCCAACGGGACGCAACGTATTAGTAACACTGGATGGGTGTCAAGGCCAAGCTGGCCAGCGGGAGGAAAAACTGTGGGAAAAGCTCCCCATCGCGCAGCTTTTTTTGGAAGAGCGTGAAGACCTGAGAACATGTTGCATGGCGTCACGTCTATCAGTTCCATATGTTGCTGCTTGACGTGTAAACAGAGGGGGAATGAACAAGGGGATGGCAGGAGAGAAAGGAGAAATCTCGGCGTAGGCCACCCTGACAGAGGCAAACAAAGCAGCCTGATTACGAAATCTCACACTTTCAGAACGGTCGATAGTGTTGATAGCTTCTCCAGCACGGCCACCTACCACACGGTCCTGGTGGCCAGATCTCTCTGCAAGAGCGTGAAAGTATACACTGAAAACAGGCATGCATGGAATATACTCGATCCAAATGCAGACATCAATATGTAAACGTCAGAATGTAGTTGAATGTACAGTGCAAAAGTCAGCGAAAGGTAACTGAGAACATGGTAGGTAAAGTCATTTTTCTCTTTTTTTTGTTTAAAAATATAGTAACAATAAAGTGAATACAAGTAAACAATACATTGCCCTTGTTTTTTGGAATTTTTCACTCTAATGTAGTCGAGCCCAATTCCACTCACAAGCTAGGACTCTCTCAATCAATCAGTGCCACCAGTACTCAGGGGATAAAGACTTGCACACAATTCCTCTGAGTCACGTGAGGCACCACCGCATCTTTTTCACATCTGGACAAAAACATGAGGTCATCTGGAGAGCTCAGTGCACATGCAAGAATGCTAAATACCAATTCTGTTATATTCGCCAGTTGTGTTTATGCATGTGTGTGTGTGTGTGTGTGTGTGTGTGTGATCTGAATATGATTTGAGCCAAAAATTCTGATCAGAAATCCATCCGACAGGCTCATTTGAAGCTTGTTAATTGAGCATCGCTACCTCTCCACACTGCAAACGAAGGCCGATGAAGCTGAGTTCGGCTCAGTACTGCAGTTTAGCCGACGACAACCAAATTGGGTTTAAAAAACAGTTTAAAACTGCGCTGTCTACTCCTGGCTTTGCTGCATTTACATTTATTGTGAACATTACAGCTATGCACAGTTCTGTGTAGTCTAAGAACATTGTACTTGAAAAGGTGTTTACTGGAACATTCATTTCTCATTAAAACACTAATATTGGAGTCAATCTAAATGACCATAAGAAGTGATTTTATGTAGCTTGATGTGTTTCTCCTTATTGCACCATAGTACTAGCAGTATCACCCTGTACCTGGTTTGCCTAATCAGGTTTGCTCCTGATTAAACTGAACAAATCAGTGCGAAGGCTGGGGAACATAGAGGAGAAATGTAGAACCAAACCTTGCTCTTCTAAACAGCTCACAAGACCAACTTCTTTCTTAAAAACAAGACAGTCTTGTTTGTTAATATGTCTCCTATAGTAAAATGGTGTTTCTACCAAAATAATTTACTGTCTACATGAATGATTTTACACTGTGTTCGATACCCAAGACACAGTACTATATATGCATTTTATACACATGTGATTGAAATATGGTAAAATATACATTTAATGTATTAATGTGGAAAATTATGTACACATTTTGAGTAAATTCAATGCATTGCATTTGTAATTATGCCAAAGAGCACATTCAGATCTCCACACACACACACACTCACACACACACACACATTCGCACACTCAGAGTTGAAGCTCCCATTCTGTAAGGCATTTCTAGGCCCGAAGGGGTTCTGAGTAACATTTGCTCCACAGCTGCGCATGCACATCTGGGATAGCAGGAAATTCGGCGGCTGTCAGCATGACGTGCAACGAATGTTTTCCAAGCACTTCAGAGGATGAGCACAAAATCTCAAGCCCCCACCCCCTTTCAACCCCCCCTACACCCCCCCGCCCTCCACAATTTATGGAGTCCAACAGCAAGTGGTTCTCATTAAGCATGTCATCTTCCTAACAAATTACTGTGTGGCTCTCACAGCTGGGCCTGCGCTTACGAGGAGTTATTATGTTATTTACCCCATGTTGTGCCCAGGTTTGGCTGCACCAGCACTAGTTGAACTAGCAATAGTCGTGTTTATGCGAAGAGCTTGTGTTTCGGGGTGTTTTTTTGTTTGGTTAATGACCTGGATGTAGAAATCTGGCATGCCTTTTTTGTAGTGGGTATCTTGCTTATTGCTGGTGTTATGAAAACCATCTCTCCACTCATTTTCTAAATTTTTGTAAAAACTGAAAGGTAATCTTTATGGCCTCGAGGCATTTTTCAGAGCTCTGGAAGAAGGAAAGGAAAAAAAAAAAAAAAAAAGACAGCTCCACAGACAGTGAAGTGAAATGTCTGCCATAATTAGGGCGACACGGTGTAAACACGTAAAGTTCTACTTTTCTTGAAAGGCTGCTGTTTTTTTTTTTTTTTGGGGGGGGGGGGGGGGACACCCCCGTTGGTCGGGGGGATAA
>JBBPCZ010000019.1:1955061-1965667 GCA_037974445.1 Brycinus macrolepidotus | reverse complement strand
GGAGATTGCGAGCCAGGCCTTCTCGTCCAACATCAGTGCCTGACCTCATAAATGCTCTACAGAATGAATGGGCACATAAACACTCCAGAATCTTGTGGAAAGCCTTCCAAGAAAAGTGGAAGCTGTTAGAGCTGCAAAGGGGGACCAACTCCAGAATGTCATTAAAGTCCCTGTTGGTGCGATGGTCAGGCGTCCCAATACTTTTGTCCATATAGTGTAAGTAGTAAAAATGTCTAAAACTAAGGCAAAAAAGCAAGCAGGCAGTGGAGCCCAACTTGGTCATGACTGCGTTATCATCTATAGCAGAGCGAGAGCATGCCGAACACCTAGAAGAGCTTTCAGTAGCAGAAAACATTTGAAACACACACACTGGGTACATCAAGTGAATTACTGGATAATGGACATGTTGTGTAATGGGCACATGTTGGATGAGCAAACACATTCACCAGGGGAATGGAGAATCAAGAAGAGGGTGATATTCATGCTAACGTTCATGTTAGCACTTTGGTACAACACAGCCAAGAGTCCCTGTCCCAGAACTGGCAAATGCTCAACCAACAGTATAACAGAGACATGATTAATCCGATTGATTTCAATGAGTATTGAGCATTGTAAGTCTTTCAAATCAGTACAGAGAGAGTTTTGAGGGAGTTTGATGCAACAGGCACCTGGAGAATCAGTCTTTCATTGTAAGGTAAGATGAGATTAATTTTTAAAAGGGCATAAACCCCTGGCTTTTTACTGTTTGGGCTGTTGACTGTTTACTGGTGCAAATACTGAGCTACTAGCCAAGAAATATATTTGCTTTTATTAGCTGAAAACTATAAAATGAGCAGAATGAGAATGACCAAAATGAGAGTTTATGTCTGTTTACATCAATAGGCGGAGATGGTTCTTATCTGCTTCCACTTGTAGATTATGCATGGCACAGC
Organism: Brycinus macrolepidotus; assembly: GCA_037974445.1. Lineage (NCBI taxonomy): Eukaryota > Metazoa > Chordata > Actinopteri > Characiformes > Alestidae > Brycinus > Brycinus macrolepidotus. The sequence goes on along the minus strand of JBBPCZ010000019.1, from coordinate 1,964,735 downwards.
TTTTTTGAATGTGCATACCATGAACGAGAATCCTTTGGGCACCCCTGTTTGAGTCCATGTTTCTTGTAAAGTGCAATAGAATGAAATGTAGCTGAATTTAAATGCTCAGAGAGATAAAATCTTTGCTTACTGACTATGGATGGGGATCCTCTGTCTCCTGGGTGTGGGGCGAGTGTGTTATCACACCATTTTTGAAAAGGACAGCCAGTCACTCTGGCTTTAGCGTTTGGCTCTTTGTATTTTACAGATCCAGAGATATTGCACCCCACAGGCAATTGAATTGTGTCTTTGATAAAGGTAAAAAGAAAAACGATCTTGTTGGACAAGAAAGGTAAGAGGTACATGAATACTAACAGTTGTATTTATCAGCCAACAGGTCAATGGCTATGCTCTAGCAGCGAGCGGATTGGTTGGGCATGACAGAGATTCCCAGTAGACACCTCAGATAAAAACCTTCAAAATAGCAACTTATAGTATCTCCAAAATAGCAACTTAATAATAAATAGTCTAATATAAAATGAGACTATGTTCCAATTAGGGTTGCAACGGTTAGAAATTTTGGGTGGTACGATTATAGTCAGAGAAATAATCACGATTTCACGATTATCACGGTTATTTTACGTGAACTGATTTCACAACTGTATTAACATATATAAATCACACAAACACATTCTATGAAGGTTTTGAACTTCAAAAGCTATTTATTGCTGCTTTTCAGAGATACTGCTTAGAAAAATGAATTTGTAAAATAAAAGTAATCTCTGGAACCATCTGTAAGGCTGTAAAAATCTGTAAGCTGCACAGACAGAGGTTATTGCTGCCTTTTGAAAACACCACAGTCAAAAGAGTTAAAGCAAAACAAAATTCAAGTAATCTCTGGGCAAACAGATGATATTTAAAGCTGTATTTTAATGCACTCATGGAACAGAGAATGTGTAAATAAATTCAAGTAAACTTGCTCTGTAAACACATCCAGCTCCTTTGATGAACTACACAATTTTTTAATAATTTCAGTTTGTGTGTCTTTTTTTTAGCAAGAGAAATGACCTCAGACCAACCTGATGACTTGAACGTAAATTGCACTGTTGAACTTAAAAATGCAGTTAAAATTGCTGCTTTTTAAAGATGCTGCATAGTTAGAAAAATAAAATTTGTAAATAAAATAAAGGTAATCTCTATACACATCTTTAGGCAGAACAGAGGTCATTTGTTGCTGCTAAAATACTTAAATGCAGTGACAATAAAAGAAAAACAAGAAAATAATGCAAAACTTGTCTACATAAGAGCTTTAACAGTTCACAACATCAGTCCAAGTTGAAGTGCAAAAAGGTGAGTGTTTTCTGAGCTCAGCCTTGAACGATGAGGTGAGAGGATATTGCCACTACCGCTGAACACTCTCTCAGAGGGGACGCTAGTAGCTGGAATGCACAAGTACTTTTTTGCTACTGCTGACAGCATTGGGAGCTCCTCTGCATGTGCACTCCACCAAACCATGATCCGCGTGCGTATTGTTTTTGTCCGTGCGGGTCGCGCTATTATATGACTTTGGTTCCGGCGTTTGTTTGTTTTTTTTTTGGCGGTGTTGGGGAAGTCTTAACGGTGGATTAACCGCAATGTTTCACACCGTGGTTAATAGTCAAACCGGTTAATCCCTGCAACCCTAGTTCCAATAGACTACCTTGACTGTTGTGCAAATGGTGACAAAGGAAAAACTAACAGGAACAATGAAAACAGCTATAAAGCACATAGGCACATGTCTCTGGAGGGACTGAACACCATCGTTACAAAAGAAATTTCCTCAGTCAATGTTTCAATGATGCTTGATAAGAGCACTCCAACACCTCATTCCAAAATCCTCTACAGGCGTCTGACTGGGTTGAGATTATGACCTACTCTACTGTAATTTCCCTCTCTATGTAGTTATTGGACTGTTTGCTTTGACACAGTCCCATCCTGATCCCATCCTGTGCGGACAGTTTTGGTCACCCGAAGAACGGCTGCTCTTTCGTCCTTCCAAATCACACTAATGCATGAGCATAACATTCACTGAATGCGAACTTTCAACCACAATTTCCAGCTTTTACTGATGGATTTCTCATAGATCTAAATGTAGATATCATTGTTCTAAACGCTAGTCAGTCTGAGACTGGATCTCCTGTCATTCACGCCCCAATAATGAACCCTCTTTCAAAGCCACTTCGATCTTTTCCCTTTGCCATGTTGATCCAAAGTGGTCAGCTGGGCCTGTTTTTGTAAATGCCAGAGATCATGGTAGGATGTTAACTGCAGCACGCAGTACTCCTGTCTCGAAGCATGTGCAATATTGTTTCTAAAGTCATTTATTCAGGATATATTTGTTGTGTATGTGTGTAAACACATTATTTGCAATTATAGATAAATAAAAAAAATAATCATTTAGCTACCATAGTAATACCTGGAGATACTCTGACTTTCTCTCTGTATCCCACCCCACTCAAACACATCAATATAACTTTGCTGTCTTTTAATTAAGTAAGAAATGTAACCATTTCTGTTTCATTTTTTTGGAATATAGTCAGTTCCATTAATATTTGGATGTCAGCGAAGATGTAATTTTAGCTGTACCACAGCATACTGTACTTGGAACTAAATAATAATAAAATACAAGCTCAAAGTGCAGACTTTGAGCTTTAATATCAACCTCCAAATCAGGTGAACAGTATCCCAGTTAAAACCATTTACACACATAGAATGTCAAAATGTACCATGTTAAGGGGCTCAAATGTAATTGGAAAATTGGTTGTTCAGCTGTTCGGTGGTCCGGCGTGTGTCATTACCTCATTATTACACTTACAGATAAGCAGATAAAGGGTCTGGGGGGCTATATATAAAAAAGATTGTAATTCCTACACCTGTCACCTGATTTGGATGGAACTACCCTCAGATTAAAGCTGAAACTCTGCATATTACTTATGCAGTCGACTCCAGTATGTTGGTTCAGACAGTTTAAAAAATAATAATTTTGTCGATGACCAAATAATTATGTACCCAACTATAAACGAGGTTGTGAATATACAGCTTTAAAATGAACCTTAACCTTGGTTAGGTCCTATGAACGTGTCTTGGAAAAAAAAAGAAAGCTTCCACCATAGCCTGTGTCAAACGAACGGAATCTTTATGTAGCAGTAGAAATACAACTGTGCAGATGTTGTACTTTCATTTAAACAAAGATATTTATTGCACTTAACATAAGCATGCACAACGAGTACATGTAATTCTGTTCATTGGCACCATCGGTACAACATTGTCACACAGTACTGTGAAAAAGAAGGTACACAAAAAAGATGCACAAAATGCACCTTATTCTTTCAGACAAGATAAACATTAGAATTAAACTAAGAATATTAAGCAAACTGACCTCATGAATTGGTCTTTGTTTCTAGTCCTTTGAACACCCATGTGACCAGCAACAAACCAATCAAGGGCTGTGGTACCCATCAGTAAAGCCTACCTAAGCAAGAAATTTGTCCCAAAAAAAAAAAAAAAAAAAAAAAACCCTTCAAGTTCTGAGAAAAACAGCTCAAAATCAAATGCGTACTGCTACATATGAGAAATTACGCAACCAATCACACCAATGGCAACTTTTGAATGGCTACCATTCAAGACACTGTTCATGGTATTACTCTTTGGCATTTCTTTAAACAGTGAAGGAAGATGGTTTGATTTGGATTTTGGTTTATTTGCATAAATGTTTAATACTATTTGTTTTTTCCCTTTTCAGTAATTGATTGTGTATTCTTACAAAATGGCTAAGGGGAAAAAAAAAAAAAGTTACCTCTTTTGCATTATGCTGACTTCTTTAGCTTCCTATGAGGCAATATTGGCATTTCTGAGTGATGTTTTTACATTGTGTTTCATGTACCTTTAAAACTATTAACAATAATATTCAGTAAAGGAACTCTCTAATGGGTAAATTAAATACTTAGCTTCCTTGAAGTTCTCCTGAATTCTTCAGTTTAACTTGACTGCTGGTGTGGCTCAACATACCTTTTGGACTGTACCAACGTTAAACACTTCTGTGAAGTACCGATGACTGTGTGAGCACAGATTGAAAAGGCCACGTCTGTTTCATTTCAGTCTATGGTTTGTCCAAGTGCTTCCTAATCAAGCTGTTAGGGTTAGCCGTACTGAAGCTCGACCCTGAATTATTTGAGGTAGCCAGAGTGATGTTTGCCATCCTATCGTCCGCTGTAGACTCTTTGTTATCTTGGGTTTTAAAGTACACCACGTAAAAAATTGGTAAGACGATACCAATGAGCAACATGGCTATCACAGCGTTCCACCACTGGATGCCCCAGTCCGCACCGTAGCCAGTCAGACGTTTGCCTCTTGATCCGTAGTGCCTGGCTCCGTCAGAGCTGCTTCCAAACACCTCCTCTTGAGCCTCTGTGCTTTGGATCAGGCGCTCAATGTCATTGTCCACTTCTTTTAGGAAGTCAGTATACTGCTCCACCCGAGGCCTGACAGAGAAGGCAGGCCCAGCAGCATCCTGCAGCTGGTCAGGAGGTGGTGGAGATGGACTCGAGGAAGCCCACTGCTGAGGATCTTTGAGCTCCGAGTTTGTCTCTGTCAGGAGGCCATGTTTCTTCACAGGAATTTTGATGGACTTCAGTGCATACATGTCCTGCTCCTTGATTAGGTTGTTCACTCGCTTAATGTCAGCCACCTGAATGCCAAAAAAACAAAAAAACAAAAAAAAAAAAAACAAACAAAAAATACAACATATTTTAAAACAGTTTGCCTTCTTGAGAAAAAAATTTCTTAATCTGTCATTTTCTATAGAACTCAGTGTTAATGAAAGAGCCCATTTAATGAGAAATAAATGTCGCCACTTTTTTTTTCTTAATGAAAGAGTTTAATGTGGCATGTAAACATCACCAAAACTTATAAAATGTACTATTCACACTACAGCCTATATATGGAAATTTTGTTCATTGTTGAATTCACTGTTTTCACAATGACAGGAAAACCAAGGCATTTCCATTTATCCACCTATTCACCCCAGTGGCAGTTTGGCCCAGCCCATTTTCAATTAGGTTATGAGGAGTGTTTCGGTCTGGAGTGCTTTTTGAATGTGGTATAACCAATCAGAGGAGCTTTTTGCATATTTTACATATGCCCATTTTAAAGCTGCAGTAACACAAACAGCCTGTTTAATTATAGAATGTGGTTGGAAATGGTCATGTAAAAATGACGACAGCTTTTGGCACATAAAATCACACAGATAACATAAACAGACCTCATGGGTAAATACAAGATAAATGTAGGATATGGGGTCTTTAAGCAAGAAGAAATGCCTGCAAACATTTTAACAGCTATTCTTAAACAGCTACTTACTAATACTGTGGGAGCATTCTGTGATAAAGGACCTTTCTTTTGTAACAGACAGTTTTCTTTTCTAAAACATTGTTAAAAGCATCTTTTGCAACAAAGCTTCATTAAATAGCTAAAAGGCTTAAGCGCTAATGAGAGCTGACATCATCAGAAAGGGATAAAATGAATGAAGAACATCATTATTCCCCAAGAAAGACCTTTTCAGTTGCTTATTCAGCTTATTTTTTTTCCTCAACAAAACATACAAATGCAAATTAAGACATGTTTGAAATGCTGAAAATCAAATACCTTGCATCCATACTGCAGGGCCAGTTTGTTGAGGTTGTCCTCGTGTGAGATTTTTCTCTCCAGCAGTAAAAGTTCTCCCACGCTGCTTCGCTCCTGGGATGAAGTGTCCTGGTTCCGTGGCCGGAGCTCCATAACGTTGAGCTCCTCGTCCTCTGAGGATCCCTCCAGCTCCTCCTGCCTGCCTCTGAACATGTACACCTGTCCATCCTCGCTGGCGTGCACGTCCACCGGAGCCTGAAAGGCTTGGGGGAGAGGTTCCCCACGGCGCATCTCTACAGTCACACACACGACAACAGATTTTAAAGAAATGCCCAATTTAAATCTGTAAATCTTGCCATCAACCTTTTGAAAAACTGCAACCCTTTACACTGTGTACAGGCCATTCAAATTAGTACAATTTAACTGGCAATAAAATCTTGTTAATTACCGTACTTTGAAGTTTTTTGTTTTTTTTTTCCCTTCTGTAACCATTTCAGAGGTAATGTTTTTGAAGAACAAAACACTTACACTTAGGGACACTACATTTTAAGCAAAAATCCCACCAACAAAAATCAAAAGTATTCTTGTGTCTGGAAAGTAGGGGTGGTAGTAGCCTAGTGGGTCAAACACTTGAACCCGATGACCACAAAGTTGCAGGTTCAAAGCCCTACTTTCTACCATTGTGTCCTTGAACAAGACACTTAACCCTCAGTTGCTCCAGGGGGACTGTCCCTGTAACTGATGGTTGTAAGTCGCTCTGGATAAGGGTGTCTGCCAAATGCCACTTTTCTCTTTAAAGTAAACCAACAAACAATATATGTATATACAGTCATTGCCTATTTTATTAGTTCCACTATACAGGTGCACTTCATGCTTTATAATTTCAGACAACAGTCCATCTGTTTCTTTGCATCATTTGTTAGCCCCCTTTATCCCGTTAATCAATGGTCAAAGACCCCCCACAGGAGCACCTGGGAGCAGGTTTTATTTGGGTGGTGAATCATTCTCAGCAGAGTAGATCACACACATCGCAGTGCTGCTGGAGTTTTTAAAACACCGAGAATAGTAAAGCAACCAAAAATACCCAGCCAACATTGTCCTGAGGCCAGAAAATGACCAGACGCTAGAGGACGATTAACACAAACTACGCAACATCAGATGATACAGAACTGTGCAAAAGTCTTGAGCCAGCCCTGATTTCATATTTTGCTTTGAATACCTTGTTGGTGCAGAAATATTATTTTATGTCTGTCAAACTGTTATATCTTTGGCACAGTGAGTCAATTAAATGAAAGAATTGGGAACAAATGTGCCTTGATTAAGACGTTCCAACCACTCAGCATTAAGCACCATCAGTATGCTAATCACTGGCCTGATCGTCTGGAATCATCTGCAACTGTTTCTTCATTGGCTCCTCCCTTAAGTTAGATGGCTTTGTTATTAGATGGCTATAGTTTATTTATATAGCCCATTATCATACACAAAGGATTCATTTTGCTTTACAGGAACAGAATAAAAATATGAATAAATCAGGAAACAAAAAATAGTAGAAAGTAAAAAAAAAAAAAAAAATGCACAGACTATCAATAAAAGAAGATTAAAAAGTGCAACAGAAGACCTGATATACATAAGCAGTTGGTTCCAGCAGTGGGACAGGACACATAACTCTCTTTAAGAATTTGAACCAGAAGCATGTACAGATTGAACAGGACAGGCCCAAGAATGGATCCTTGTGGGACTCCAAATGGCACGGCGATTTTCTCCAATTCTCAAGTGCCGATTAAGACAAAATAACCTCTGCCTTACAAGTACGACTTGAAATTTTCAAGTCTGTCTAGCAGAGTGTTTTGCTCAACAGTGTCAAGGGCTTGCACTCAGATCAAACAGCTTATAACCTGCATATGGATTCAGGCGAACGTCATTTAGTACCTTTATAAGAGCAGTTTCTATACTATGATGTTGACAGAAACCTGACTGATAGTGATTAAACAAGCCATGTGTACCTAGGTAGTTACTGATTTGATTAAAAACTACTTTCTCTATAACCTTTCCTATGAAGGGAAGATTAGAGACAGGCCTATAACTGTTAAGGGCAGAAGAAACCAAGTTAGGCTTCTTCAGGAGGTGTTTAATGACTGCGGTTTTCAGCAGTGACGGAAAAATGCTTGAGTTTAGTGAGCCATTCACAGTTTGAAACAGATCCTGTGCTAAGCTACTCAAACCACTTTTTTAAAAAGGCTGTAGGTAACATGTCTACAGGATCCAAGTCAGATAGATTTGTTATTGCTCTGGATTGATATAGGGTAATGCTGGGCAATGATGAAATGTTTTAATCGCGATTAATCGCATGGTTTTCTGTGATTAATCGCAAATAATCACATTGTTATACGCAAAATTCAATAACTAATTCAAAAGTAGTGAATTGCTCACTTTTATTTTAAAGGTACTGCTATATGAACAAAAGTGCAATAACATTTGGTTTGCAAACACTTTAAACAAATAAGTTTTTTTTTTTAACAGCAGTATTTCCTTTACACAGCTACAGTTAAAATATTTCTTGTAAATCTCAACTGCAGGGCATTCACGTTTTATCTAGTTTGTTATAGAAAAACAAGTTCCCCTCAGAGTCCAGAGCATGGGGGGCGGAACCATTATAGCAGGGGGGGATGTGTGTCCCCCACTTTTTCTCTCCCAGGCGACAGTCGAGACGTAGAGCGCTACGCGCACCCCCGGCTGCCCCCCCAAAAAAAACAGCCGAGACGTAGAGCACTGCACGCACCCCCAGCTTCCCCCTCCAAAAACAGCCAAGACGTAACAGCAAGTGTCCCTGTTAGAGTGAGGTGAAGTGGTCGAGCACAAATAAGCAACAAACTTTCAAAATAATAGTAATAAAAAAACTGTGTTACTACGCAATAAAATAATTGTTGGCGTTAAGTAAATAATGTGTTAACGCGATAATAATGCGTTAACTTGCCCAGCCCTAATAATGGGTTTAAGTCACTGCTTCAATGAGTGGAGCTAACGTTTTGTTTAATACTTTTGATTTTGTGATTAAAAAAGACGCAAGTTCATTGCATTTCATCACTGTAAGGAACTCTGATGGTAGCTGCAACTGGGGATTTGTTAACCTCTCTACCATAGTAAAAAACATTCCTCTGAAACTGGTCAGTTACAGGGACTGGACTGAAAATGAGAGCCTTTGAAGGTCCTAAAGGAAGCCTGAAGAACTACTCCTCAAGTCTACATGAAGAAATCCAAGAAAGTCTGGCTCTTTGAAAGAAAAATATGAAGAATTGCGGGGTGGGTCAAGACTTTTGAACAATTCTGTATAGCATAACATCTCCAAGGGTTGACCAACAGGTTACATGTGTCCAACAGAGTGGGCAGTAAGTTAACAGTGTTTAATTAATCCATCAGCATTGCTGTGTGCGATCTCTCTGCAACACACACACACATTCCACTGCTATCATGTCACTGTTGTACTGAAAATGATCCACTATCCAAATAACACCGGCTCAGTGGTGGTCCTATGAAGGTTCTGACTTTTGATGAACAGGACAGCTAGGAGTTTAGACAAAACTAGAGGTCATGACATTATGGACCTCACAGAGATAAAATCCTGAGTATCAGTTTCTGCTGTTTCTTTTCCCTATAGGAGGGCTGTTCAGTCCTAGTCCTGGAGATGTATTCTCCCACCCTCTTGTGTAAATAATTTATCATCAGTATTGTTAACACATTTTCAGGACTTACTGAGCAACTTGTGCACATCACTTCAATCGGATCCTGTACCTTTCCTTGTAGCTCTATGTTCAAGATCCCTGTTCATCAAAAGTCTGGACCCTCACAATACCACCACTGAGCAGGTATACTATATGGACAAAAGTACTGGGACACACCTGTTTTTCAAGGTTTTGGGCTAGGCTCCTTACTTCCAGTGAAGCTTCAGCATACCAAGAGATTTTGGACAACGCCATGCTTCCAACTTTGTGGACATAGTTTGGGGAAGAACCTTTTCTATTCCAGCATGACTGTGC
>JBBPCZ010000019.1:1893699-1903960 GCA_037974445.1 Brycinus macrolepidotus | reverse complement strand
ATGGAGCTTGCTTTGTGCACTGGGGCACAGTCATGCTGGAATAGAAAAGGTTCTTCCCCAAACTGTGTCTACAAAGTCGGAAGCATGGCGTTGTCCAAAATGTCTTGGTATGCTGAAGCATTAAGATTGCCCTTTGGAAGTTAGGGGGCCCACTTGAATTCAATAGTTAAGAGGTGTGTCCCAATACTTTTGTCCATGTAGTGTAAGTCAAATACTGGGGAATGTCTTTCAGCTCCCCCCTGCTGTACTGCCCTGACTTTTGCCTCTATTTATCTCATGTACATTAACGTGAGAAGTGGACAGTTAAGAAGATCGATTCAGGTTCGAACCGATTCTTTTGAACTGCTCGATTCGATTAATCGCTCATCCATCATTACCTACATGTTCAATTATTCTTAAATCACCAGGAAGTTAAGACTTAAAATACACAAAACAAAAAAAGAAAAGAAAACAGGTTGATTAATCGACAGAATGGGAACAAATGAACCAAAGTCAAATGATTCTCTTACTGGAGGGATATTGTGAGATTATTAGTAGTACTATTTCATGAAAAGTCTTCAAACACAAACATTAACACCATGTAGATGCTCCAAAAAAGATTCAGCTGGACTCATTTAAAAAAAAAAAATGGTTGAATGGGGCAACTCATTCACGAGTTTCCATCTAAGTTTGAAAGTCAAGATGATTTATGCAGCACGTTATCATAAACAAAAGGTCATTCAATGTGCTTTACAGGAATAAAATAAAAATAGAATAAAATAATAGAAGAAATAAAAATACAGAGAAAATAGATAAAAGAACATTTAAAGTACAACAGAAATGAGTAGCCAAAGCTTGAACAATCCATCGACAGATACATTATATCACATTATATCACACTATCATATCACATTATATTACATTATATCATATTATATTGCATTATATCACATTATATCATACTCTATCACACTATCATGTATCACATTACATTACATTGAACTTCATTATATCACATACATATCACACCATCACATTACATCCCATTATATGACATTACATCATATCACATTATATGACATTATATCACATTATACTATATTTTCATATTATGTTCGCTTCATGAAGTTAGTGTGAACACTTCAAACAAGTTTCTGGCCATACTCACCAAACTATTTACCAGCAGCTCTCATACTCCAGCAAGCAGCCCAGAACTCAGAATTCAGTACTCTGTACTCAGAACTCAGTACTCTGAACTCAGAACTCAGTACTTGTTTTCTCATGTGAAAAAACTTAAACAGAGTCTTGAAGTGACACTGCATACAGCAAACACGTTGAAGAGCTCGGCACACCCCAAACAGAAAGAGAAAAAGTTCAGCCCCTTCTCCGACTGTGTTTTTAAAGGTGATTCGACACGAGCCTTTCACTCAGCTGACATCACGAGCACGTGCTCAGATGGCGCAGTGTTTACCCACGGGCGTGATCTCCTCACGCGCACCAATTACAGAGCAGCCAGAGCGCGTGTACAGGACTGCGATTGCACGGAACCTGGCGTCCATCCAATCAAATGCCTCCTCAGTCCACATGGACAGACTGTCCAACCTGGACTGAACTTTTCTGTGTTTGTAAATAAAACAGGTGGAGTTGATGTCTGTGAAATGATGTTTATTTGGTTTATTATTATAATGCTTATTATTTTATTATTATTCAATTATGTACTGTAAGGTGTTTTAATAATACACTGTATGGACAAAAGTATTGGGACGCCTGACCATTACACCAACAGGGACTTTAATGACATTGCATTCAAATAAATAGACTTTAATATGGAGCTGGTCCCTTTGCAGCTGTAACACCTTTCAGTCTTCTTGGAAGGCTTTCCACAAGATTTTGGAGAGTTTCTGTGGGGAAATTTGTGCCCCTTCATTCTGTAGAGCATTTATGAGGTCAGGCACTGATGGTGGATGAGAAGGCCTGGCTTGCAATCTCCGTTCCAGTTCATCCCAAAGGTGTTGAGATCAGGGCTCTGTGCGGCCAAGTCAAGTTCTTCCACCCCGAACTCATCTAACCATGTCTTTCTGGAGCTTGCTTTGTGCACTGGGGGTACAGTCATGCTGGAATAGAAAAGGTTCTTCCCCAAACTGTGTCCACAAAGTTGGAAGCATGGCGGTGTTCAAAATGTCTTGGTATGCTGAAGCATTAAGATTTGCCTTCACTGGAAGTAAGGAGCCAGCTAAATTCAATAATTAAGAGATGTCTCCCAACACTTTGTTCTTATAGAGTGTACTTCTTCTGGTTAGTAAATCAAGGTCCAGGGGGACACATGGTGCTTGAGTTCAAGTGAGGATTCAGTGATCATGGGCTGGCTGCGTGTTTGCTGTGATGGAGGCCAGACGCTATGTGCTTAGTTGCTTTAGGAGCATCTTTAATATATGACATCCCTTGCATTATGTAGTTATGAGTGTTGGCATTTCCATGAACACCAGACTGAACCTTTATAATGTTATTGCTTATAATATATGGGTTTCGGCAAACACAGGCACAGCATTAGGACACCAGATCAAGTCTGGTTGTGCTGTGTGGGTTTTTACCCAAGTCGGCCGCAGCATCCAGTTGGAACCGATCGTCAATCAGCATTACTTTGGTGGCGAAAGACTTAAGCCAATGAAAGAAACGTTCCAATCAAACAAATCCCAGCTGCCATGGCTTCTGCTATTACTTCTGATACACGAGACTGTCCAGATTTGTTAAGCTCATGGTGTTCCCAGAACAGTCAGACTGAAGCATTCTTTGAACCTCCCAATTGGTGGGGAAAATGCAAAAAGAGTCCAATTCTGGTGCCTTTAACCTCTTTTTGAAACTGCTCTTTATCACCACCCAATGGTGAATATGCAAACCTACATGGTGCGGTGTGTTCAGTGTGTTCGATTTGGTATTCATATTTCTTCAAGTATAATCAAATTTTAATTAGTAGTATACTAATAAAATAGGTGCTGAGGGAGAAATACAGGCTATGGCATGCATACAGATAATACTTTTTTTTTTTTCGTTAGTATTACATATTCAAGGTGGTGTTCCTTTTGGCCTCATATATGATTATATCAAACATTTGTTGATAAGGTGCCAAATACTGGCCTGGTCTGTTGGAGTGGGCTTGTAGCCTGATAGACTTTGTATACTCTTTGTTTACCTTTATTCACAGTGTTTACATCATTATTTGCTTAATGACACAAGAGGAGTAGACAGAAATCAAATGATGTTAGTTGTAAGGTGTTGATGCTCCAGAAAAGTGGAGGACAGCAGTGCAGAAGACTGTGTTAAAATAGGGGGCTGCAGTGCATGGCTTGATGAGATTATTCGGCATGAGCGAAATGATTGAGGTCAAAATTAGGCCACTGTATGCAATAATCTCAGTTACAAGCGCCATCAGTGGGCAAAACGTTAGGGTTTGCAGCACACCTAGTGTGTGTGTGAGGTTATGGCTGTGTGTTTGTGTGTGTGTGTGTGTGTAGCTTTATAGCCACAGTCGCATGTGTGTGTGTGTTCAGTGTGTAGCTGCCGCAAACTCCCCTGTGGGCTAATAGATTCGAGATGACATGCTCTCCGCTTCCATGGTGAATGTTCACTGAACTTTCTGGCACAGAGGCTGCCTCTAAAGTGGGTTCAACCAGAGGTTAATATAAACAAACAGCAGAAAATGGAGAGCCAGGGATTATTAAATGTTGAGATGACTGACAAATCCCTCATTGCCATTAGCCCCTGGCCTCCACCTATGCCCCCCCTTTTCCAAAAACCACTGCACCGGTGTACAACAGTTCTGCAGTCTTAGCACAGTTGGTTCAATGCTAGCTATTGGGTGGGGGCGGAGTCCCAAATTAGTTATGTGCAGCTCAAGCATGAATCACTCTAGCCAAGCCATGTCTGCACATAGCCTTAGAAAAGACCGGGTACCGGCATTTACATGAGCTTGAAATGCAAAATACTGTGAGGTGTTTTTCACAGCAAGGTGCACGCCATCTAACACTTGGGGCTGGTTTTCCAAACACGGACTGGGCCTACTTTTGTTAGCGGGGTTTCTCCATCAAAAAAAAAAATCCTTTTCAGTCAAAGAACGCCGTGACCCAGTTTTTTTTTTGTTTGTTTAAAAAAAAGTGGCCATTGAGTCATTTGAACACATCTAGCCTCAAAGATATCGCATGGTGTCAATGAAGTCTTCTGGTAGGAATTCATAGCAGTATACACTGCGTCGCTGTCGTCACATCAAATCCTTGCATCTCTATCTCCCTTTTTTAAATAAACCTTTTAAAAAAGATGTTTTATAAACAGCTGAGAATAAAAAGAACCATTAGAAATAGCCTATAATTATTACTATCAGGAATATAATGATTGCACCAATCTTTTTTTTTTTTTTTTTTTTGATTTCAGTTTTATTATGGCCAAACTGGACAATGGCCAGAACCATATTAGCACATATCTGATACTTTCTGTTATCCAAATAACATGATTTGCTCTTTAATGAGCCAGGGAGGTATTTAAAATGCTTCAAGGGAAATAAGTTGCCTACTTAAATAACATGAATTTTATAAAAGTGGTAGATTAAAAGTAAGCTATTTAAAACAATGTGTTGTGCAGATTTATGAGGTCCGCCCGTTGTAGGTCCTGTTTATTGGTGGTTTATTGACAGTTACTGTAGTTATGTACAGTTTGTTTGCCCCCCCCCCTGAGCTCCACTCAGCATTGATCTGTGTCATGACCTCTGGTGACCAGATGTTGTTTGGGTGGCATAGCAGTGGCATAGTGTAACAAACTTCAAACTAACTATAATAGCATGAAGCCGTTAACAGAATCTAAAGGGAAGGGAACATAAAACCAGAGGCACCAGTGTTGCTTTATACCTTTTATCAAAGCACCAAGTGACTTACAATTTCACACACACACACACACACACACACACACACACACACACAGCTGTTCAGCCCTTAGCTGTCTGGCTTTCCTCTTCATTAATTGTAGTTAAGAGTCCAGTGTGTATTGTACTAGTATGATTGTAAAGTAAAGTGGCACCTTATAGTCAGGCGTGAACACACCACACCACACCACAGCACAGCAAACAGTGTGAATAATATGAAATTCTTTCTCTGCATTTAACCCATTCGCCAAGTGAAGCAGCGGGCAGCCAGGAACACAGCGCCCGGGGAGCAGTGTGTGGGGACGGTACCTTGCTCAAGGATACCTCAGTGGTGCCACTAGCAGTACTGGGATTCAAACCCTTGACCTTCTGTTCACAGGGGCAACTCCCTAACCCCTAGACCACCAGCTGCCCCAGACACAGTGGTTTTGCTGGGGTTTATACAGTCCAGCCTATAGTAGCTCTGTGGTCAGAAACCGGAGGATGGTTAATACAAACTGTGTATCACCAGATGGTCTGCAGCCTGTGACTGCACATCAACAACACGTACGCAGCAGAAGAATGTCAAATAAGTTTTTAGGTTGTCTTTTCAGATTTATGGCCAACTATTCCACAACCCTAGATTTCAGGGGAAAAAAAAAATTCTAAAAATCAAATTTGGGAGAGCTGTCTCGATGAGACTGTAAAGGGGACAAAAGCACCGCACAATATGCACATTTAAGTCGGAACAGCTCTCTTTGGCACGCTGCAGTAACAAAAGGCTTATCGCATACCTGTAACAAAAATCTGTTACAACGAATCAGATAGCGTTTTGTATTATCTATCTCACATATGTCCCCTCCAGGAGTAACACTAGCTTTGAATAGAGATGAAAAGTAAAGAGAGATTTATCTTTGGCAGAGTGATTGATACAGTGCCATCCTGAGGTACTGGCACCCTTGTTAAAGATGAACGAAAAATGTCTTTGTTGTTTATCGTCTTGATCTCTTGTTGAAAGATGTCTAGCATTTCAGTGAGTTGAATTACTCAGAGAAAGAAAATGACAGAAAACGAATATTTGTCACAATAACAGGTCGCAGTTATTAACCTTCCTTTGTAAGTTTAGTTTTCGCGCTCATCTTTTCCAAGGGAGCCAATAATTCTAGAGGGCATTGCAGTGATATCAGGACCAGTCAAAGGATATTGTGACAATATGAATATGATTTTACATTTGATGTAATACACAATTCACCAAAAGAACATCGTGTTTGAATGGATATTGAATAGATGATGTCCCACAGCAATGTTCAAAACCCTGGTAGATCACATGTACTGCCCTCTTGTGGCTCTGCATATGAATGACAAAGTAAGCAGATGGATATTGCTGCCTTTCATGTTTTTGGTCAGAGCATCTCAGGCTCCTTGTGAAATCTCAGGTTGTGTGTGCTTAAAACATCTGCAGCTCCTCCTGGAGACGCTGGCTCCCAGAGAAAGAGTTAACTCAAGGATGTGAATTGTCCCTGTCGGGGCCACGGCTGAAATTTATCACTGCCAGCGCCTGTGTGCAAATTTTGTGATGGCGGCAGTGCATTGTTAACAGTGATTGTCATCTAATTAAATCGTGGCTCGTCACAAGAGATGCTTTTTATGCTGAGATAAGCACTGGGAGTCTACTCAAGCGTTCCCAAGATCAATAAAGATGTTCCCTTCTGGATTACGAATCGTCTGAGGGTTACGTGGGGCATTGGAATTAATTAGGAAGGAATTCTTATAACACCCCTCCCCACCCACCCCCCAACTTTCTTACCAGAAAAAAAGAAGGGGTGAAGGCAGGGGGGGGTAGTGGTGCAGAAGCTTTTAAATGGTTTGATATCATCTTTCACTCTACTTTCATGTTAATTCTTTTAAGGACGTCTCATCTGTCTTCTAAGCAAATTAAAGCGTTAAAAAGTGAAACCAATTTAAGGCTGCAATTATGCAGGCTTCCTTGTGTTGTGCGCCAAATAAAGGCATAAAGGCTTATACCCCACTCTCTGCGCGGAACGGACAGATAGAAATCCTGAAAAACAGCCAAGCTCTGCAGTCGTGCACTTTAATGATACCTGTATTATGAGTTTCAGCTTTTGCAATAGGAATGAGTCAAAGCATTCGTTTTACATGGGTCGCTATGTATTACAGACTCTATAGTGGCGTGGCTAAATATTAGGCCTTGATTGTAGGCCTCTGACTTATAAGTTCTCACCATCTTTGTGTAAATAATCTTCATTTTTCATCACACTTCTTCTCTAAACGCTACTATATTATCATTTACTCATACATGAACATTAACCCGAAACAAAATATTTTTTTTCATTATCGACCGCTCGTCCCTGTGCTTTGAGAGTGTGAGTTTCCCATTAATCAACAGACCAGTGAGGAGGATAAACAACCGTGGCATTTCTGAAACCCCCGCAGAGTGAAAGAGATGCGCTCCGGTCACGAATCCCTTGGAAAAACAAAAGTTTAGCTGTGTGCGGCTGTATCGACAGGTTTAGTGCTCATGGGCAGGGCGAGCCTTCACCTGACTGAGCGATTCCTCCGCTCTTCTTAATAGGCTCGGTCTCATTGACTCACACGTAACGGGAGGTTGTTCTCTTCAGTCTGGCTCACCTTCCTCCTGGTGAGAGCCGCAGCTTGAGTCGCCCGGAGGTGCCCTGCTTATACATTAAAGGAGTTGCGGGGGGGGGGGGTGGGGGGGGTGTCTAAACTGGATGTCTAAAACACCACAAACTTCCCTCAAACTATGATGAGTTGTTGAATAAATGAATGGGGTGGTGGTGGCCTAGTGGGTCGGATACTTGCCTCTGGACCAAGAGGTCATGGGTTCGAATCCTACCTTCAGCACACCACCACTGGGTTCCTGAGCAAGACCCTTAACCCCGAGTTGCTCCAGGGAGACTGTCCCCTGTAGTTAGGGAATGGAAGTCGCTTTGGATAAAAGCCTCTGCTAAGTGCCGTAAATGTTAAATATAATATAATAAAGTAAAATGGCCCCTTATAGTCATGCGTGAGCACAGCACACAATGTGAACTTCTTTCTCCGCATTTAACCCATTCACCAAGTGAAGCAGTGGGTTGCCACCCGGGGGGCAGTGTGTGGGGACGGTGCCTTGCTCAAGGGTCTCTCAGTGATGACTCTAGAAGTGTTGGGATTCAAACTAACAACCTTCTGATTGCAGGGGCAACACCCCAACCACTAGGCCACCAGCTGCCCAATAAAGTGAAACAGACTCTGAAATTGTGTGACAAGTCAGACCTGGGGACCTCATCCTTAGCAGGTTTTTATGGTTTCCTTATTCGAACACAGTGCTTCCCAGCCTCATCCCTGGAGGCCCCCATGCCCTGCACATTTCAGTGTTTTCCCTGCTCTTACACATCCACGTCAGCCCAGGAAAGGGTTGCTGATTAGCTGATTAGTGCATTGGGAGCAGAGAAGTCTAAAATTTGCAGAGCAGAGGGGTTTCAGTTGGGAACCACTGTTGGGAACACACCTGCCCTAGCACATGACGAGCTTGTTAATTAGCTAATGAGTTAAATAAGGTGTGTCAGATAAGGGAAAACAAAAAAATGGGAATAATGTGGAGTCCCCAGCCTAGATTTTTATGAAAATGGACAAAAATGCAATACACAGCAGTAGCAACCATCCTGAACAATCTAGGGGGAACTTGTGTAACTATTTTGGAAAAAAAAAGAATCTCAAAAGAGAATGAAATTAACAAACACTGCTAATTATAGTGTGGACTTAGAATTAGAAGGTCCTGTCTGCCAGTTTTGCCATCAACATTATTAAAAGGCTAATAATCTTAATGATCTAGTCCTGATTCTTTTAGCTGTAGTGAGAAACAGCAGTGTAAAAGCTGTATTTCACTATGTACTAAGTTGACATTATGAGGCTGTATCTGTTATCTGTATTAGCTGTTATCAAGATAGCTGATAAATGTGGTAAAACCAATCAGAATCTTTTACCCATTAATTTTTAACCCATGTGCACAAGTAGGATTTCACAGGGCTTAGTAGCTTAAAGGCTTTTAAAACAGGGCCCAAAGCCTACAGTGTAAAAATGGGTATTTTAACAGTTAACAGAACAAAAATCCATGTTTCACATTTTGTTAATTTATTATTTGAATCTCAGTAATCTAAAAAACAAACTTTTTAAGTTACAACACCAATGTGTTCTTATAGTATGCTTAAATTAAACTTTAGAATGAGTTGATAATAAATCATAGCAGTAAAAAATACAAAGGTACAAAGGCTTGTAATACTGCTACCTGGCCAACCAACATAAATTATAGTTGTCTGGGTTTATTTGCAGAGGGACAATCCTAAACACAAAGCTTAGAATTAAACGGTTCTGGACTTGATCCATTCCAGAGCTGGTTATTTCCAAACATTCTGGGATTTCAACATTCAGCGGTCAAAAATATCTCAAGACAATGTAAGGTATTACAGTTAATTGCACTACATACAAGTTTTGCTATTTGTGAGTGAAATCCTTTGATCCACAATATATTTCAAAACTGCAGTGAACGCAGATTGAACCTTATCATTCTAAGCCGATGATGTTATCATGTTACCAGCTGCACAATCATTCAGGTAATATGAGCATAATTATTCTTTGTACAAGCAAAGGTGGGTTCTTTATATTTATGTTCAAGGTGGGTTCTTTATATTTTTGTTCAAGGTGGGTTCTTTATATTTACACAGACAGAGAGCGTGGTCAGACTGTGTAGCCCTGGCTGCCTCAATGAACTGAATACGGCGTGTGAGAGGCGGATGATGAGAGCAGAGTAAAGAAGAGTGCAGACATGTCCACCCCCTGCACCGAGATCCGAACCCCTCCTACTCTTTCAAAACCTCGCACCCCTTCCACCGGCCTTCTGAAAACACAGGACAATGGAAAGGCCCTGGAAAGAAAAAAAAAAAGAGCAAAAAGCGATTACAAACCTGACGTCTTCAGCCGCAGAAGCTATGGAGAGAGCAGCGGTGGCTGGAGGTTAAATCTATTTTCACGCCCTGTTCCTATTTCACACTTTAATGGCATTTTAATGTGACTGTCACTCCGTAGCACAGTTCATGCCAGGCAGGTGTGGAGTCTTTTATAGGGTGGGGGGGTTGCGGAGCGAGGGGTAAAAACCCTCAGCCAAGGCCGGCGCCTCGTTCAATGAGCAGGCAACACCTCATTTCCCACTTAAAACGTCCATCTCCCCCAGAGAGAGAGAGAGAGAGAGAGAGAGAGAGAGAGAGAGAGAGAGAGAGAGATAGGGATTGAGGAGAAAGATGTAAAGCTCTCGTATTATACTCTGTGTCATTTGCTGTGTTTGCTTAGAGTCAAAGCCATAGATAGACCTCAAAGTAA